>CM076575.1:416800065-417215805 GCA_034641835.2 Pinus albicaulis | reverse complement strand
TATAATTACTTCATACCTTTGCCTTTGCTTTGATTTTTTTGTGATCTTCATATGCCTTCTTGATCTTGACTTGTTCATGGATGTGCAGGAACATTTTGTTGCAAAATCAAATAATTTATGGTTAGTGTCTTCAGGTTCTGTAGCTGCAGAATATCTGTCTGGCTGCAGAAAGTCTGATTAGCTGCAGAATGTCTGTTTGATTGCAGAATGTACCTGTAGAGAACTTGAATCATGGAATGGAGTGGTTTGGAATGTAAATGGAATGTTGTATGGAATGAGTGAAGATGGATGATGAAATATGGTATAATGGGATATGTATGAAGTGAATGATGGAGTGGGATGGATTACAATTTATGAAATGGAGTGGAAAAGTACCCTGCAATTTTCTGCTGTGTATTATTCAATTGCAGAAAAACATCAAATTTTAAATTCTGGAATGGAAATGAGGTGGATGAAGTATGGAATGAGATGAATGAAATATGGAATGAAGTAAAGTATGAATGAATGAATGAGACGGATGGAATGAAATGAAATGAGATGGATCATAAGTGAAATGAATCTGAACTTATGATTTTGTAACAGCTGCTTACAGAAAAAAAAAAAAATGGAAAAGTTAGAGTGTCAGAAAGATTCTGATTTTCACTCCATATTTTCTGTATAAACATGCTAATCAGTGATTGGTTTTCATGTCTATACTTTATTTTTATTTATTTATTTATTTATTTTTTATATGTCTGACTTCAGAAAATTCAATTAAGTTGATGAAGAAGAAAGATTCTTCTTCATTAACTTCACATCACTGTTTTCCTGGAACTTCTTGACAAATTCTTCTCTTGAGAGTGGTTTGTGATACAGCTTCAATATATGACCATTCACAAGAAAAGTAACCTCTTCTTCATCTATTGTCCTGATTTTTATTGCTCCATTGTCAAAAATTCTCACAATTTCATAAGGCCCAAGCCAATGTGTTTGAAATTTACCTTGGAAATCCTTGAACTTTGAATCAAACAAGAGAGCCCAGTCACCTTCTTTGAACTTCTTTTCCTTGATGTACTTGTCATTCCATCTAGCCCTCTGTTGTTGGACTATACTGGTTTTCTGAACTACATCTTGTCTGATCTCATCCAATTCATTAATCTGCTCCAATCTATGCTTTTGTGCCTCTAATAGATCAAGTCCTAGCTGAACTGCCATTTTGAAAGTTTGAATCTGGAACTCTATGGGAAACAAAACTTGCTTTCCATAAACAAGTTCATAAGGAGTATGGTTTGTTGTGCTTCTCCATGTAGTTATATAGGCCCACAAGGCTTCAGGAAGCCTATCTACCCAATATTTTCTATGTAAATGGATAGTCTTTGTTAGGATCCCTTCAATAACCTTATTAGTAGATTCCACTTGACCATTTGCTTGTGGATGATAGGGAGTAGATTTTCTGTGTCTGATTTTTTACCTCTCCATCATTTGTTCCACTAGCCTTGATGTGAATTGAGCTCCTTGATCTGTAACAATTTCCCTTGGGACACCAAAACGAGTAAAAATATCCTCAAAAAGAAAATTAACTACAGATGCTTCATTAGCAAAAAGTAATGGCTTAGCCTCTACCCATTTGGTAACATAATCAGTGCAAACTAATATATATCTCTTTTGTCTTGATGGAGGACTAATAGGTCCTACAAAATCCAAAGCCCATTTTTCAAAAGGTTCAATATGTACATGAGGTTGTAATGGCATCTCACCTGAAGGAGAAGGTTTCCCTACCCTTTGGCAACTGTCACACCTTTTGACATACTCTTTAGCATCTTTAAACAAGGATGGCCAATAATATCCTAAATTAAGGATCTTATAGGCTGTCCTCTTATCAGAAAAGTGTCCGCCACAAGGTTCATCATGACATGCCTTGAGAATCTCAGGCATCTCATCTTCACGAACACATCTCCTAATGATCAAATCTAGACTTGTCTTGTACAACTCATTAGCAACCCATGAATATTTTGCACTGTCATAAATGATTTTTATTTTATCTCTTGCATTCATTATTGAAGGAAATTTTCCTGAAACTAAATAATTAGCAATATCAGCAAACCAAGGAGTTTGAGTAGAAATTGCAAAAAGATATTCATCAGGAAATTGATCTTCAACTAGAGTGTCATCTTTGATGTTTTGGAGTCTAGATAGGAAATCAGCTACTGTGTTTTGTTTTCCAGGCCTATCTAGAATGGTAATGTTGAATTCTTGTAAAATCAATAACCATCTTATAACTCTGCCATTAGTAATTGATTTGTTCATTAAGTATCTAATTGCAGAATGATCTGTGTGAACAAAAATTTCATAGCCTGTTATATAGTGTCTGAATTTGTTTATGGCATGAACAACAGCTAAAAACTCTTTTTCAGTTACAGTATAATTTAACTCTGTAGGAGTCAAATTTTTACTGGTATAGTAGATGGCATAAGGAATCAGGTATTTTTGTCCCAATACTGCTCCTAGAGTTGTATCTAAGGCATCTGTTGAAATGTGAAAAGGTAACTTCCAGTTAGGTCCCCTTAAAATAGGTGCTTCAGAAATTTTTGTTTTTAGGGTCTCAAAGGCTAACTGGCAATCAGAATTCCATTTGAATTCACAGTATTTGGTAAGCAATTTAAAGAGTGGAGATGCTATCTTGGTGAAGTTTTCTATAAACCTTCGATAATATCCTGTAAATCCTAGAAAACTCCTAACATATTTTTGACAACTTGGAATAGATAAGTTAGAGATGACTTCAACTTTTGACTCATCAACTCTAATCCCATCCCCTGAAATGTGATGCCCCAAAACAATACCTTCAGTAAACATCATAAAACATTTCTCATGACTAAGTGAAATATTTGCTTCCTGAAATCTCTTTAAAACTTTTTCCAAGTTTGCTAAAGCTTCTTCAAATGTGTTTCCATAAACTGTGAAATCATCCATGTATACCTCTACACAATCATGTATTAGATCTGAAAAAATTCCTAATACTGCCCTTTGGAATGTTGCAGGTGCATTGCATAATCCAAAGGGCAATACTCGGTAAGCATAAGTACCCCAAGGACAAGTAAATGTGGTTTTGTCTTGGTCCTCAAGTGCTACTTGAATTTGATTATAGCCACTAAACCCATCTAGAAATGAGAAGTACTTTTTGCCAGCTAAGGTATCTAACACCTGATCTATGAAAGGTAAGGGAAAATGATCTTTAAGAGTAGCTTTGTTTAATTCTTGGTAGTCAATACATACCCTCCATTTACCATTTTTCTTTGGCACAATTACCAAAGGAGAAACCCACTGACTATCTGAAATAGGATAAATGAAATTGACATTCAACAATTTCTGCAATTCTTCTTTAACAATCTCCCTAAGATTTGGATTCATCCTTCTTTGAGGTTGTCGATTGGTTTAAAATTTTCCTCTATATAGATGTGATGAGTGCAAGTCTTAGGACTTATCCCTTTCATATCAGTGTACTCCCATGCATATGCAGAAGAATGTCTCTGTAATATCTTGACTAACTCTTCTTGTTGAGATTTTTCTAGGTTCTTGTTTATGTTTAAAGATTTTCCTGGAAATATCTCATTTGTAGAGCTGCCAAATTTATCCATGGAATGAAGAGACATCTGTCTTGATGACAAAAAATCAATGTTGGATTCTTCTTGAAATGGTTCATGTTTATATTCCGAAGAGGATTCAAAGTTTTCTAAAGTATTCATAATTTGACTATCTTCACTAATTTCTGAAATTATGAAGAGAGGTTGTAAGTCTTCTTCATCCTCTATCCATTAAGTATCATCTAAATCTGTAATTGTCCTTGTTGGAGGATACAAAGTGAATTTCTTAGTTGAACTACCATCAGAGATGTACATATCACCGGATCTACAACTAATGAAAGCATCAGCTGTAGCTAACCAAGGTCTTCCTAATATAATAGGGTGTCCTCCTAGATTATTCTTAGGAGTTAGGTTCATGAAATCCACAGGGTACTCCCAAGAATCTAGGGACACTGGAATGTCTTCTATTACCCCATCAGGTTTAATCATAGATTTGTCTACTAATTGTAATAATGTGGGTGTAAATAGAAGATTAGGAAGTTTCAGTTTATCCATGATTTGTCTACTCATGATATTGATTGCTGCTCCTAAATCAATGAGTGTGTTTTGGATCTCAATTCCATTGATGTGAATTTTGACAATTGGATTTCCTGGGTCTAGATACTTTGGAATAGAAATCTTACCCATCATAATGTCTGCTATTTTTCCTGCCAGTTGAATTTTCTTTTTCTCTCTTATTCTTTTTCTTGTTTTCTTCATGCTCAACTCCTTTATTGTCTTTGATAAAATTGGGATTTCCTTGATGGATTGTAATAATGGAATCTTAATACAAACATTTCTTAGCTCATCTAGGAAATCATAATTAGGCACCATAATTTGTTTTTCTACACCTCTATCAATTTGTAATCTTTCTGGAAAGGGAGGTGTAGGAGTGGATGTTGATGGATGCTCTAATACAGGAGTTGAGATTATTGGTTCTTTTTTTTTTGATTTTTCAATGTTTGGGTCCTGAAAAGATATGTCTTCTTCAAGACTTTTATTTTCTTGTAGAGAATCTCCCTCAGAGTTGTCTTGTTCTTGTATAATCACAGAAGGTTTCCTCCTTTCAAGTATTCTTCCAGACCTAAGTTGAACATCACTAAGGTCTAGAGGAGAAATTAAATAAGTTGGAAATTATTGGCCTTCTATCATATATGTATTCTGAGGATTTTTATTGTTGGGGTTTGGTATGGGTTGAGCAGGCAACTGATTTTATTTTTGAGGAAATGGTAATGGAAGTGGTTGATTTTGATGTTGTAAATTTTGAGGATTTTGTTGTTGAGGAAAATGTGGATACTGATAGTACTGAGAGTATCTTCCATAGGGATTTTGTGCCTCTTGTGCCCAAGCTTGAGATTGATTTTGAAATTGGGGCCAAGGTTTCTGCCAAGAATTCCAATTTGGTGGAGGTTGATTATACATTTGATCATGAAATCCTTGTGTTTGGGGTCCTTGCCAAGGCCTTCTAGAGACAAAATTGAGAGATTATGTGGCACTTGTAGGAATTTCTTCTTGAAAGACAGCTTTAAGACCAGGAAGTGAAGGACAACTCTTGGTCTCATGTTTTTCTGAACAAATGACACATGTCTCTACAACTTTTGCATCTAAAGGACACTCTCTTAAGGCATGCTTCTTTCTACATCTGGGACAAAAGATTGCTAAAGCATCAGATTCAGCTTTTCGCTTGTTTTGTACCTTAAGTGTGTCTATTTGTTCACTAATACTCCCTAAGATATCAGATTTGAATTCATCAAGCATATGCCCTATCTCTGCCCTACTTACTGTCCCAGAAGCAGACTTACTTACCCTTGCAAGAGCAGGGTCTCTTGGGCCTTTTATAGTTTTAGATTTCCCTCTTGAAAGGTTGATACATAACTCAGCTATTTCAGGTAATGTGAGCTGAGATACATCCCCTTTTCCCATCATGTTAAGGATATCCAACCATTCATCCCTAATTTTTTTCAACAAGAGAGCTTTTAAGGTGTCTTGATCTAAGTTTTCCATTTTTTCTCTTTTGATGTTGTAATGAAATATCTCCAACAAATCTTCCAAGTTTTCATCTTATTTTTGTAACATCTTAAACACTTCCTCCTTATGATTGACTGGCATACAATAATCCAAATACCTCTCTATAAATGCTTGTTTCATGTCTTCCCATGTCCTAATAGAACTATTGATCAAACTCATAAACCACTTCAATGCTGCTCCTTTCAATGTTGAAGGAAATAGTTTAAGTTTTTAAGCATCTTGTAAGTAGTCATAAGTTCTACATAGGACTTCAAATTCAAATAGGAAGGTTTCAGGATCTTCAGTTTTAAGTCCATAGAAGTTTGGAAGGACAGAGGGTGAAATTTTTTTCATGGTTGTAATGGTTTCTTCATCTACTATAGGAAACCCAAAAGAGCTTCCCATCTCTCTTCTACCTCTTCCTCTACTCCCTTCACCTTATACACCTCTACCTCCTTCTCCTCTACCTCTACCTCTACCTCCTCCAAATAATGTGTGTTCTCCATTAAAGACTCCTCCTCCCCCTTCTTCTTCCATAGTTGATTCTTCTGAGGAAGTGGAAAAGTTTATGTCTCTAACAGAGGTCCTTGAATCCTCTTCTAAGGCAGGTTCAGTGGATGAAATGGGAGGTTTTTCTAATGGAATATCTGATATTAATTCCTCTAGGAGTCTAGGATCAGTAAAGGATGGATTATGGATCTGAGTTGGAGGTGTACTGGCTCTTGGTCTAGATGAAACAAGTGGTGTTCTAGGGATCAAGCTTCTACTGCTACTTCTTATGAATCTACCCCTTGAATCTCTCTCTCTACGCATATAATTTTTTTTTTTTTTGGAGTTAAGAAACAAGGCTACCTAGTTACACTTCCCCGGCAATGGCGCCAAAATGTTTGTGCTCAACCTAGTCTCCTAAATTGAGTTCATTAATTGTCAACCAGGGTTGGTAAACTGCTGAAGTGTGGTGCACTATATGTGCCTAGGTAATTGTTTCTCACTACATTGTGTCTAGTGTTTTATGATGTTTTTGGATTTTTATGGTTTCATGTTCACAAGGGAAAGAACTAAATGCTGGTGGAAAGAAACTACTGGTTGAAAAAGAGAGTGAAGCCTAAATTATGGATGACAAATGACAAATGCAAATAATTAAACAAAACAAAGCCTAAACTATGGCTAGCAAATTACAAAGCTTGATAATGACTTCAAGAAAATAAATCACAACATGAGCTTAACTTGTCCAATTCATTCATTAAAGATGTTTTGGAAGAGCTTGAGAAATGGGAAGCTAAGTGTAAATGAAATTCTCCTAACTAAACAATCAAACAATCAACTTACAATGTTACAACATCTCATCCATGATTAAAGGTCTATTAAAATATATTTGGAAAAGAACATTTGTATCACCATAATATTTCTATTCTAAACTAGCTTCTAACTTTGTTCTGCAACTCAATCTAGCACCACTAGGCCTCACACAAAAGTTATAGATTTCCTTTTAGAATGGTCTTTGAGAAAAGTCTTGCTTGTGAAATGGTAAAAAGGTTGCAAAAGTACTCCAGGCCTTACACTGATACTACCTTCTGTCCAGATAATTATGTGTTAGTATGAGTTTGGAACAAAAGAAGTTTTGTAAATAATGAAGACCGTGGTGTTTAAATTTAACAACTAATAAAATTTGAAATGCAATGGATGGCAACTACACTGGAATGTTAACACAGTGAACTAAGTTAAGACTAAACTAGGGTACGTCTAGTCTACAATGAACAGTGTTAAATTAAAAGCCATTATCAAACTGAAAATGAAATGACAGAACTGAACCACATGCATTCTACCTCCGGAGTGCTATAACTAAGTTATCATGCAACTAACCTAAGGAATTCTACAGTTCATCCCGTTCAGTATGAATGATGTTTTGGAAGAGTTTGTGAGAATGAGTATGGCTGTATCATTCAAAGCAATTGAACATAAACACAAGACTGAAAGCAAATACAACTAAAGTCCAAGACACCACAGTTACTTCTTACTCATTGTTATGATATTTTGGAAGAGCTTTGTAAGAGTAAGATTGACTATGCTACTTGGTTTAAACTTAACAACTAAAACCTACAATACCACAGTTATGCCTTATCCATCATAATGATATTTTGGAAAAGTTTATTAGAGTAAGTATTAACTGTGATAACTAACGAAAGTAAATGCAACTAAACCTACACTATCACAGTTGTGCATTATTCTTCATAATGATATTTTGGAAGATTTGATTAGATTAAGTTTGGTTGTGATAGTAAATATAAACAAATATGAACATAAGCTGAAATAAAAGCGAAACTAAAACTAGAAATAAAAGTGAGATTAAAACACTTATCTACTGTATAAACAAGGCCGCTTAGGAGGCAGGGGCCCTCTACCACCAGAGTAGCAAGAAATCTAGCTCAAAATTGACTCAACGCGTTCAAGGAAATGCTACTTCTTTCATTAAAGAGGAATCACCTCAAAACAGAGTATTCACAGACTTCAAAGATCTAGTAGTCAACCATAAAATCTAACCAAAATCTAACCTTTTTCTCTCGGTTTCCTGAGCATATTTATAGCAAATTTACATAACAGAACTTGAGATAATACGGGGATTATTGTCTTTCCTAATATAAACTAAAATAGGACTCTGATCATGATCACGTAACAGAATCTGGACTGTCTTTATCCTGTTAGGAGTCTACCTCCTAGTTTAAGTTTCCACGTGCTTAACCACGTACAGAATTCTGTTCAATCTCCATGGAGGGCAAAAAATTATGAGGACATGACGTGGAATACACCCATGTGTGCTTTTATCCAAGATGACATCCGGAACCTGTATAAAAATGAAGTTGGCTACAGAATTGGCAACTAGCTACAGAATGTCTGCATTCTGCAGCTAGTTTCAGTTCAAAAAGTACTACAATGACACAATCATAAAAACATAGCAATTTAGCCACAATATTCATTCTTAAATAAATTTTAACTAATTTCATTGATCATTTGAGCCTGGGATTAATAATGGATGAAAGAAATGGAATGGAATGTGGTGGAAGAAAGAACATTTTTGGAGCTCAACAATAAGATCTCGTAAAATCCCAGTCGAGTTTGTCTCTTGATCTCATAACTTGAACCTTCACTCCATCTACCTTTCATATGGATTGAAGCTTGGGGGGCATGCACCTCGAATTGAGTCACCATGCTAGGGGCACGCTTACTTTTTCAAGCAAAGTTTGTTTCCATTTCAAGATTGTGTAAAAATGAAACCGGTTTCAAGCATAGTTTATCTTTGTTTCAAGCTTGTGTAAAAATGAAACTAACTTCAAGCAGAGTTTTCTGATTTCAAGCTTGTGTAAAAATGAAACCATTCCCATTTTACCTCTTGTGATTTCCATTTTATCAGCCTTTTTTTGCCAGATGAGCCTTGGTTTTCTCACTCCATTGTCATTATCTGCTTGGCCGATCATATGCCTTCACTTGGTTGTTTCACCCATTCCTGAGGAACCGCTACGATGAGTGGTCTTGTTAGCCAGCCTCTTGACTTTTATCATGTTCTGAGAAGTTCCACCATTACCGGAACCAGTTTCTTCCCTTTATACCACTCGTTCCTCCAGGAGGAGTCATCTTTCAGCTCTTTTCTGACTCTCTAAACATGAAAATATTGTCGAGTCCCTTGTCATTTTCGATCTCGTTAAAGTGGACACGAAACGACATCTACCCAGTATACGTTTACCCCTTTTTTGGGCTGGGATAGATTATTTACGAAAAAGGAATACCCTAGCCTATCGCGACTAGGAGGTTTTCTCAGACATAGTTTTCTACCTTTTCGGGTCTAAGGAACTATTTACGAAAAGGGACCGTTGGAGTTTACTTTTCTACTGTCTTTTCAAAATCTCTAAATATGAAAATACGCCGATTTCTTCCTTTTTCAGACTCGTTAAACCCTGATGACATCGGATTCAGTCATAATGACGCTATTCGAGTCGCTCCTTCCTAAGGCTCGTTAAATGTACTAGGATGGATTCTTCTGAAGGACGGAATTATATCACAAGCATATGCTATCCCCTTCAAGCTTGTTATCAAAAAATAATTGGGGTACTCGCCAGCAATGGTGGGGAAAAAATGGAACCAGCATCATTTTCGTGTCGGCAATATGTCGCTCTTGAACATGGCACTTGTCTGCATTCGTGTGGGGTTGGGGACATCTCATCTCGTTTTTCACTTGCCTCCGTGGGTTTGGATAATCCCTTTTGACCTCTCATCTGCTCTTTGCCTCGTCGCCATGACCTTTGAACTATTGATGTAAAATACTGCCAAGTCCACTGTCGTGTCGTTTATATGTTCAAGAGAAGTTGACCTGTGCAAATATCAACCTCCCTCTGATTCTCATCTGATCATGATTCACAAAATACATTATGTTCCTCTGTCTCATGTCAATGATGTGGGAAACACTATGGCCCACCTTCGATCAAGGTCACTTCCTGTCGACTTCAACTCATTATCCAGGAAGTTGGTCTAGAGACTCCCTTCTGGTGCCTTGGAGCCTGCATGCCTCAATGGCAGGTTCTTCGCATTCGATGCGAAGTTTTCATCATTGGCCTCTGATCGAGTGATTCTACGGGTGTTCAACGTCATCTAATTGATTCACATGCCATATATTGTACTTGTAGTACCTGTAGTAGTAAAGAACGACTAAGTAGAAATATCATGAAAAACACTTATTTTTCTCAACTGCGTCAAATCGTAAGGTATATTTGACTAAAGGTAAGGTAATGAGAATCAATATAGTTTTTTTCATAGATTAGCAATGGTGTTCATCCAAACAACAGTTTCTACCTTTATGGAAAAACGAAGACTTGCAGTTTACAACCCAGAATAGAAACATTTGTGATAGCCACAAAAGGTTGAGATCCCATTAGCCTATCAGATCAAATTTTGGAAGAAGATATTATTGTCAAGAGTTGAACTAGTTACAAGATTCAAACAGTCTAGAAGTCTTATCAAATAAGGTCCCATGTAACCATGATAAATTTTAATATTTGCAATAGCCTTCGAGAATGGCCCATAATCATGTGTTGCAGTTTTTTTTGTTGGAATTTAAATGAGGATAGGGTGGAAGTGGCATTGATTCCAGGAAGAAAAATGATGAGGTCGTAACATAGGAAGTGTTGAAGGTCCTGTGATTTGGCATATTGACATACCAAATGACAAGGAAACATCAAAACCACTTTGGAATCCTAGGATCTAGCCCTCCTAGATTCAGAGGGGGGTCTCTCTATATGTGTTTTAGAATGATATACTTTAAGGCTTATGATATGTTATTAGGCTAGTTATGAAGTACAAGGGGTTTGTTTGTTTGTTTTTGGTTGGGGATCATTAAATGAGAAGGTCATGTGAAGTGAAGGAGGAAATAAGTGGAAGGATGTTTCAGCTTGGGAAGATAGGTCAAAAACAGTGCTAAACCATTGGGCTATGGAGTCATAAAAGGGTTTACTTGCACAAAAACTATTCAAGGGTTTTCATAGGGAAAGTCATATATATCATAAGATCTCTTTAAGTTGAGTTTGTGTTATGAAATAGTAATAAAGGCTATGAAAGAAGCAAACATATAAGAAAAAAAAGGGCAGCCTACGATCAAGTAATGACTTTTAACCTAGCCTGCTTTCGGCATGCACTTAAGAATAGAAAACATATAAGAAAAACATAAAAAACAGCCTAAGATCAAGTAAGGAATTTTAACCTATCCTGCTTTTGGCATACTCTTAAGTGAAATATTCAAAACATCTATTTAAGACTAAACAAGGGACAGGGCTAACCATAAAATTCCTTGATTAGGACTCTACTTAGCATGAAGTGAAAATATCATTCAAGAACAACATCTCAAGTTCTACTCAGCAAGACATGGGCTCACCAACATTCCTTAACTGGTTATACTCTATTGATGTCCAAGACCAGTTACATACTCAATTCCAATAGCTTTTACAGTCTGATACTTCTCTTCCCAACCTACTATATTACAACTACTCAGCAACTCTTACTCAATAACAATTCAACAATTAACAACTTTCCAACCCTTCACAATGACTTTTATGTGAATACATATAGGTGCAAAGAGGAAGAGTGTTGCAGAAATGGTAATAAATATTAATTAAGATAGAGTGGGAGAGGTATTTGAATGCCCATTCTGCTTAACAATCATAGAAATAACTATTTGTACCACTTTAGCTACCTTTAGTTGAATCTGAAACCAACAAGGAGGCTGGTAATAACTGTGAGGCCTGTCCTTTGAAGCTATCTTGGTCTAAAGTACCCTGCTTGACCTCAATAACAAGTAAACTGTCATTTTTTGGGTTTTGAGGCCTCCCATGACTGTGTGTTACACAATAATTTGTCACCGTCCCTGCAATCCCCATCCCGCACATTGGAGGGCTCATTCCGTGACCTATGAATAGTGACATGGCTTGAAACCACTTTCATGACATCCCTCTGAACAAGAGCTTTCATTGCCCTGAAGACAACTCCTTGTGAAAAACCCTAAAAATGGCCCTTTTAGCATTGGCGCGAGCAGGCAGTTCAGTACCCGCGCCAATGGGGAAAATACTTCAAAGAGGTCGCGCCAGTTGGCGCTTTTTCCTAGAGTCGCACTCGCGCCAGCCAATTTAAGGAATTTTTTTTAAAAAATAAATGGCGGAAGTTTTGTCCTAATTGATCCAGGAACTGATATCTATCTTGAGTTGGGAGGTTTGGCTACGGATTTCCATAGAGAGGAAGTGGTTTGCCACCTCTCATGGAAGCTTCCTTGATGATAGGGCCAATCCCACAATTATAGGGATCCCAACTCCCCTTCCTCCATCTATAAAAGCTTGCCCATCTCCATGGCAAGCTAGTCTTCAAGTTCCTAAATTCCCAAGAGCCTTATGCTGCAAGAGCCTCAATAATTCCCTTAAGGCCAATTCAAGCAAGGAGACTATTGTCAAGAGCTAAAGAGAGAGGTTTGTCCTATCCTTGACAGGCTTTTCGAGACATGTTCTGCTGGCGACCCCCTCCGAAGGAGAATTCAGCGTCAGAACTTGGTTGTAATTTTCCTTTGATTGATTATTTATGAACAACTATTGGTTATGGTTCCACTCTTGTTGTTTATGATGATGAGTTATGTCCTTTCTGACTGACATATAGTTGCATCTACTGGATTTTACGCTTGCGTTTGTTTTTTTTCTTGCATGTGCAGGTGTCCATCACGGAGATCGTGGGGATCGTGATCTGCCAGGGCTAAGGAACGGGAGCACTACCTCTTCTACAAACAACAGCGTTGGATACCAGGTAAGCCTTCATCGCTAGTTGGTTTATTTGCAATTAGGAACCTGCAATGTAGCGTGAAAAATTGTTGCTAGACTCGGTCTGGGCTAGTAGGGATCGCCCCTATCCACAGAGGGGATTTACCTCCACAACACTGTGCAATAACTGTTCTGATAGTTTTGAAGAGGTTCTATCATTAGGATGGTTGTCAAGGTGTATTTGAAAGGTAAAGTAGACTACAGGTGTCCTTTTGGTCCTTTGGTGGAGTAATAGCTTCTGTAGATGTGGCATTCGAGACCTTTCTTCTGCTAATCTGTCTTGCTTTAGCACTTTAAACACTGATATTTAGCTTTTAATTGTGTTTTTGTCTTTATCTTTAATTTTTCGGTTAAGCCTTTGATCTTTGAATTTATGCTTCAACCTCTAACTTTCACTGATCTTCTTTGTTTTCCTTTGTGTACAGGTGGCTCCTTTACCGTGTTGGAGGGTTTTGCTGTATAACCAATGCTTCATGAAACAATTGATTAAAACATGGAATTAACCCTTGATATCCCCTTTTGGCATTGAATTTGTCTTCGAGGATCTTCATCCTCAGTTTCCTTTAACACCTTGGCTGCCATTAAAACCTACAAATAAAACATCAAACGTTATGAAAACCCTGCGTTTTGGTTTAACTGCATTCAGAAGCTTGGGAATGGCTCTGGAGTGATTGCAAAGGAGGAGAATTATGCAGAGGAGGGGATTCCATGGTCATAACCAGGAAAAACAACCAAACAAATTGAATTTGAGCACGAATAGGGGTAAGCGGTTTTGCAGGAAAAACTGGTGGTTTTCGCGCAATCGATGAGCGGTAAGCGGTAAAAACCAATATGAATGTGATTCCATACAATGATTTCCACGTGGCTTCTAAAAAACCGGCCATTTCATGCTCAAGATGCACGGCGGGGGAAAGGGGGCATTGGAGCGCGTCAGCCGTCCGATCTGCGAGGATGCAGATCAACGGTGGTAATCGAGCGCAATGGAAGGAAGATGCTCAGGTGAGGAGATAGTGGAGGACAGGTGGCATGCAGGGACTAGATGATAGTGGAATAGTGGGCGGTGAGCCAGTGAGTGATGTCAGCATCTTTGTCGGGAGGTGGAAAGGTGGGGATGAGCGATGGGCGTTGGATCCTTGAAGATCAACGGTTGTGAATCTGTTGCTGGGGGACTATAGAGGTACAGACCAACTTTTGGTCAGGTGCCTCAGCAGTGAATCAGCATTGTCTGATATAGGAGAGATCAATGGCTAAGATTTGGGGAGGGGAAACATCGTCGCAGAGGGAATATATAAGAAAAGGGGCTAGAGGTAAGCGTGGAAGTAGGGTCCCGTAGGAGAAAGGAGGACCGGGGCTAAGGAGAAAGGACTGAGGGCTTTAGTAACAGGGCTGGGGGCTTAGTGCCTGGTTTTGAACATTGAGTCAGATGGTGAAAGGGGCTGAGGACTTAAGCCCGCAGGGGCTTAAGGCCTAAAATGACAAACGGGCGGAAATAAGCTTAAAAATTAGGTTTTTAGACCTTTTCAAGTATTCTGATAGATTAAAAAAGGGGTTTTAAACCATAATAAAGAGTTTTAATGGTTTAAGGAGGGTTTTTAGAGGGAAATGAGGGATAAAATGAGGATTAATGACCCTTTTTAAGGAGTGAATGAAAAATGAGATGAAGGGGTGAACATGGAGAATGCTTATGAAGGGGAAATGATGAAGAATGATGGTGGGATAACAGGCTTTCAAAACAGTTTTCTTAGGACTAGAAAGGCTTCTTGGAATGCTCTTTTGAAGGAAACAGTAGTGAAGATTACTCTTAAGTCAGAGGACACCAAAAGGCTTCAAGAATGAGCAGTTTTCTATGAAAATAATCTCTTGAAGTCTCATACAACAAATTTAGCCATCATCTGCTGCAGCAAAGTTTACTGATGGCTAACACTGGCTCCACTTGGGGATGGAAACTCCTTGAAGGTGTCAAGAACTCAGGGATTTATCTCTTGAATATAGACCTGTGCTTTGCATTTTGACAACCTTTTCTTCCTTGATCATGCTGCTTAAAAAATATGATCAGTATTTTGTATCAGCAAACAGATTTCTTTCCCCAAACAACTACCTACACATCCTACCTTCCTAACATTTTTTTCTTCAGGGTGCACTTGGACTTGAAAACCCTTTGACATCAACATTTTATTCTTTTGAAAATAGGAAAAAATAATCTAAATCAACCCTTATAACTTCCATGACTTCAGATTAAACAGTTGAACTCATAGCTTCTCTACCTAATCTACTATTTGTCAGGATTAAGCTGTTTTACAGATTTAATTCTCTATATTCTAAAATAGAAATTGAAAACACAACCAAACCAAGATTAATCTATCTGATTTGTTGTAATGTCCATGGAAAAAGAAACCAGCTGCTCATAGACTTATTTGCGGAGAATTAAAACAAAACTGTGAAGGCTTAAGATCTGAAAATTACAAGCATCCTTCATTGTTTCTTTTAGCTCTGGTTTTGATATTTTTTTAGTTGTCTTCTCTTTTGATTCTTTGGTTCAAATTTTGAGCATATTAGAACCAATTATTTTCCTTCTCTTTGGCTCAGGTTTTGATCTGATTTGAGCCATTATTTATCAAACTTACAGGTTCATGATTTAAGCTTTTTTGAACCTCTGTTTTTCTATCATAATCTAATCTACTGATAAGCCAAGATTAAACAGTTTGGAAAATCTTCTTCACTAACCTATCAGCAGTAATTTGAAATCTATCTAGTCATGATTAGGATATATAACTAAAGAGAAGTTCTCTTTCAAGTAGTGGCATTTAAGCTTGCACACTTTCAGACTCTCTTTCTTTTTTTTGGTATGGGACTGTACCTTTCTTCTTTTAATATGCCCTCTTTTTCTCTTTTCTATTTTTATTTTTATTTTTCTCTTTTCAAAACAAAACAAAGCAATGATATTTACAATGAAGAATGAAAGCTTTAAATAGAGGTTTTAGCAGAAATAATGTTTAAGCATCCTTCCATTGACAGGACCCCCAAACAGGTCTGTACCATCCATATCTTGTAGAAAAAATGCATCATGACCAATCGCAGATTGAATGATGTAAGGGCCTTGCCATAAATTGTCAAACTTGCCATGTTTGCCCCTATCTTCTCTCCTGGAATCCCATTTGAGTACTTTGTCACCAATTTTGAAATCACTTGCCTTTGTCCTCTTATCAAACATCTTTTTGATATTCTCTTGTACTTGTTGTGCTCTGTTATAAACTTCTTCCCTAGTTTGATGAAGATGTATGGTCTGATTTTTTCTTCTCATCATGTTATCTTCTTCTGATTGTATTTCTTGGACCAACTTCATCACTGGAACTCCTAAACTGGTAGGAAAAACTGCATCTTCTCCATAAACCAGCTGATAGGGAGACATTCCAATTGATTTCTTTGTTGTCAATCTATCTGCTCATAAATCATGTACCAGCTTGTTGTGCCATGATCTCTGATTTTCTTCCAGCATCTTCTTTATTATGCTTATCAAGCTCTTATTTGAAGACTCTTCCAGCCCATTACCTTGAGGGTAATAAGTTGTGGAATGACCAAGCACAATCTGATATCTATGACAGAAATCAACCATATTTTTAGAACCAAATGCAACAACATTGTCAGTAATAATTTTCCTAGGACAGCCAAATCTAGATAGGATATGATCTTCAAGGAATTTTATGATAACTGAGTCTATGGCATTCCTATAAGGGATGGCTTCTATCCATTTGGTGAAATAATCAGTGGCTTTGAGTATCCATCTATGTTGGGCAGATGAGGTAGGATGGATTTCCCCAATGAAGTCTAGGCCCCACTGTTGAAAAGGAGCTTCAACAGTGATTGGTTGCAAGGGTAAGGGAAGTTGTTTTCTCTTGCCTTCAAATATTTGGCATTTGTGGCAGGAAACTATCATTTTGTGGACATCTTGAAAGAGGGTGGGCTAGTAATAACCAGCTCTAAGGATTTTATTGGCAATGGTTTTCCAATAGAGGTGGCCTCCACATTCTCCTTTATGAAACTAATGCTTGATCCTATCTGCATCATTCTCAAACAAATATTTAAGCAATAATCCACTAGCATTTTTCCAATATAAACATTTATCTAAAATGCAGTCGTTAACAGCTTTCAACTTTAAAAATCTTGCCTTTTTTTTAGACATACCAGGAGGGACATTGAGATTAGTAAGCACATACAAAATATCAGCATACCAAGATGAATTGAGGAAATGATCTTCAATAAGAGGAGTTTCCAACTCTTCCTATTCATATAATGCATATAACATGTTTATATCAAGTGCTTGCAAATTAGTTTCAACCATTAATTGTGTTAGGACTTGACCCTTGATGAGTTTAGTGGGTTTAATTTCCAAATCATATTCTAGTATCACAGCAATCCACTTTCCTCTTTTGCCATCAGGGTCTTGTGAAAAAATGTCTTTTACCACTACATGAGGCACAAATGCAATAATGTGAGAGTGTAAGATATAAACTCTGAAATCCTTCAAGGCTTTGACCAAAGCATATGCCTGTTTTTCCATAATATTATATTTCAGAGGTGCATCTCTTAATGCCTTGCTGAAAAATGCAATTGGCTGCTCTTGTCCTTCTGGATTTTTCTGTAATAGGATAGCGGCCACAGTATGTTCTGATGCAAATGAAAATATGAGGAAGTCCTTAGTGAAATCAAGACTGATAAGAACCGGTGCTTGGGTAAGTGCATGTTTGACCAATTCAAAGGACTTATTTGCTTCTAAGGTCCATTTAACTCCTATCTCTTTCTTTAGCATGTTTTTCATGTTCCTAAGGAGTTCTGCTAGGTTGGGTATGAACCTTCTTAAGAAATTAATCTTTCCAATGAAAGATTGAAGTTCTTTGATATTTCTGGGGTGACTGATTTGCAATTTTGGGTCTATTTTAAACCCTTTTTCAGATATGATGTGACCAAGAATCTTACCTTCTTGGAGACCAAACAATGTCTTCTTGGGATTTAAAGATAGCCCAAATTTTCTACATTTCTCAAAGACCTTTCTTAGGTGTACTAGGTGTTCTTCATCTGTTTTGGAATAGAGTGTAATGCCATCTAGATAAATCACAATGAAGTGGCCTATTTCTTCTGAGAAAGCAATATCCATGGCTCTTTGAAAGGTGGCACCTGCATTCATTAATCCAAAAGGCATTTTAACATACATGAAAGTGGCCCAAGGAGTAGTGAAGGTTGTTTTCAGTTGATCATCAGGAAGTACCAATATCTGATTATATCCTGAAAAGCCATCTAGCAAAGAAATCCTCTTGGAACCAACTACCCTTTATAAAATGTGCTCGATTTTAGGCAGGGGATAGTTGTCCTTTAATGAGGCTCTGTTAAAATTCCTAAAGTCAATACAGAGCCTTATTTCTCCTGTTTTCTTTCTTAAAGCTACAAGATTAGATACCCACTCTGAGTATCTCACAGGGAAAATAATTCCAGCATCATACATTTTCCTAATTTCTTTCTCAACCAGAGGTAACTGCACAGGGTTTATTCTGCGTAATTTCTTCCTAAACGGTTTCTAGTTTTATTTAAGTGGTATCTTGTGCTAAATAGTCTCTGTGTCATATGCCTTTAAATCCTCATATCTCCAAGAAAATACATCAGAAAACTCCTTAAACAACTCAGTATATTTTAGTTTCATGTGAGCTAGCAATGTTTTGGATAACTTGATCATTTTAGGCTTGTCTTTACTACCTATATTCCATTCCTCAATATCAGATTCAGTGGGTTCTATTGTTGGTTTCTTGGCAACGTCATTAAAATCAAACAAGTCTTCTAGGGGTGCTAGTCCTTTGGGTAAGCCTTTGTATTTAGACTGTAGTACCTCTATGTCTTCTTTTCCTGAGTTTATGTACTCTTCTATTTGATTTTCAAACTCTCTGGTTAGCAATTTTATTTCTGTAATGGGAGGAAGTTCTTTTTCAACAAGTTGTTCCTCATTAAGACAGTCCTTATCATATTTTGAGTCTGAATTTGGCAATTCAAACTCATTTCTGGACTGTAGGAAGTCCTCTATCTGTTTATCTCCCTCAAAGACCTGCCAATACTTTTCATTGTCTGGGACAGCTTTCCTATATTTCACTTGGACTATGAACTATTTGTTGTCATAGGGTCTTTGACATGAACTAGCAGCACAATCTAAACCATTGGCAAGAATTTTTTGGCTTCTAGGGACAAAAACAAGTTCATATTCCTCAAAAGCTTTCAAAAGGTCCATGGCATAATTTCTATAGGCTCTTAGTCTTGGATGTTTGGTAGTGTATTCTCCATTTATTTGCCTAATGATCAGTTCAGAATCTCCATGAACAGCTATCCTCTTGGCTCCTAATTTCTTCAGTAACTGTAGTCCTAAGAGGAGTGCTTCATACTCTTCTATGTTATTCTTGCATTGGAATTTTAGCTTGTATGAATGGATTTCAGTGTAATTATTCTCTGTGTTGTGAATTCACACACCTGCTCATGCACCAGTTCTATTACAAGACCCATCAAAACTCATACTCCAAAGAGGGCTAGTTTCGGGCTTGTTGTTGTTTTCATTCCTGCCCCCTTTGTCCTATGTGTTCTGACTGTCATTATGCAGTTCTATGGGTTCTGCAGCATGTTTATGTTGGTCCTGTTTCTTAAATTTTTCATGGATTTGAGGCCTTTCTTCTTGACTTTCATGATTTGCACTACACTGATGGACAGTGGGTGGTTCATACTCTCTATTTTGTTTGCTGTAATTTTCAGGCTCGGCAAGCTATTTGAGAGCCTCTCCCTCCCTATTCCCTCCTTCTCTATTTTCTGTTATGTTGGGTGCTTGCTCACTATCCAACTCTAGTTCACCAAAGCTTTCGTCATTTCAAAGAATGAATGAGTCTACGTCTGTATGGACAGAATAAAGAGGGGAATTTTATGATTTTTCTTGACTACTCACCATAAATTTCACGTGTGATTCCCTATAAAGGCTTCTAATTTGACTGAAGACAGGAATGGTGGCATATCTCATGTCCATTTTCATGGTACCTTGAAGCTTAGCACCCCATGATATTGAAAGAAGCATGTCATATTTGTGGGGCACATCAGCCACTACCACATCCATCACTATGCATTTGGCCAGGATTTGGGTCAAGTTTACACAAAGATCTTTGATCAGGCCTAAGCATTTTACTCTACTGGAGTCAAAAGAATACAAATCTTTATATGGTCTGGTTATCTCAAGGCCTAATTTCTCCATTATTACTTTGGGCATGAGGTTATGTGAAGCCCTTGAATCATGCATAGCATTGTGTAAAATCTTATCATGGATATTCAAACTGACATAGAAAGGAGGGACCACTTCTTCTTGGAACTTTCCTTCAATTTTAGGACCAAATAAAAGGGCTAGCTGATCATCATTAAGGTTGACAGAGTCATTATTTTCTTCTATATTCAAATATTTTAACACCTGAAATTTATATACATCTTGAGTGACTAACTCAGTGAGGGGAACAAAGATCTTGATTTTAGCAATTTCACTTTCCAAATTGAAAGGGAATTGATTCTTTGAAAGGCTCAAATCTGTCTTGTTAGTCACTAACTTATCATCAAAATCAACTTGCTATTTTTTACTATGTACATCAGTTAAAACTGTTTTTACAGGGGTACTAGCTAAAGTGATAGTGTTGTTAGGGTCAACACTCTGTTTATCAGTGATTTGAGTGCCTTTTCCCTTGTTTTTACTAGAAATTTCAGCTGTTGTTTTGTTGTTTTCAATAGCCTTTCTAACCACCTTTTCAGATTTGTTGTTAGCAGTAGTTTCAGAGGTCCTTGTTTGGGGATTTTATTGGTTATTTTTGCTCCTAAGGTAATATTGTTTATGGACCTCCATGATAGCATTCTCAAAGCCTTGCCTATAGTCCTCAAATTCTAAGCCTTCATTATCATAATATGTATATGTGGCCTGGTCATCCTCTGTGAAAAGGGCAGAGTCTTCATTACTTACTCCCAGCATGTTTATAACAATTCCCTCTGGCTCTTCCATCATTCCCTCATCTTCATCAACATAATTTTCTTGGAATGGAGGTCTGATTTGTTGATCAGTATCTCTTTGTCTAATCTGAGGGGGGTTTCTCCTAGAGTTCAGGTTGTGATTTTGAGGTTGGTTCCTATTCTGAGCATTTTTTTGGACATCCAACCTCTCCATCATTCTTTCCAACCTATCCATGTTCTTGGCTAGATGTTCTAATTTTGAGTCAGATGTGGAAGGTGCAGTGTCTTCCCTATATGTTACTTTCTTTTCAGTCCTCATCCTAGCTCTCTTCTCAATCAGATTTTCTTCCACACTAAGAGCTCCCTTCTGCATGTCTTCTAAAGTCAAGGGATCCCTTTCTCTTATCTGATAGGCCATTTTGGGATCAAATCCTTTAGGTAATTTGGCCAAAGCTGAGCCTTGTGGGGGTTTCAAATCTGTGGGTAGTGCGGTATAAACACTATTGAATCTAGTGGAATAATTTTGAACACTTTCCCTAGTGTTTCTCTTGAGGTTGTTGTAATATAAAAGTATTTGGAGAGGGTTCTTCCTAATTTCCCATTTTTTTATGAATGTTTGATGTAAAGAAGGGAGATCATTAATACTATTAGGAGTTAAACCCTTAAACCATTTCTTGGCTTCTCCTCTTAAAGTTTGGGAAAAGATTCTCATCTTAATGGTCTCATCTTCTATTTCCATATAATCAAAGGCATCATTCATCTTGTCTATGTGTTTTTGAGCAGTAGTGGGTTCATGTTGGGTGAAATGAGTCATTTTGGACTGATACTCATTGGGTAAAGGAACCAGAGGTTGTGGTAACACTAGTGGAGCATCCCATGCTGCCATGATAGGATTTTGTGGGAGTAATGGAGTGGTTTAAAAAGTGGGTATATGGATGACAGAAGTGCTTGGACCAGCAAGAGACAGTTGAGCAGATTTGGGGTGAGAGAAACCAAATTTATGAATGAAATGAAGATCAGGAGGTGTGGATGGAGGGGTTTCTCTGCTGCTAACATGTTGGCCACTATGTTGTGGTGAACTTGGAGGCTCAAATTCAGTCTGATCTATACCACTAAGTGACTTGGTTCTTGGTAAACTTATTGAAAAGGGTAAGTCGACTTGGGTATCTGATAGAGCTGTAAGGTCTTCAGGCACGGAGTTAGCTCTATGAATGGGTCTGATAATAGTTGGATCCCTAGATACAGGAGACTTCCTAAGAATGCTTTCTGGATTATCAACTATTTCAGGAGGATTTGGGTCAGGATGAGCTCTGGTATGAATTCTTCTTGAAGCCAGTATGTTAATATTCAAAACCAAAGAGAATAAATTTAGCCAAATATGACAATCTTTAGAGGAAAAATATTTTTTAACAAAGAAAAATTAATCCTCAAAGTTTCCTAATAATGGGTGAGCATGATGTTTTAATGGTAGTGTGGGCTGCCCGAGTGGAGTCTTTGTGAAACCAGGGGTAATCAGCAGGCCTACTGATCACCAGTGGAGTCTTTTGGTATTTTAGGAATTGTGGAGTCGCCAGGTGGATGATTTCAAATGTTTAAAGATGAGATGTTGTCCACCATCAGTAATTAACTACCAATCTAAGGTTGTTGTGGGTCTTCTGAGCTCTTGAGGATGTCTACGATGAAATTTACTCAGAATTCCCCAGTGGAGTCGCCATTATGTTGGAGGTCCTGTGATTTGGAAAATTGGCATACCAAATGACAAGGAAACATCAGAACCACTTTGGAATCCTAGGATCTAGCCCTCCTGGATTTAGAGAGGGATCTCTCTATATGTTTTTTAGAATGATATACTTTAAGGCTTATGATATGTTATTAGGCTAGTTATGAAGTACAAGGGGTTTGTTTGTTTGTTTTTGGTTGGGGATCATTAACTGAGAAGGTCATGTGAAGTGAAGGAGGAAATAAGTGGAAGGATGTTTCAGCATGGGAAGATAGGTCAAAAACGGTGCTAAACCATTGGGCTATGGAGTCATAAAAGGGTTTACTTGCACAACAACTATTCAAGGCTTTTCATAGGGCAAGTCATCTATATCAGAAGATCTCTTTAAGTTGAGTTTGTGGTATGAAACAATAAGAAAGGCTGTGAAAGAAGCAAACATATAAGAAAACAAAGGTTAGCCTAAGATCAGGTAAGGACTTTTAACCTAGCCTGCTTTCAGCATGCACTTAAGAATAGAAAACATATAATAAAAACATAAAAAAAGCAGCCTAAGATCAAGTAAGGACTTTTAACCTATCTTGCTTTTGGCATACTCTTAAGGGAAATATTCAAAACAGCTATTTAATACTAAACAAGGGACAGGGCTAACCATAAACTTCCTTGATTAGGACTCTACTTAGCATACAGTGAAAATATCATTCAAGAATAACATCTCAAGTTCTACTCAGCAAGACATGGGCTCACCAACATTCCTTGACTGGTTATACTCTATTGAAATCATTCCCAAACACACATTTAGAAGAAAACATAAAGATAAAGCTTATCAATCAGAATTAGGGTACTTTTAGAAGTAAATCTTAATCTATATTTGTTGTTCTTTATCAAAGAATATGAACACAATGGAAACATAAGGAGAATAAAAATTACAGTAAGAATAACATCACCAATTATTTAGATCAGGATCCAGTGAATCTTCTTGTCTATTTGATGTCCAAGACCAGTTACATACTCAAGTCCACTAGATTTTACAGTCTGATACTTCTCTTCCTAGCCTACTATATTACAACTACTCAGCAACTCTTACTCAATAACAGTTCAAAAATTAAGAACTTTCCAACCCTTCACAATGAGTTTTCTATGAATACATATAGGTGCAAAGAGGAAGAGTGTTGCAGAAATGGTAATAAATATTAATTAAGGCAGAGTGGGAGAGGTATTCAAATGCCCATTCTACTTAATAATCATAGCAATAACTGTTTGTACCACTTTAGCTGCCTTTAGTGCAATCTGAAACCAACTAGCAGGATGGTAATAACTCTGAGGCTTGTCCTTTGAAGCTATCTTGGTCTGAAGTACCCTGTTTGCCCTCAATGACAAGTAAACTATCATTTTTTGGGTTTTGAGGCCTCCCATGACTGTGCAATAATTGTTATGACAGTTTTGAATATGTTCTGTCATCAGGATGGTTGTCAAGGTGTCTTTTAAAGGTAAAGCAGACTACAGGTGTCCTTTTGGTCCTTTGGTGGAGTAATAGCTTCTGTAGATGTGGCATTCGAGACCTTTCTTATATTGATCTGTCTTGTTTTAGCACTTTAAACACTGATTTTTAGCTTTTAATTGTGTTTTTGTCTTTATCCTTAATTTTTCAGTTAAGCCTTTGATCTTCGGATTTATACTTCAACCTCTAACTTTCACTAATCTTCTTTGTTTTCCTTTATGTACAGGTGGCTCCTTTACCGCGCTAGAGGGTTTTGCTGTATAACCAATGCTTAATGAAACAATTGGTTAAAACGTGGAATTAACCCTTGATATCCCCTTTTGGCATTGAATTTGTCTTCGAGGATCATCATCATCAGTTTCTTACCACTGGTCTGGCTGTGGGAGGACCCTATAACACCTTGGCCACCATTAAAACCTGCAAATAAAACATCAAACGTTATGAAAACCCTGTGTTTTGGTTTAACTGCATTCAGAAGCTTGGGAATGGCTCGGGAGTAATTGTAGAGGAGGAGAATTATGCAGAGGAGGGGATTCCATGGTCAGAACCATGAAAAATAACCAAACAAATTGAATTTCAGTGTGAACAGGGGTAAGCGGTTTTGCAAGAAAAACTGGTGGTTTTCGCGCAGTCGATGAACGGTAAGCGGTAAAAACCAATATGAACGCGATTCCATACAATGATCGCCACATGACTTCTGAAAAACCGGCCATTTCGCTCTCAAGAAGCACGGTGGGGGAAAGGGGGCATTGGAGCACGTCAGTCATCTGATCTGCGAGGATGCAGATCAATGGTGGTAAGCGAGCGCAATGGGAGGAAGATGCTTGGGTGAGGAGATAGTGGAGGACAGGTGGCGTGCAAGGACTGGATGATAGTGGAATAGTGGGCGGTGGGCCAGCAAGTGATGTTAGCATCTTTGTTGGGAGGTGGAAAGGTGGGGATGAGCGATGGTCGTTGGATCCTTGAAGATCAACGGTTATGAATCTGTTGCGGGAGGACTATAGAGGTACAAACCAACTTTTGGTCAGGTGCCTCCGTAGTGAATCAGCGTTTTCTGATCTAGGAGAGATCAATGGCTAATATTTGGGGAGGGGAAAAATCATCGCGGAGGGAATATATAAGAAAAGGGGCTAGAGGTAACCATGGAAGTAGGGTCCCATGGGATAAAGGAGGACTAGGGCTAAGGTGAAAGGACTGAGGGCTATAGTAATAGGGCTGGGGGCTTAGCACCTAGTTACGAACATTGAGTCGCATGGTGAAAGGGGCTGAGGACTTATGCCCACAGGGGCTTAAGGTTTAAAATGAAAAATGGGTGAAAATAGGCTTAGAAAGTAGGTTTTTAGACCTTTTCAAGTATTCCGATAGATTAAAAAAGGGATTTTAAACCATAATAAAGAGGTTTAATGGTTTAAGGAGGGTTTTTAGAGGGAAATGAAGGATAAAATGAGGATTAATGACCCTTTTTAAGGAGTGAATGAAAAATGAGATGAAGGGGTGAACATGGAGAATGCTTATGAAGGGGAAATGATGAAGAATGATGGTGGGATAACAGGCTTTCAAAACAGTTTTCTTGGGACTAGCAAGGCTTCTTGGAATGCTCCTTTGAAGGAAACAGCAATGAAGATTACTCTTAAGTCAAAGGACACCAAAAGGCTTCAAGAATGAGTAGTTTTCTATGAAAATAATCTCTTGAAGGCTCACACAACAAATTTAGCCACCATCTGCTATAGCAAAGTTTACTGATGGCTAACAGGACGAAGGCAACCCTAATATTAGAATTTAAAACCTTACACTTCTATAACTCCAATTACCCAAATTGGTTGAATTCAAGGCAGGCCTATGGACTAGTAGATAACCTTATGCCTGAATATATGTTTAATCAAAAGGTAGAGATTCTAGAAATTCCTTGAGGAGAATGACTTTCCCTAAGAAGGAGCTCAACTTTCAAGCATGTACTTCTATAGGATTACGTTGGAAAGATAGACATACAAAAGTTACAATATTACCAGGTTATGTGCATACAAATTTAAGAAATCCTATATTACAAGTGAACTAGAAATGCGACTGGTGAAGCCATAGCCTCTTCCTAATGAGAATTTGGTTAAGGGAGAAGTTTATAGGACCTATGTAACAGTAGAAACAGTGAAAAAATTGTCAAGGAGAAGACCTAATGTGAGATTACAAACCATTTATTCCAAACTTTGTTTACCCATGTCAAATGTGAGAATATATGGAGTACACTATCATTTTCTATACTCTAAATTATACAATGGGGAAGATTCATATTATTCCATCTACCTACTACTTCAAATTTCCCAACCTATGCTAAATTAGACGCAAGAAATTGATTCCCACTAAAAACTAAGGAGACCAAATAATTATCCAAAGGTATGTTGAATATCTCTTTTAATGTAAAGCCTTTTTCTCCCATATGGAGCAATGAATGTGCATGGGAAACCATCTTCAAATGTGACGAAGTTCGAACAATCACAAAAGACTCAACTTCTTTCAATAGATCTTTAATGGTTTTAAGGACTTACCATAATACCAATGAAACTAAAGCATAGGATAAACAAATACACAATAATTTCGACATTTAAGGTTGATGAAAAACAAGCACATTTATGAAGCTTTTCATTGTTGATTAAAATACCATCACTTTGTTTTCTAAATTTGTTCAAGGGAACTTGTAACACACATGACATCAATTCCTTGAAACTTGTCCCCCACAAGCCCATCGTAAGGTGTATAATTTTATATTCAAAGCTTTAATAGTTTTTCCATGGGAAAGGATGTAATTTCTAGGATACCTTATAATCCATAAATAAGGGACTTATACTCCACTCACTTTGATGAGCACCATTATTGCAACAAGAACGCTGCAAATTCCAAGGCTATCAACTTAAATTATCAACCCGAGGTTCGTACAAACTTAAGAGGTGTCATCATTATATGTGAAACATGAAATGTTTCCTTCCTTCATTGATTTGATGTAATGAATTTAATATCATGAAATCAAACACTAGCCTAATTTCATAATGTAAAAGTTGCATTCAAAAGGAAGCCTGATATATGCAATAGAAATAAAAATGTTGGAAATGGAAACCATAGATTAAGGTGTTTGAAAAAAAACCTAATCATGAAATCATTCTTCAATCACCACATTCAAAATATATTTTGACAACAGATTTCATAAGGTACTTCATAAAGTAATCATGAAAATCTTCATTATGCTCTACAAGTCATTAATTTGTCCACTAACCAAAACTACGGAGGTGAATTGCAATGGAGAAGAGGCAAGGATTAAGAGTTATTTTGGTCTTAATCAATCATGTTTCATAATCCTATAGGTCATTATTCAAGCATAAGGGAAAAAAATCAAGATTTTGGAGAAAATCTGGTCAAGTTTACATGTGCTACAAGAGTGCTACATGAGGTGCTACAGGAGGTCCTGTTTTGCTACAGGAGTGAGATAAATTGCCGAATTTAAAAGTAATTCAAATGAAAATGGGATGGGAAATTTTTTTTATTAATTAGGATGTCTTAAGGCTCCATTCCAAGTGGAATCACTCCAAAATACCTCTATTAACATGTGCTAAAAAATAGTAGAAAATTATTACTCTAAAAACTGGAAATTCAAGAACTAGTAAGCTAGTTAACCTACCAAATTCCTAACTTAATCAAGTGAAAATGATATGGGGTAAATGTTTTTATTAACTTGAATTTTTTTATGACCCAATACAAGTGGAATAAATTCAAATTAATCTCATTAACACGTTCAAAAAAAATATCAGAAAATTACTACTATTTTGCTACAAGGAACTTCCAAAAATTCTAGATTTATGAACTAGTAAACCAATCCAAGTAGCTCAATGATGAATATTAAATTGAAAATATTTTCTAAGGATGCATTGTGTTTGTGACTATGTAAATAATATACAAAACAACTCAATTCAATCATTTAAACAATATTACCTACAACAAAAGAAGCATGAATAGTAAATGCAGAGATAAGAGATGCAAGTGAAAAGGACATTCAAAGGAAATAAAGATATTGTACAAGAGGGCTTTGAGGCTTGTAGGACGGCCAAGCCTTAGGAAACTCAGAGAAATGTGAAGGAAACCAAGATTTAGAAGCTAAAAAAAATCATTATTTGAATCAATCCAAGTACATCCCTGCTAGAAATGAAGTGGATCTGCTAAATAACAAGTTTTATCCACAAGAAGACTAAGAAATGCATGCCTCTACAGGAAAATTTGAATTGGTACTTATAAAAATTAATGGGGAATCATTTCTCTAGAAAGGAGGAAGCTTTCCCCTATAAAATCCCTCAAATAGTGGATTTATTTCCCAACACTAGGAACTGCAATAAATGATAGGGAACACATTCCTATATTTTCTCATTCACTGGAGCTCCAGAATTTGTCAACAATTCCATGATATTTTGTTCATTTATTATACAATATTGGTCCTCCTGTAGTAGGGAGAAAGACCCTAGCTAATTGCCTCCTCCAAATCTTCATAATCTTCCCAATATTCTCACAATATTCTACAAAAATAAAAATATTAGGCACATAACATGAAATTATCTATAAACCTTCCTAAGAACATATTAAAGCTAAAAAAAAAATTATTAAGTGTAGAAGGAGAAGTTTAATATAGCCTTCATGTGTCTAATAAAGGTAAGATGGACCTTAATTTGTGTCTAATTTGGAGGCCCATCATACCCCCCCACTGAAAGCATTTCTCATCCTCTAAGCAATTGAGCCATCCTCCTTTCCTTTTGGTTCTTCATGTATGTTTGGCTATTTCATTCTCTGTTCATTAATTGATGTGTTGACTTCCAAAAATTCTAGATTTATGAACTAGTAAACCAATCCAAGTATCTCAATGATGAATATGACTTTTCAAAGGTGTTCTAAGCATGCATCATGCTTGTGAATCTGTAAATAACCTACAAAATACCTCACTTCAATCATTTAACCAATATGACCTACAACAAAAGAAGCATGAATAGTAAATGCAGAGATAAGAGATGCAAGTGAAAAGGACATTCAAAGGAAATAAATAAATTGTGCAAGAGGGATCTAAGGCTCCTCAGATGGCCAAGCCCCAGGAAACTCAAAGTCCTACGAATAAAACCAAGCTTTAGAAACTAAAAAAATCATTATTTTAATCAATCCAAGTACATTCCTGGTAGAAATGAAAGTGGAGCTACTAAATAACAATTTTTCTCCGCAAGAAGACTAATAAATACCTTCCTCTAGAGGAAAATTTGAATTGGTACTTATACAAATTGCTGGGGAATAATTATCCTTGAAAGGGGAAGCTTTCCCCCTAAAAATACCTCAAATAGTGGATCTAGTTCCCAATACTAGGAATCTGCACTAAATGACAGGGAACACATTCCTAGATTTTCTTAATCACTAGAGCTCCGGAATTTGTCAATAATTTCATGTGGTATTTTGTTCATTTATTATCCAAAATTTGTAGAAATTATACAACCAATATGTATACCAATGGATTCAATCTGATTAGGCAATATAATAGAGCAAGATATTGAATCCTTCTACAATTAATTTGTGAAAATTAAACATGATCGTACAATCACACCAAGTAAGATAAAGAAAATCAATCCACAACACGGATATTTTTCCTGGGGAAAGCTTTCTGCTAAAACTCCCTCTATCTCTATTGTATAATGAACCAAGGAATCATGAAACAATACAATGCACTCTTCTCACAATAGTTTGTTGCACTCTACCAACTGTCTCACACTAATCTAGACAAAATTGGGCTAGTACTTAGCCAATTCTCAGCTTGTCTTCAACCTACCTTTCTCACACAATCCCTAGGAAATTAATCCCTATTATTTAGGATATTTAATCTTCCTTGACTATGAAATACATCATGGGAATCTTGTGGTGTATATAATTGTGCCCGAGAAATTTTCTACAAATAAAAGTGATAGATAACTTCCCTTTAACCTCTATCTCAACTGGGTCTTCATCATAACTTACATGCATGCAGCTATTAATATTAAATCATTAGTCACTTGACAGATCACTGCATGTGAATTAAATCTGATTTAATTTACTTGACCTCTCACTATCTCAACAATCAGTTACAACTAGTTAGACTGACTTTAACTCACTTAATTGAGATAATTGATTTCTCATGCATTAAAATAATACACTAACTGCAACTTGGACTCTAAAACAATTATAATAATTCTACATGCCTCACCAACCACCCTCAACTCGAATTTTATGAGCTAACTGAGTCTCTCACACTCAGTTAACTGTTACAAGTGATTATGAGATAAGATTACAATTTATTGTCAAACTTATTTAAGGGATAAATAAATTTGACACACATTTCTTCTAATTTAATTAAGAAATGATTAAATCAAAAGCCTCCATGGTAGCTATTTCTAGATGCCATTTTCTAGATGTTGTTTCTGGATGCCAATTTCATTGTTTCTTGTTGCAAATTTCAACACTCCCTCTCAACAAGAAAGGAATCAATTTGTCCTAATATGAACCTTTGGAATGTTCTGCATGCAACACTTTTGAACCTGAATAGCCTCCAAACAATTGAATCTGTATAATGCATCTATCATCAGATTCTTCTGATTGTTGGATCTACTTCACATGTCTATTGGACTCTCTGCACCGCTGACATCGGCATCCATGCACTCTACACTGCTGCCAACTCTAATTTGTGCTCCAATATCTGACACCTGCCACTTTTATTTTTTTCTTCCTGGAATCTGACTGCATCAATCTAACCGATCCTTCCTACTACTGTTGTAATATGGGCTCCTCGTAGCTAGGTTCGATCCATGAGACACACCATCTCAATGAACCCTGCCCAAATTTCTTGTTGGAATTAATTTTGCACGTCTCCCCACCTCTCACTTAGAGGTATAGCTACATTTACTCCCTCTGCTCATCTAGCTCTAAATTTCCCCCTCCTGTAGGTCTCTACTTGAATGGACTCTTCCACTCGGTCTCCTCTCCGCATCTCCAATAGTGGCTGCTCCACAAACTTTTAAGGTTGCTTCTGAGGCTGCATGTTGAGAGATAATTTCTCCCTCTCAACCACCAAGTCATTAACCACTACTTTTCTCCTGAAATATTTGCATGCATCCTCAAACTTGAGAGCATACAGTTTCTTGACTCTTGTAATGATCTGCTTCACCTATCCCATGGCTATGTGTTTAAGGAAAATTTTTCCTTTTCTAAACATCACTTCATAACCACGGTCTTCCAATACTGTTATGGAGACAAGACTCTTCCTTAGGCCTGAAACATACAAAAAATCTGATAGCCTGAAATAAGTGCCATTCTCACTCTGAAAGGTAACTGTACCTATGTCATTAGCGCTATACCTCTCGTCATCTCCAAACTCTATGCTCTGCTGGAGGTCCTTCTCCTCCAAGTCGCTGAAGAGATCTCTATTCTCCGTCATATGGAACGAGGCACCACTGTCTAGATACCACATGCATCCCATTACAATGTTGGGCATGCATGTAATGAGAGTAAAATCAATTTTGAACTATGAAGCCAATGCTTCACCTGCTGCAACTGCAGGCTCCTTCTTGCTTGCCTTCTTCTGTGGACAATTTGTAGCATGGTGCCCATGCTCGTGATAGTGAAATCATCTGTTCTTGGAAAATTATTTCTTGCTTGCTTCGCCTTGGGATTTCTTTCCCTTGACCTTCTTTGCCTTACTATCCAAGGCATAATCTTCCTCGTCATTAGTATTGGATGAGGATCCATCCCTGGTATTCCACTTGAATTCTTTCTGTAACAAATCTGACCAAAGTTGCTCCCAATTTGGTAAATTCTCCCTCCCATTTACCGAGTTCTAGTAGCTATGCTAGCTCTTGGGAAGGCCTAGAAGTGCTAGGCTCACCAATTCATCATATGCTATGGTCACACCAACATTTCCAAGCTCATCTTGACATTGAGTGAACTTTTTTGGTACCATCTCGCCCGCCCCCTTATTTATTTTCCTGAGCTTGTCCTTCAGTGCCAACTTCCTTTGGTCGTTTTTGTTTTGAAACAAATCTATCAAGGCCTTCCATATTGCATATGGATTCACCTTGCCATGGAGACTCGAGATAATGTGATCTCAAAATCCCTCTAATAAGATCTTCCTCACCCTTGCTACCTTCTTTTTCCAAGCATCAAGAAGAGCGGTGTATGTTGTTGCGGGCTTGGGAATATCATTATCAATGAATTATTTCAACCCGTTGTCTCCAAAAATACCTCCATTTTTTCTTTCCATGAAATATAATTAGAACTTCCCTCAAGTACATATTTCAATCTTAATCCATTGAAATAAATCTTGATATGCTTATCGCTCCAAACAAAGTATGTACAATTTTGAATACTGTTCAACACAAACTCAATTTCTTCTCCACTATTGTGATTCTTGGCGCTCTCATACCATGTAGAAATTATACAACCAATATTTATACCAATTGATTCAATATGATCATGCAATAAACTAGAGGAAGATATTGAATCCTCCTACAATTAATTTGCGGAAATTAAACATGATCACACAATCACACCAGGTAAGAGAAAGCAAATCAATCCACAACACAGATATTTTTCCTGGGGAAAGTTTGTTGCTCAAAACCCCTCTGTCTCTCTTGTATAATGAACCAAGGAATCATGAAAAAATACAATGCACTCTTCTCACAAGAGTATGTTGCACTCTACCAACTCTCTCACACTGATCGAGACAAAATTGGGCTAGTACTTAGCCAATTCTCAGCCTGTCTTCAGCCTTCCTTGCTCACGCAATCCATAGGCAGTTAATCTCTATTATTTAGAATAATTATCCTTCCTTGACCATGCAATACACCATAGGAATCCTATAGTGTATATTATTGCGCCCGGGCAATTTGCTATAAATACAACTGATATATAACTTCCCTTTAATCTCTTTCTTAACTGGGTCTTCATCAGAAATGACATGCATGCAACTATTAATAGTAAATCATCAGTCACTTGACAGATCGATGCATGTGAATTAAATATAATTTAATTTACTTGACCTCTCACTCTTTCAACAATCAGTTACAACTATTTATACTGACTTTAACTCACTTAATTGAGTTAATTGATTTCTCATGCCTTAAACTATTGCACTAATTGCAACTTGGACTCTAAAAAAATTAGAATCACTCTACATGCCTGACCAACCACCCTCAACTCAAATTGCATAAGATAACTGAGTCTATCACACTCAATTAACTATTACAAGGGATTATGAGATAAGATTACAATTTATTTAATGGATAGATAAATTTGACACACATTTCTTCTAATTTAATTAAGAAATAATTAAATAAATAGCCTCCATGGTAGCCATTTCTGGATTCCATTTTCTGGATGTTGTTTCTAGATGCTAATATATTTGTTTCTTGTTGCAAATTTCAACAAAATTGGTCCTCATGTAGTAGGGAGCAAGTCTCTATATTATCTCCTCCTCCAAATCTTCATAATATGCCCAATATTCCCACAATATTCTACAAAAATAAATAATATTAGGAACATAATATGCAATCATCTCCAAACCTTCCTAAGAACATATTAAAGCTAAAAAACATTATTAAGTGTAGAAGGAGAGGTTTAATATATCGTTCATGTGCCTAAGAAATGTAATATGGGACTTAATTTGTGTTTAATTTGGAGGCCCATCACACTTCACCAACACAATTCCTTTGCAAAATTTGTAACCAACCCTCCCACATCTACCCAATTTTCACCGACCTGCCAGGGTAAACATGAGACAAAGAGCTACTATGACATGACCTGACCTCCTAGGTACCATTAAGTAAGTGGGGCCAAAAGCTGACAGCAAATTGACCTTTCACAACATCATAGAGGTGCTACAGGACACCCATGAGCCAAACAACCACTCCTAGTGCCCAAACCCTTAGTTGGAATGATTTTTCAGTGACTTGGGCTCCCAAGCGCATGCATGAAAAATCCTCCATGTTGTTGAGGGCATCCTACCACGTGCATAAGCCTACCAAGTAGCAGTTGTGACCTAATATGTCCAGTTCAGAGGGTGTTGTCCCGTATTCTAAGCCTAATTTCCAGGTCATCACCCAGACCACTTCCGAAAACTCAGTGAGACTTCCCAGAATGATAAATGACATCAAGAAAAATCCCTTCATACACAAGTTGATCAAATACTTGACATAACTACACCTAACTATGATATTAATTTCTTCAAACATATTGAGAACAAGTAATCTACAGGTCATGAATGCATATCTAAATATAGGGGTTTGATACTTATCTGAGAATCATCAAGAAGGTCTAATTCCCTCTCATAATAGTTTCATTAACATTTTTTAGGTGATGCATTCATTAACCATTCATTAACAAATCAAATACATCAAGATCCATAACTAGAACATGTTATATAACCATGCTTATAACCGGCATATAAGAATAATAATAAACATGATAGAACAACCATTAAAGCCACATAATAACAAGTAAAAATACTCATGAAATAAAAGAGGAATAGAGCTCTTATTAGCATTTGCAAAATCCAACCAAGTTAGGGACTTCCATGTACAACCCGACCATAGATTGAACTGAACCAAATCTTCCTTTGAACCAATCACCCCCGTGCCATATTCCCAGAACGAATGTGGGACTCAAGGAAAAAACAACCGAGGCTTCCCAGAGATTAAACCACCTCCACCCTCAAGATTTAACGCAATCCCACCAAAACCTATCAAGGGATTCCTAGAACCAATCAAGCACCTAAAAAACTAGGCTTTACTGCAATCTTGCTAAAACCAGTCAAGGGATCACTAGGCCCAAAGCAAGAACATACACTACCAAGATTTACCACAATCCTGCCAAAACCGGTCAAGGGATAATTGGTCCCAAAACAAGCTTGGATGCCTAAAAATTTATTCACCAATACCTTGATGAATTTGCTTGTCTCCACCCTCAAGATTTACTGCAATCCCTCCAAAACCGATCAAGGGATTCATAGGCCCTTGGGAATTTTCTTGAGACCACCTCACGTAGTTCCAAAAACATTCGAAAATCCAAATCTAACCAAATGAAAGAACCCCATCACACCATGGACATCCATAAATGGAAATGCAAGGCTGAAACCACTATCACACCTATAAAAACCCATGCCAATGACAACAAGAGAACCAAATACACACATGCATGTACCATGCATTCACTAACCATATAGGAAATCACACATGCAACTTGTTTCCTGCAAGTATTCCTATTGAATCTAATTTATCCAAATTTTCCTTGTTTGTCCCTAGCTTTCCTTGTACTTCCTTTGCCTTATTTTTCTTTCTTTCCTTAATGCTAAAGTGCTTCAAGAATGCTCTAAGTGTGAAACAATAATAGTGAATAAGATAATAGAAGAGAGCTCCAAAACTGAATTGACAAAATGTTGTGAACAAATCCTCAAAATCCTTTTTATTATTGAGGCCTCTATTTTCTTCAATTTCCTCTATTTTTCCTTCAATATCCTTCTCATGCAAACTTGTGACATTTCATCTCATTTTTCTCCTATTTTCCTTTATTTTCATAAATAAAATGCCAATTAATGCCTCTTTTCCTTTTCAAATCATTTTCCAATTCCTTTGCCAATTTTTTTAGCCATAATAAATCAAATTAACACCCACTAGGATGTTTTTCTGAATATTCAGCTTGGAATACAAGTACCATGACCTTGGTCTTATTTTTCCTTTATTAACTTTATTACATGAAGTTTTAACTCGGGGTTGTTATAGACCCCTGCCCCTTAGGGGAACATTGTCATTGGTCTTCTATGAAACCTATGAAAAGCAATATCGTTGAAAACAAAAACATGCTTCCCATGGATCCTTATAACTTAGCTCAATTCAGTATTTACAATGAACTTACTAAAAAGAAAAACCAACATGAAAATCATACCACTTGTTGGATCTTTATAACACAACCCATTACAGTATTTACAACAACAACCATACATAAATATGTACATATATCAAAACTCCTTTTCCTCAACCAACAAACAATGAAGGATACATAACCCACATCTAATGAACCATATCCCATGTAGCTTCATAGGGCCCAAAGTGCTTCCTCTACACTTTAACTTGCTCGTTGCTCTGTTCCGAAGCATGATTTTTTTCCACTGCAAAATGAACTGTGGTTCCGGCTAGAATTATCCTTCTGGCTTCACCTACAATACAAACCAATCAATTACATGATCAACATCTTTCACATATATTTTAAGAAACGAAACATGGAAAAAATCATGGACTTTCACTGTTGGAGGTAGTGCAAGTTTGTAGGCCACTGGTCCAATCCTCAAGGATCTCGAAAGGCTCGCAATACTGAGGTGCCAACTTAGCACATGATCCAATCCTCAAGGAAATCTTCTTGGGATTGATGTGTATGTACACATGTTCCCCAACTTGAAACTCCTTAAATTCCCTATGTTGACCTTCATAACTCTTTTTTATATCTTTTGTTGCCTTTATATTCTTCTTGATAACCTACATTTCTTATTCCATTTCTGCCAACATGTCAGATACTATAAGTACCATGTACACTAGATCACTCCAACTAATGGGAGTATTACGTCTTTTCCCATAAAGTGCCTCAAACATACTCATCCTTAGTGAACCTTGATACTCATTGTTGTAAGAAAACTCAACCAGTGGAAGATATTCCTACCACCTCCTCTACTAATGCATAACACACATCCTCAACATGTCCTCCAAAATCATGTTGACCCTCTATGTATGCCCATCTGTCTGCAGATGATAAGTTGTACTAAAGGTTAACTCTGTACCCAAACCTGCAAACAACTCCTTCCAAAACCTGGAAGTGAACTTTGCATCTCTTTCAAATAAAAATTTCTTAGGAATACCATGCAGTCTCACTATCTCCTTGATGAAGACTTGAGCTACCTCACTAGATGAATAAGTATACTTAACTACTATGAAGTGAAATACCTCACTAGCTGAATAATTATATATACTTAAATGCTATGAAGTGAGCTACCTTTATCAACCTGTCAACCAAAATCATGTCATAGAATCATGTTGTCTAGATGTCCTCAGAAAAATTGTAATGAAATCCATGGAAATGACCTCCCATTTCCATTTTGGAATCAGAATCGATTGCAATTAACCACATGGATGCTTACACTCAGATTTTACTTGTTGACAATCCAAACAGCTAGCAACAAACTCAGCCACCTCTTTCTTCATATTCTGCCAATAGTAGAACTTATTCACAACTGTTAGAGTCTTCTGACATCCTAGATGACCTAAATATGGCTTAACATGAAATTCCCTTAAGATCAACTTCTTGAGCTCACTATTGTCTGGCACATAGATATTGTCCCCAAATTTGATCAAACCATATTTCATGAGATGATAATCCACATCTTGTTCACTTGTACCCTGTTGTTTTCACTTGTATTTAATCTCCATATACTTTTCATCCTGTTGTCATGCCTGTAAGATTTGATCCTATAAATTTGTACCATATGTAATCATGGTTTATATATGATTTACATGTACTCCTCTTATGTTAAGAGAATCTGCAACCATGTTGTCATTTCCCTTGATGTACATGATATCAAATTCAAAATCATTGAGTGTGGCCAACCATCTAGCTTGCGTAGAATTCATATTAGGTTGTTAAAACAAGTATCTCAATCCACTATGATCACTCATCAAGATGAACCTCTTGTCAAGAAGATAGTGTATCCACATCTTCTAAGCATAGATGATCGTTTCCAACTCAATATCATGATTCACATAGTTATGCTCACGCTCATTTAGTTTTCTTGACTCGTAATATACCACCTATCCTTCCTGCATCATAACTCCACTAAATCCTCTCTTGCAAGCATTTGTACACACCATTAATTCTTTATCTGGATCTACAATCTTTAGAACTAGATAATTTGTAATCAATTGCTTCAACTACTCAAAGTGTGATGCACATTCCTCTGTTCATTCAAATTTATTTCCTTTCCTCTACAATGATGTGATAGGATAGGTAATATGTGAGAAGTTATTGATGAACCTCTTGCATTATCCTACTAAACCATTGAATGATCTAACCTCATCCACATTCCTAGGAGTTTCCCATTCCATGATAGCTCTGATATTCTTCGAATCCACTTCTATATATTCTTTGGACACCACATGCCCACAAATAAAATGCATTTACTAAGCTTGGCATACAACTAATGCTCTCTTATAAATCTCAACATTGTTGCTAAGTGTTGTGCATGTTGTTCCTCATTCTAAAAATATATCAATATATAATCAATGAATATAATCACAAACTTCTCTAGATAAGGACACAACACATTATTCATCAAACACATGAAAGTAGGTAGATAATTCGTCAAACCAAAAGGAACCACAACAAACACATAATCCCCATACCTTCTTTGGAAAGCAGTCTTGTAGATGTCCTCTTCTTTGATGTGTACTTTATGATATCTTGATCTCAAATCAATATTTGAGAACATTATTTATCTCTTCAACTTATCAAACAAGTCATTAGTCATTGGTAAAGGGTACCTTTTCTTGATGGTCACCTTGTTCAGTTGCATGTAATCAATACACAAACTAAGAGTATTGTTGTTGTTCTTCACAAACAACACTAGTTCACCCCAAGGCGATACACTTGGCCTAATGTGTCCCTTTTCAATAATTTCCCTCAATTGAAACTTCAATACCACTACCTTTGGAGTGCTCATCATGTAAGGTGCCTTTGATGTTGGTGTTTCTCCTAGTACCAATTCAATAGATAGTTCCACTTCCCTATGAGGTGGTAACTTTGAAATATCTACTGGAAATACATTCTAAAACTACTACAAAACTAGATAGTTCTTCAAGACTTCAACATCCTCAACATACTTATAACCTTTATCACTGGAAAAATGCACTAGAAAAAATACACACCCTTTCCTACAACTGCACTTTTCTTGAATAGTTGTAACCATTCTAATTGAAGTCGCCTTCTTCTTACCCTACAATATTTTTTTGTTCTCTGTTGTCATCCAAGCACTCAATAGCCTTTTCACCGGATGCGCCAGCGGGGGCGCCTATTGTGCAGAGGGGGAGGTGGGGCAGTTGGACAGGTGTTTCGACCCGAGTTCATTTCTCATTGGGATCAAATGCCACTGTACATAGACGATTATCCCTATTTTGGGATGAGTTATCATGGGAACCCGAACTTGCCAGTGACGCCTGGTCGAGTATGGGGGCCCGATGGTAAGTGACAAGTTGCTAATCTTTTATGTGCATTTTAAAGTTTCAGAATATTGTATATGGTACTAATTCTTTCACTTTTGGTATATAGATACAACACTGGTAAAATTGGCTGGGTACATGGGATGCCCTGCAGTATCAGGAGCTGCAAGACCTAGTGGATCAAGAGCACCGCAAAATGAGGATGCAATGGCCCTCCTGGAGGACATCCGTCGTAGATGTGAGAGGCTTCTGACCAGTGTTTTAGAGTGTGGCTGGAAAGACTTTGATGACCAGAACATAGATCCATGTATTGGTCTACCCTTGCAGTGGCGAGGGGTCATGCGGCGCATGGTGATGGTCGGACAGGGGATGCGCGATCTACGAGCTGTAGGAGCAGAGCCATTGGCTCGGGATCCTCCAGATAGTGATTAGGTGTAGGGGCATGTGGTGCCCCCAGTTTTGATTTTTTGTAACATGCTATGGGAATTTCATATGTATCAGAGTTAATGGACTCTAAAACATTTTATATGACACATATAATGGATATGTTTCATTTTGGTGGTTTATTGTTATTGTCTTGTGTTAAATGCATGTGCTAAGTGCCAATCTAGAATATTGTTTTCAATGCTATCTACATAGTGATTTTTTGCTCTAGGTACATGACTAAATGTAATGATTTCATATTCATGCATCAAAATATTCACTCATAAATATCTTCTAAAAAGGATAGGATTATGCACACAATAGACACCATTCAATTGCATGAAAAAAATCAGGGAATCGAAACGAACATGAAGGTGAAGGATGCGATGGGAAAGGGCATCGACTAATAAACCTCGCACTACATCATATTCGTCCTGGTTATTAGTGGCAGTACCAATGCATACACCGTTCGAGAGAACAAGCGAATGTAAGGGGGTAAAATGGCCCAACCTGTCGAGGCTAGATTTCGGGAGTATCGACTTGCACCATCGACATAACCGATATAAGGTGTTGATGGGGGTCCATTTGAAAGGGGCCATAAGACAAAAAATGAGAGGATGATGAACAATTTTGGCAACCTGAGCGCAAGGTAGAAATCAAACAAACACTACTAGAGGGAGTGCTTTGGGTAGGATTTCTACCACCCGCGCACCGTCGGGTAGGTGATGTGTGGGAGCTACCTTGGGGGCAGCTTGTGCTCAGGTCACAAAGGTCAGCATAGACATATATGGTGCCATTCCGCTTATGGGAGGGAAAGATGAAGTCAAGGGTGGAAAAATTCTTCTATGATGTCGTCATCACAGTAGAAGATGGGGTGACTGGAGAAAGAGAGACCACATGATGCGACGAAGCTACCATACTCATCATCATGAGAAGAAAGGTTCACATGAGCATCATCATGGGGGGTGATGGAAGGAAAAGCAGATAAGGCATCCACTGATGTTGAGCCCAAGGTGATCGCTGAAGGGAGGTCGAGCAAAATTTAAGGGTAAGTCTCAGAGGGAGCTTCCACCGTGGATCTCATGAATGATGATAGGTAGAGGATGGTGGCTGCAGGCTCTTTCATTTCGACATCAGGAGGGGGAATTTCAATGGGAGCAGGTAAATCCTCAAGCTATCTCGAAGCATACTGCGCAAGGACGGGAGAGGCGGACTGGTTCTATTCAATCTTGTACTCCCAAACTACCTCCAAAGAGGCGCGGTAATGCGTGAGGTGGGGAAAACAGTGGGTATAATGGCCATGGAGATCACACAAAGCACAAGGTTGGTTGATGTGAATAGTCTTAGGGTTCTTGGCTACATTCGAGGAAGAAACATAGGCTTCATGGACCGTAGACTCAGGGAACACAGCATTAACCATGGGCTTGATACGAGACAATTCTGGACAACGATGGGTGGCATGACCGACAACATCACAAAAAGCACACGGGGGGGGGGGGGGTTTGCTTTGTCGGCTGAGGAAGAGCGGGTTTTGTCGAGGCAACCTTGTCTTTAGGTTCCTTCTTGCGAGCTTTGTCCCCTTCACTCGAAGCTATCACAATAGGAGTAGTTTCCTATTGATGTGGCTGAGGCACGATAGCAGAGGGAGGGGTCATGCAGACCGGTTGAACCGAGGTCAAAGAAAGATAAGGTTTGGGCTAACCAGGCAGGGTAGTAGCTGGGGGATCAATGTACCATACTAGGATCCCCAAGGTCAGGTTAGGAATGGATAAGGTAGCCATAACAGGTACTAGAAACACTCCATGAGGGGGAGCTAGGAACGATATCTGACCGGAGGGGTAATGGCCAAGTGGGAGAGCTCTGAGATGGTTAAGGCTAGGAGGAATCATTTCAGGAGGGTAGAGAGGCTCATGGATACCAGGTGCAAATGAGGGGCCTTGAGGAGGGGGCCCTGAAAGCTGGGGCAAAGGGCTAGGAGCAGGTTGCGAAGGGCGGGGCTCCTGACTAGTCGAAGCGAGCCGCTTGAGGGAGGCCCGAGATGATTGCATCATGCAAAAATTCAATGAGCTGGGATCAGATATAGGAGAAGGAAGACCAGGGAAATACCCAAGCAAAGAGGAGTCTTTTTAGACTCCGGGTGAGACACTAGTCAAAGGTTTAACGGTTTTCTTATTGGCCACTGAAGAGATGATGGACTCAAGGGAGGTCTGAGACTTCGGTTCGTAATATGTCAACTGGTCAATGGTGACTATATTTTTGTTATGAGGAAATGACATCTTACGGTGAACCACAGATTGGATATCAGACATTGCATAAGTGTAGCTATGACCCAATAGAATGTTGTAATCTAAGGGGGAATCATTGACTTCTTCGTTAACGCAAACAGTCTTGCCCGCAAGAGTAATAGGAAAAATGTGGAACAGGCCAATGGGTTAGGAAGAGTGGCCATATCACGCTCGGAGGGTGACAGGGGAAGGGTCCAACTCAGGTGATCTGAGTTACTTCCAAACCGAACAGGACATCACGCAGGTGGATACCCCCTCATCAATGATACAACGGGAGATGTTGGCATTCCAGACCTTGATGGGGATTTGGAAGGTGACGGAAGCAGGAAGGGGAGGATGTCCTGACCGGTCAACATCGAAGTCGGTCAAACGATCATCTAAAGGTTTCACAGCACCCATGGCAGTTAGTAGAGCTTTTTGTTATGAAGGGCATGACTAGAGGAGTTCCAACATTGAGATGGTAGCAGGAGATTGTGCCAAATCATCTACTATACTATACAAATGGGCATATTTTTCAGAAGCAGCATTTCAGCGTAATGGTCCATTTGGGATCTTGGTATGAAACTCAGCCTTAGGCTGAGGGATCTGTAGAGGACCATTGGTTTTCAAAAGAGGCTTTGTAGAACCTGAAGAAGGGGGCTTGGGGGCAGATGTAGCGGGAGGCTTATTGTACTGAAGAGACCAAGTATAAAGGTTGAGCTCAACAGTAATGGGTTGGTCATATTTCATCATGAGAATCTGGTAATCAGAGGTACTAGATGGAGGAGGTTGAGTGGCGGCCTAACCTTCAAGTGCTTGGGTAGCCACGAATCCTTGTTGAGGGAAAGGATTGGTAAACACAACCGACTAGATAGGTGCAGCATTGGTAGGAACCAAAGGGGAGGCTTGTTGTCCTCACGATGTTGCTTGAGTATCCTACATCTGACACATCTGAGGTAAAAGAGGACAATCGTGGGTGTAATGACCATAGACACCGCAATAAGAACAAGGCTTATTCATGTGAACAAGCCTTTCCTGCTTGGGCTTAGTGCCCTATTGCTGGTTAGTAGTGTTAGGTGCATTCCCTTGGGGATTAGGTCCTGGATTACCAAGGGAAGATTTATTTTGGGTGCCTTTCCTCTTCTTTTTGGAAGTAGGAGGATTATTCGCACCCTTTTGTGCATAAAACTGCCCCTAGGAGGGTGGTGGCTGCTGTTGCAAGGGTTGAGAAGGAAAGGGAGGTAGGGGTGCTAATGCTAGAGGAGCTGGAGCACTGGGCTGCAGATATGGATAACAAGGAGGTTGGGTAACATTGTGGTAAATAGGTTGGGCAAAAGGAGGAGGCATGTCGTATGCTGGATACATGCCACTGGGAGGGGAAAAAGTGTTGAAGGAGTTGGCCCCTCCCTGAGGGAAACCATGACCCATGGGAGGATGAGTGGATGGATGAGAAAGGGCTCTAATGATACTGTCGACAGCATGGGATTCCCCTAGTGCATTGGCACCACTGGGTCTAGGGAGATTAGGTAAGATGATATAAACATAACTAGACTATGCGTAAATTGAGTCATATTTTAACACAATCTGGAGAGAAGCTTCTTCGGTCTGAGGGAAATGAGATGCGACATCTTTGTCAATAGCAGGCAAAAGGGATCTAAGGAACTAGTCCATGTAGACACGGTCTTCAAAGGTATGGGCTCGACATAGGCTCTTTCTTCTCCGACATTCCTGGACATGATCGGATAGGTGGGTCACAGACGATTGACAAAAAGAGGTCAAAAATTCGGTACCAGTGTCATAACGAAGGGGAAGCTGGAAGTAAGATAGAAAATCCCGGGCAAGAGTCGCAAAAGTAGTATGGGTGGAGGAGGCTTGATCAAAATACCACTTAGAAGCTTCTCCAGTAAGCGTACATTGGAACAACCGAAGACGGAAAGAGTCATCGGTGATAGATTTAGACGAACACCACATGTGGAAAGATCGAATATGGTTTTTATGATCTTCTCTAGCAAGACCTTCAAACTTGGGGATATCGGAAGGGAGCTTGGTTGGCATAGCAGGCCAACCAGTGTCATGGTGTATCGGGTCATTGATCAACTGGTTAAAATCAGGAAGACTAAGGCCTGCCATATAAGGGAGTAAGGGAGCAGCTAGGATATTTCATGTTGTGGTCCCACTAGTAGTATTCCCAGCATTAGGGCCGGGGCTACCACCAGCATTAGGTCCTAGACCAAACATGGTTAAGGTGACAGGGGGAGAGCTGGGGATGGAACCAGAAGGGGAACCCAATGAACCAAAAGCAGAGTCACAATGGAGACTTGGTGGAGAACTAACTCAAATCCTAAGCGGAGGAGTAAGTCTTCCTAACAGAAACTGAGGATGAAGGCCAAGAATTCTCTGGGATAAACGCCTTGGGGGCGCAATGATGGAAGAACAAAAATGGAGCACAAAAGGAAGAGATACCAACAAGGGAAAGGAGGTGCAGGATCAAATGATTACAATGTCAAAACAAGGGTAGGGAGGTGTAGGATCAATTGATTACAATGTTATAGTCTTTTCCTGGCGGTGTTAAACAAACGCTCTTCACTTAGGGTGTGTGTGTTAAGTGTATTAATTTTAATTTTTAAACCCAGACGTTTGTAGAGAAAAAGAGAAAGTGTGTTGTATAACTGTAAATAAATCTGCAAATAATAGTAAAGTAAACTAAATATAACAGAAAATAAATAGCTAAATATGCATCAATCTAAACCCAAGGAGGTGGACTTCTCAATAACTAGTCTGTGGGTGGGAAAAAATCTAGTTGAAACACACCAAAATAGCCAATGGATCTAAATTCAAGAGGGAAAATGATCTAAAGGTCAGATTTTCGAGAAATAGGTGCAGAGAACAGCAAAAAACCAAAGGGACAAGTGTTGCAAATGAGGTGGCAAAAGGCTACAACCTGAAGGGAAATGCAGGGGACTCTAGAGGAGGACCAAAAAAACTATAAAGAGGTGTTTTGGATGGATGAATAACCAATATGAAATGGATCTAAAGGTACAGGATTAGATCTGAAAAATGGCTGAACACACTGAAATTTCAGACGACCTGCTTTAGCTAAACTCCTCCTAGAAAGGTGGAAGCGTACTAAAGCCCTAGGGGGCTAGGTTCCTACTTCGATGAGTAAAATAGAGAAAGTACAGGTCCAAAAAGGGCGAAGATGGAGGTCAGAAAACCCTGAACAGTAGCCCAGACAAACCCAGAAAAATCTCAGAAAAATTCCCGCAAAAATTCCAGGTCACAGTTTCCGACCCAATTTCTGCTGAGGTCAGAGTTTTGGGGTTTTTTTTAACGTCCTGGAGGTTCAGGTCGCAGGTTTTGGCCCAAAAATTTCGACCTGGACTTTCGGCACTCTCGAGAGCAGTTTTCAGAAAAAAATTTCATCTCAGCTGCGACTGATACCTGTCACCTGCGCAATAAGTCCGAAAACACACGGAAGTTATAATTTTTACTATTTTAGGGTTTTATAAGTTAAAAACAAAATCAAGAAAATCAAAACAAGAAGCTGAAGAAAAATCCTAGGGTTTGAAGTAGCTGGTCATGCAGGGATCTGAAAAATGACAGAGGTCGTAATCATAAACCCTTGTGGAGTCGCCAGTTGTTAGGATGAATTCTAATCGCAAGTGTATGAAAAAAGCTCACTTTAGTTGGGCATAAAAAACAAACCTAACATCAAATATGGTTGTCAATTTCTTTAGATATGCAGTTAGTTGACGAAGATAAATGCTACAAAATCTAGATTTATGCAGTTAAAGACATTAAGCAGTAAATAAAAGCAAGAGTTTCTCCATGCATCCAACAGACAAGATAAGAATTTTTTTAAAGAATTTTTTGTATTTTTGACACCTGGGAAGGGAACATAGAAAGATGTTACCAGTCCCCCTCAATGGGATGGGTTCTTGTATGTCCTCAGCACTTCAGATCTAATATCTCTCTCTCTTGATGGTGTAGAAAACCCAGACAAAAAATGGAACTCAAAGGGAGCTCACAAGAAAAATGGTAGCAAAATATGACAATGATGGAGGATCAAAGTCAGACCAAAAGTATAGGTCCAGAGTGATCTTTAGGCAAAAAAAGGTAGTGAGTGAATGGAAAAACCCTTCTATTTATAACAAAATATTGAGTTAGTCTAGATATTGGTTCATAATTAAAATATTATTAACCAAATCTAGATCCAACTTTTATGGAATATTTTATTATATTTGTTGGAGGGAAAAAGAATTTGAATTTGGTCAAATCCCTTTATTTGTAAATAATAAATAAATAAATGATTTATTTATTATTTTAAGGATGTGGTTGAGGAATAATTAAATAAATAATTATTTATTCAATTATTTATAAATGATTTAATCAAATTTAACAAGGAATATTATTTAAATGAGGTTTAAATAATTAGTCCTAGACAATAATAAGATAAATAACGATTTATCTAATTAATTTTCTTGCTTTGGGTTAAATATGACCGGGAATATTAATTAAAATGATCTTTAACTAATTATTCCTTGAGGAAAATCAAACAAATATGGATCTATTCAATATTTCCTCATGGGGTTTCCTGTTTAGACCATAAACAACTTAATAAATTAAGGATTACTAATTTATTTTTCATAGTGAAAGAAATTTTACTAAGGGTAAAATTGGTCCTACATGGTGTACTTTGGTCCATTTAATAGTAACAGATTAGATGACCTAAAATTGGTGTAACAATAACAATCCACCTTAGTTCTATTAATATATAACCAATCCATACCCAAAATCATATTATATGATCCTAATGGAAGCACATTCATATGTCTTGATGTAGGCATACCATTCATCTCAATTGCACAAGCTCTTACCCAATGATGAAATATTTTTCTTAGTACCTATAGCCAACGGTACCAACCAAAAATATGCATGCACTTTTTTTCTCAAACCATTCTTATCCACCAGGTCAAGGTTAAAATAACTATAATTATATCCAGGATCAATAAAAATATAAACAACTCGATCATAGAGCTTACCTTCCATCTCAATAATATATGCCTAGTGATAAGCCCGCTTATTATCCAATGCTGCATAGATCCATGGAATACTTTGTCCAACATTCCCAACTATTTTCACCTCCTTAGCACTATAGATATGAGGCTTACCACCCTTATATGACAAAAAATCCTTCTTGAGATGATCCTTGCCACATATCCAACACTACAACTTTCTCCTACCATCACCTCTATTATGTTGCTCTCCAGGCTGCGACCCGTGTCCCTTCTCTACTGCATTAAACTTATTATAAGGAACAACATTCTCTTTCTCACCTTCATCCTAAGGTCTTGTTCTCTTCAGTTTCCATTTACCTTTAGTCTTTCCATTCCCTTTCCAACCCTACTTAGATTTAGTCTTATGCTTCGATTTCTCATAACATTTCTTCAACTTCCCAATGACTTCTTCCAGTGATTGAGGCTCATCATACTCAATATGATCCTTAAATTCTAATGGTAATCCACTGACAAATCTTTGAAATTTTCCTTTCTTGTTGTTAATATATAGCACATACCTCAAAAAATCCAGGAACTTAGTTGTGTACTCCTTATGCGTCATATATCCCATCTTCAGCTCATAGAACCCCTTAGCCTTTCCATCATAGTACCTTTCTAACAAATACTTCTTCCTGAAGAGACTCTTGAATTCATGCCAACTCAACTCCCCTATCCCGGTGTCTCTGACGCGCTTCATATCTTCCCACCAGATGTATGTTTTCCCTTTGATACTAAAAATAGTTATTTTGGCCTTCATGCTCTAAGTGTATTCATGCAACTCAAAGAACTTCTTCATCCCAATTAACCATGCATATGCATCTTTTGGTTTCTTTAACTCTCCATCGAATTTAGGTGGCTTGAATTTCTTGAACTCATCTGGAAAATATCCCTTGTCACTCCTTCTATAAGGATGATGGCGATAGTGACCATGATCCCTGTCTAAACCAGAACTAGAGTAGAACCCATGTCCACTTCATCTCCTATCAGGTGTATCCAAGAACATTTCATCTCTGACTGTTTCATCCCTATCCGACCTGTGCCCACCATGAGACCTATTTTCATATGCCCCATTTGTTTTTTCCTCGTGCCCATAACTGATCTGTGGTTATCCCTATCTCTGCAAGTATGAAAAAATCCGAAGGATAACTACATTGGATTTTGATTTTTTTTCCTGTCTCTTGGAAATTATTTCTTGTGACTGAACGATCCTACCATTATCTGCCTTACAAATTTTGATTTCTACCTTACAACTTTTCAAGGTTTCTGTTATGTCAGGAGAGTACTCATCTCTTGGTTTCTCATCTGATTTGTAAGGGGAGTCTCGTGAACTGTAATCCACCATTTTTTTAATCATCTTTGATCTTTTACTTCCGACAAATATACCATGTCATCTAACCAAATATAAACATAATCAACATATCTTAGTGAAGTTCAGGGGAGGTTATCTCATCTGCAAAATTATTCCAAATTAGCACGATACATATATATAGATAATCATATCAATATGCCAACATCATACATAATAATACTATCTGCATACCATGACCTCATGAACAACAACCATAACCATGACAATGCATGCATATCAACAATATAGACAACTGACATGCATGCATGAAAAACACATTATGCCCATTTAGTCCAAGTATTGAACCATGCTCTGATACCAACCTATAACCACCCCTCCCACATTTACCCAATTTTCACTGGCTTGCTAGGGTAAACATGAGACAGAGAGCTACTATGACATGACCTGACCTCCTAGGTCACATTAAGCAAGTGGGGTCAACAACTGATGACAAATTGACCTTTCACAACATCCTACAAGTGCTACAAGACTCCCAAGATCCAAACAAACACTCTTGGTGCCCAAAACCTGAGTTGGAATGCTTTTTCAATGGCCTGGAATCCCAAACGCATGCATGACATAGCTTCCATGTAGTTTAGGGGCTCCAATCGTATGCATAATCCTACCAAGTAGTGATTGTGACCTAAGATGTCTAGTTAACATTAGGGGAATTTTGAGGTCTAAAATGAGCCTCCTAAGGAAATATAAAATAATAGTGGAAATAATAAAATCAGATCTGATGACATCATCAAATTTTAGAGGGAAAATTGAAAAAACTACTTTTTCAACTTATCTCCCAAATTTTTTACTTAAATTTCGAGTGGGAGTACTCGTTGGATGAAAAATTTAATTCCTCATCCGAGGAGTACCCATGTTGCATACTTTCGATGGGTCCTACTACATGAAAAATCAGAAATACATGGAAACATTATTGTAATCACGTTTTTTTATGTATTTCTCATTTTTCGTGCAGCAGGGTCTATCGAAAGTATGCAACATGGGTACTCCTTGGATGAGGAATTAAATTTTGCATCCAACGAGTACTCCCACTCGAAATTTGAGTAAAAACTTTGGGAGATAAGTTGAAAATACGAGTTGAAAAAGTAGTTTTATTATTTTATTTTTTTTAATATTTTTATCCTTTTACTTAAAAAATGGTGAATCATCCCCCATGGTTGACATCGTCATCTTGAATCCTATTGGTTCTTATAAATTTGATTTTTGTTTTACATTTTTCTTAGGAGGCCAATTTCAGACCTCAAAATTCCCCTAATGGAGGGTGCGGTCCTGGATTCTGAGCCTAATTTCCAAGTCAGCCTCCATACCACTACCTAGAACTTAGTGAGACTTCCCAGAATGATAAATGACATCAAGACGAAGCCATTCATACAAAACTTAATCAAATACTTGAGCTAACCAGGCCTAACTATGATATTCATTTCGTCAAACATATTGAGAACATGTAATCTACAAGTCATGAATGCATATCTGAACATAGGGGTCTGATACTTATATGATAATAATCAAGAAGGTCTATTTCCATCTCATAATAGCTGTAATAACATTTTTTAGGTCATGTATTCATTAACCATTCATTAAAAAATCAAATACATCAAGAGCCATAACTAGAACTTTTTATGGAACCATGCTTATAACCAACATATAACCAAAATAATAACCATGATACAATAAACATTAAAGCCACATAATAGAAAGTACAAATACTCATGAAATACAAAAGGAACTGAGCTCTTATTAGCATATTCAAAATCCAACCAAGTCAGGGACTTCCACGTACCACCTGACCATATATTGAGTTGAATCAAATATTTCTTTCAGCCAATCACCCTCGTGCCATATTCCAAGCATGAATGTGGGACTCGAGACAAAAACAACTAGGGTTTCCTAGAGATTAAATTGCCTCCACCCTTAGGCTTTACTGCAATCTCGCTAAAATCGATCAAGGGATCAATAGGCCCAAACAAGCACCTCACTAACTAGACTTTACCTCAATCCCACCAAAACCAGTCAAGGGATCACTGGGCCCAAAACAAGAACATACACTACCAGGATTTACCGCAATCCTACCAAAACTGGTCAAGGGGTCACTAGGCCCAAAACAAGATTGGATGCCTCATAATTTCTTCACCGATACCTTGAGGATTTTCATGTCTCCACCCTCAGGCTTTACTTCAATCCTGCCAAAATAGATCAAGGTATTCCTAGGCCCTTGGGAATTTTCTCAAGACCTCCTCACCCGGTTCCAAAACCATCCAAAAATCCAAAGTTAAACCAAATGAAAGAACCCCATCACACCATAGCTATCCGGAAATGGCAAGGAAATGCTGAAACCATTGTCACACCTGGAAAACCCATGTCAATGGCAGAAAGAGAACCAAATACACACATGCATTCAAAAAATAGCTATGAAATCACACATGCAACATGTTTCCTACAAGAATTCTTATTGAAGTTTCTTGATCCAACTTTTCCTTGCTTTTCCCTTGATTTCCTTGTCTTTCCTTTACCTTCCTTTTCTTTCTTTCCTTAATGCTAGAGTGCTCCATGAATTCTCTAAGTGTGCAATAGTATGAGAGAATGAGAGAATAAAACAGAGCTCCAAAACTGAACTAAAAAAGGTTTTGAATTGATCCTCATAAGAATTTTTATTATTGAGGCCTCTATTTTATTCAATTTCCTCTATTTTCCTTCACTTTCCTTCTCATGCAAGCATGTGACCTTTCATCTCCCTTTTATCCTAATTCCTTTATTTTCATAAATAAAATGCCAATTAATGAATCTTCACCTTTGCAAAGCCTTTGTTAATGTCTTTTCCAATTTCCTAGGCCATAATAGACTAGATTAACACCCACTAGGATGTTTTTCCCAACATTTAGCTTGGAAAACATTTCCCATGACCTTGGTCTTATTTTGCGTTTATTAACTTTATTAAATGAAATTTTAACATGGGGTTGTTACAAAATTAAAACTTCTAGGTCTCTCTCTTATTATTGTACAAAGATCTTGTTCTTTAAAATTATACTAAGCCTTTGTCCTATGCTTTGTACAAGGATCGTTATCTTCTCTTGCTTGGAAGGCCTATTCTTGGGAGTAGCCTGCAAACAAAAAATAGATGGCAATGGTAAATCCATAAAACTAATAAAATAAAATTTCTACAAACATTATCTGTTGGGGTTCCCATGTTTTGGCAAGGTTGGTAATACCAAAAGATGAGACAACATCAGAACCACTTTCAGACCTAGGGATCTAGCCCTCCTGGGTCCAGAGAGGGATCTCTCTATATGATCAAAGGTTTTATGTCTTTGAAGCTCGAATGTTAATATGTTAGGCTAGTTATAGGCACAAGGTTTGTTGTTTGATTTATTTGATTGGTTGTTGGTTATCAGGTAAGAAGGGTTCAGTGTAAGACCAGGATGAGCAAAGAGGAATAAGGGTAGAGGTGAAGTATTCCAGGAAATATTAAAAACCATTGGGAAATGGAGTCAGGAAAGGATTTTCTTACTATCCAATGTGCAAGGTTTCAGTTGGGCTAGTCATCTGAGACATAGGATCTTAAAGATGTTTGAATGATGTGGAAAAGTAGGAGGGGAGGAAATAACACAAATTCAGAGCACAAAGTTAAAGATCAGCTGGTCACACAAGGATCCTAGTGGACAGGGCTAACTCTAATCCCTAGTGTTCCCAAATCTTCCAACTAAATCTATAACAAGAAACATCTAAGAACTACATTCATTTAATTCATACATCAGAGAGCATGCAATAACATCCACTACACTGGTTAAACCAACTAAAAATATTTCTTATATAATACATTCAGAAGAGAAAAATTAATGGCAAGGAGAGCAGAAAAATAGGGTACCTAACAAGGGTAAATCCTATGCCAATATTCTGATGCAAGCCAGTAGAAACAAAATGAAATGAATGTAAACACAAAGATAGGAAAACATCACCGCTGCTTCAGATCAGGATCCAAAGAAATGTGCTTGTCATATTAAATAGTAATACCAGTCAAGTACAACATTGCCAATGGCTGAATACTCAGTCTGAAAACATCTCCTTCAACTTATCTTACAACTTTACACAGAGACTGTGTCTCAAAAGAAACTACTTGCAGTTCACTGATAACTGATCAACAACCCTTTACAATGAGTTTCTTCCTGAATTTATAGCTCCTAAGGAGCAGAGGAGGTAGGTGAAGAGCTAAATGCATCATTAAACTTCTGAAAAGAAAGAGGGCCGAAGCCCATTCTGTATAAATCCTGTGCATTAATCTCTGATGTTCTTTGGGTGGACGAATGATCTTCTTCAGTCTTCAGACTACTTTGATATAACTCTGATGTACTCTGGCTGCAGTACTGTGTAGTACTCTAGTGCATAAACATAATGACTGAATGGACTGCCATGCTTGTGAAACCAATTCTTTGGTAGCTTTAGACTGTGGTTAAGGCGGAAATCTTCAGGAACACGATAAATAATGATACTGATAAGGGCACTTCGTCCTTTGGGACAATCTACTGATGTGAAACCCTGATATATATGAATGTCAGTGGGCTGTACCTTCTGCATGATCTATGGAATCATTGATCTGGTGTTTTTCCTCTAAACTACTGTATTAAGGTTTGAAACCTTCAATACTAAATGCTGAAAATGTTGATCATTAGCTAGTTTTTCTCCACTACTCCATAAATGTCTCGACCTGCGAAATTTGGGCTTTAATGGTGCCGGATAGGTTTCTTGCGAAGATTAAACTGTCCTGGGATAATATTTATGCCACTGCTACCATTTCCGGGCATTTCTCTGTAGTACCAGCTTCCAGATTTAATTATGTCTGCGCAGCATGCCATTGAAGTAGTACATCTGAGCCGTGGCGGTTTTCTGCCTTTCTGAAACCCTGCAAAAACACGAAACCTGTTATGAAATCCATGGATGGGGGTAGATGATGTGGACGACCTTGAGGGAGATAGTGGGGCTGCAGATGAATGGTGAAAAAACGCAGAGGAGTGGTAGAGAATAGGGATGGTGAAAGGTTGGCAGAATGCAGAGAAAATTACGTAAAAAAATTATAAACATTGACCTTTGAATGAATTTATGCAATGGGATGGTGGAGGTACGGTGGATACATGTGGAGGTGACGTGGCCGGACTGGGCGACGACAGGAAGTCAATAGCGGGGAAACAATCTGGACCATCGGATCTAAGAGGAGATCGATGGTTGAACATGTGGCGGAGGACGACGAACGGGGGGCCAGGAGTACAAAGACTATGGGTTAAAACCCGCGTGACTTCGCCAAGCGATGACCGTTAGATGAGCAAGGGCAGATCTGACGGCTGACGTGAATATCGCTGCACATCCTGTACCGAACAATAACGTGCTATGAGATAGTGGTTTTGCAATCGTACATGAGCCACGCGTTGAAAGGTGTATGGAATCGCTAGCCTATGGACAAATACCGCCTACCGCCCGAAAGCGGTGCGATAGAAACCACCGGTTTTTTTATCAGTACGTGGGGACCACTGGGACAGGCGGGCTCCGGATCGTCGTATTTGCGTGTAAATGAAAGGCGATGGCGCGATCGGGGATTTGAACGAGGAAACATGAACGTCGTGGGTTTAAACGATCATCGTCCGATCTATATGGATCAACGGTTGAGAATGCACCCGATAAACATATGGGACAAGCGCCTTCGGGGCTAGCGCTCGGTCATAGCGCTGGGTTCCGTGGGGAGAATAGTGGAGGGGGCTTGCGGGAAAGGAGCTTAGGCCTGTTATAAGGTCGGAAAGTGGGTTTTTAACCCATTTTAATGCATTTCAAGGCCTAAGGAGGGTAACGATAGGGAGTTAGAGGGGAAATTTAGGAATACAAAAGGCAAGGGTGTGATTTCATGGGGATTTTGGGGAGATTTAGGAGAGTAAGGGGGGATTTAGGGGGAACAAAGGGGACTTTAACAAAAGGGGAGAATGGATAAAATGAGGCATTCTGCAGAGGTACAAGGGGTAGATAATGGCCTTTTGGAGCATAATTTTTAATCAGTAAGGCTCATTGATACCATAACAGCAGAGGATACCAGTCAGAGGCAAGGAACATAACAAGGCTTCAAGTATGATGTGTTTTCAAGGGAAATGCATTCCTTGAAGGCTCATAAAACAAATTAGCCCCTTGCTTTCTCGTCAAGAAATTTATAAGGGGCTAACAGTGGCTCCACATGGGGATGGCTTCTTCTTGAAGGAGTCAAGAATTCAAAGAATAGATCCTTGGTGTAGGCCAGGTGCCTGTTGCTTTACACATCCCTTTCTTTCTTTAGCTCAGCTGCCACAGTATGAAGACATTACATCAGCAGAAAATATTTCCCGACAAACTACCTACCCTCACTATAATCCTAGCATTTTTCATTCTTCTAGGGTGCATTTGAGCTAGCAGACCCTTTACATCATTTATTTTTAAAATAGAAAATAAGCCTATTCTAAATCTACCCTTATTTCTCCATGAGACCAGATTAGACTGTTGGTCTCATTTGTTTCTCTACCTAATCTAGTTTCTGCTGGGATTAGACTGTCCAGCAGATTTCTTCTCTACATTCTAAGACAAGAAATTGAAAAACAATCAAGCCAGGATTAGACTGTCTGACTTGCTGTGGGTCCAAGGCATAAAGACAGTTGCACGAAACAAAACTGTGAAGGCTTAAGATCTGAAATTGAAGTATCCTTCTTTCTCTTTCGTGACTCAAGTTTTGAGCATATTAGAGTCACTTCTTTTTCATTTCAGCTCTGGTTTTAGGCATGTTAGAGCTGATTCTCATTTCTTCTTTGCTGGTCCAGATTTTGAGCATGTTAGGACCAGCTGTCTTTAATTTCTTTGGCTCAGGTTTTGATCATATTAGAGCCAATATTTGCACATCTGAGGTTCATGTTTTAAGCATGTCTGAACCTCTTCTTTTCCTCTATTTTTTTTTTTTTGAAACATTTTCTCTTTTTCTCTGAAAATGAAAAACTGCAATGGTATGTACAATGGGAATGAAAATTGGAAATTGAAAATCAGCTGAAGTAGTGTTTGAGCATCCTGCCATTGACAGGACCCCCAAACAACTCAGTGCCATCTAATTCTTGTAAGAAGAAAGCATTTGGACCCACAAAAGCCTGGATGATGTATGGACCTTGCCACAAATTGTCAAACTTGTTGTGCTTTCCTTTATCCTCTCTTCTTGAGTCCCACTTCAGAACCTTATCTCCAATTTTGTAATCAGCAGCTTTGGTTCTCTTGTCAAAAAACCTCTTGATGTCTTCCTGAACCTTCACTGCTCTGTTGTAAACCTCTTCCCTTGTTTGTTGAAGATGAATTGTCTGGTTTATTCTCCTCACCATACTATCTTCTTCTGTTTGAATCTCCTGGACTAGCTTGATCACTGGTATCCCAAGGCTGGTAGGGAATATTGCTTCTGTACCATAGACAAGCTGGAATGGTGACATGCCAATGGAATTCTTTGTTGTAAGCCTGTCAGCCCACAGAGCGTGTACTATCTTGTTATGCCATGACTTTTTATTCTCTTCTAGCAGCTTCTTGATGATGATCACCAAGCTCTTGTTCGATGATTCAGCTAATCCATTACCTTGAGGGTAATAGGCAGTTGAATGACCATGTGCTATTTGATACCTGTGATAAAAATCAACCATCTTCTTGGATCCGAAAGCAGTAGCATTATCAATGATTATTTTCCTTGGGCATCTAAACCGAGAGAGGATGTGACCTTCTAGGAAACTAATGATGACTTAATCTGTGGCATTCCTAGTGGGTATGGCCTCAATCCACTTAGTGAAGTATTCTGTGGCTGTTAGGATCCATTTGTGTTGTGCAGAAGAAGCAGGGTGAATTTACCCTATGAAATCTAGGCCCCATTGCATAAAAGGACCTTCAACAGTGATGGGTTGTAAAGGGAGGGGAAGGAGTTTTCTCTTGCCTTCAAAGATCTGGCATTTGTGGCAGGCAACTACCATTTTATGGACATCATTGAAGAGCGTGGGCCAATAGTAACCAGATCTAAGTATTTTTTTTGTAGTGGTTTTCCAACTCAGGTGGCCTCCACATTCTCCAGCATGGAATTCTTGCTTAATCTTTTCTGCCTCGTTTTCAGGAAAACATTTAAGAAATAGGCCATTTGGATTTTTCCAGTATAAGTTTTCATTCAAAATGCAGTATTTTCTGGCTTTTAGCTTTAAGAATCTGGCCTTGGTCTTTGATAGCTCGAGAGGGGCATTGAGGTGTGTAAGCACATACAGAATTTCAGAATACCAAGGAGAGCTCTGAAACTTTTCCTCAACAGTGGGATCAGGAAATTCTTGTTGCTCGTCCAAGGTATTTATCATGTTAATGTCTAGGGCTTGTAAAATTGATTCAGCAATTAATTTAGCTAAGCCCTGACCTTTAATCAGTTTGGTGGGTTTTATCTCAAGGTCGTATTCTAAGATCACAACAATCCATTTTCCCCTCTTTCCATCAGGATCTTGGGACAATATATCTCTGACTATGACATTGGGCACATAAGTTATGGTGTGAGAATGCAATATGTACACCCTGAAGTATTTCAAGGCCTTAATCAGATCATAGGCCTGTTTCTCCATTATGTTGTATTTCAAGGGTGCGTCTCTGAGTGCTTTGCTGAAAAAGGCAATTGCCTGCTCCATTCCCTCTGTTTTTTTCTGCAACAAGACTATAGCCACTGTGTGCTCAGAGGAAAATGAGAAGATCTGGAAATCCCTTGAGAAATATGGGCTGATCAGAACAGGAGCTTGGGTGAGTGCAAGTTTTACTGATTCAAAATATTGTTTAGCTCCAACAGTCCATTTAACCCCTTCACCTTTCTTCAGCATGTTAGTCAGGTTCCTAAGGTGTTCAGCTAGGTTGGGGATAAATCTCCTAAGGAGGTTGATTTTCCCAATGAAGGACTATAACTCCTTGATGTTTCTTGGGTGTGTGATCTGTATTATTCCCTCAACTCTCTGTGGGTCTATCCTAATCCCCCTTTCAGATATAATGTGGCCAAGAAGTTTACCTTCTTGCAACCCAAATACAGTCTTTTTGGGATTCAGTGATAGACCAAACCTTCTACATTTTTCAAACACTTTTCTCAGATGTTTTAGATTTTCTCCTTCAGTCTTGGAATAGACTGTTATGTCGTCTAAGTAAATAAAAATGAATTTCCCTATCTCATTTTAAAAATCTATGTCCATCGCTCTTTAGAAGGTAGCTCCAGCGTTCATCAATCCAAAAGGCATCTTCACATACATGAAGGTACCCCATGGAGTGGTAAAGGCTGTCTTGAGTTGATCTTCTGGGATTACTAAGACTTGGTTGTAACCTGAGAAACCATCTAGCAGGGAGATTCTCTTAGAGCCCACTACCCTCTGAATAATATGTTCCATTTTAGGCAAAGGGTAATTGACTTTGAGTGAGGCTCTATTAAGATTTCTGAAGTTTATACACAGCCTGATTTCCCCTGTTTTCTTTCTCATGGCCACTAAGTTTGACACCCAATCAGAGAAGCTCACAGGAACTATTATGCCTGCCTCATACATCTTTTTAATTTCTTTTTCAACTGCAAGCAATTGTTTTGGGTTTATCCTACGAATTTTTTATCTAAAGGGCTTCTGATTTTCTTTCAAGGGCATTTTTTACTGAATGATGTTTGTGTCATAGGCTTTTAAGTCTTCATAACTCCAGGAAAACACATCAATGAATTCCTTGAAAAGGTCAATGTATTTTTTCTTCATGTCTGCAGGTAAAGACTTAGCCAGTTTAATCAGTTTGGGCTTATCTGTTGTGCCTACATTGCATTCTTCCACATCAGAGTCTACATGTTCTATAGTGGGCTTTTTTGCTACATCATCAAAGTCAAAAAGGTCCTCTAAGGGTGCTAGGCCTTTGGGTATATTCTTATCTTTAACCTGCAGCACCTCTACTTCCTCACTATCTGCGTTTTCACATTTTTCATCTGGATTTCCAGTCGGTCTATCTAAATATTTTATTTCTATGTTACAGGGTGTTTCTTCCTCATATGAGGATTCTTCACTTAGGCAGCTACTTTCATATTTGGAGTCTGAATCAGAAAACTCAAACTCGTTTCTGCCTATCAGGAAATCTTCGATCTGTTTATCACCTTCTAAAACCTGCCAATATTTTTCATTGTCCGGCACTACAGGTATGAATTTGGTCTGAATGATGATTTGATGATCACTGGGAGTCTTAGGATATGAACTAGCTAGGCAAGCTAATACGTTTGCAATGACATTTTGACTCCTAGGAATAAACACTATTTCGTATTCAACAAAGGTTTTCAACAAATCCATAGTGTCGTTCCTATATGCTCTCAGCCTAGGATGTTTCGTTGTGTATTCACCATTCACCTGTTTAATAATCAGCTCAGAGTCCCCATGCACAGTTATCCTACGGGCTCCTAATTTTCTCAACAGAGTTAAGCCTAGGATAAGGGCCTCGTATTCTGCAATGTTGTTTGTACATTTGAAGTGCAGGTTGCAGGCATGGCTCTCTCCGTAATCACTTTCTGTGTTATGTATCCACACCCCTGCCCCAGCAGTTCTTCTTGTGCATGACCCATCGAAATTCAATTCTCATAGGGTTTCATTCCCGTTTTTGTTAACATTCCTTTCCCTACGGCTGGGTTCGCCATTATGTTGTGTTATAGGGTCTGCACTAGGCTGGAAATCACAGAGGTGACTAGTTGGCTGATTGCACTCCGTTTCTGGTTCACTTTGCGTTGTTGTTTCAGTGCACTGTTCAATGTTTTCTATGTCTTCATTTTCTAAGTCTAGGGTAGCCATTATGTTAAAGTCCATTGGCTCTGTTTCATCATGTGTAACATTTCTAGTATCTACGTTTTCAGACTCTGGTCCCTCCAAAAATTCCTCGTTGCAGAAGATAAAGGAATCCAGGTCTGTATGTACAGAGTATAGAGGAGAGTTTTCAGGCTTTTCAGGGCTACTAACCAGGAATTTCATTTTTGATTCCCTATACAGTCTTCTAAGCTAGCCAAAGATCGGGATTGTGGCATAAGCCCCATCCATCTGCATCGTTCCTTGCAGCTTGGCTCCCCATGATTTTGATAATAACATGCCATACTTGGGTGGCACATCTGCCACCACAACATCCATGACCATACACTTGGCAGGAATCTGAGTAAGGCTCACACACAAATCTTTGATCACGCCAAGACACTTTACTCTACTAGAGTCAAATGAATATAGGTATTTATAGGGACAGGTTATCTCTAGGCCTAATCTTTCCATTACCACTTTAGGCATTAGGTTGTGTGATGCCCCAGAATCATGCATTGCATTGTGGAGAATTTTATCATGGATATTAAGACTGATATAAAAAGGGGGTACTACCCCTTCCTGAAATTTTCCTTCTATCTTTGGACCAAACAGAAGGGCAGGTTGATCATAACTCAGATTTATAGTGTCACTATTCTCACCTAAATTTAACGCTTTCAAAATTTGGCCTTTAGATACATCCTGAGTGACCAGCTCAGAGAGCGGGACAGCGATTTTAATTTTTTCAATCTCACTCTCCAAATTGAAAGTGGACTGGCTCTTGGGGGCGTTCAACTCTGTTTTGTTAACCGCTGCTTTAGTGGCTGAATCAGTGTGCTGATTCTTGTTATGTACAGTGTTTGTGACAGTTTTATCAGGAGCACTAACTGTAGTGCTAGTGCTGCTAGTTGGTTTACCTTGTGTATCAATGTTTTGGTTGTCCTTTTCTTTGTTCTTTCCGAAACTCTCAGCTGCTGATTTGTTGGCTTCAGCGGTTGCTTTAGAAGTTTTCTCAAGCCTTTTCTTGATGGTGACCTCAGAAGCTTTGGGTTTGAAATTTTCTTGGCTCTTTTTACTCCTGAGTTCATATTGTTCTCTGACCTGCATCATGGCATTTTCAAATCCTAATCTGTAATCTTCAGATTCCAACCATTCCTCCTCCCAACCAGAGGGTGAGGGTTGATCTTCTTCTGAGTAACAGTTATGGATTGAATCTTTTGTTTCAAACATGTTTATTGTGTTCCCTTCAGACTCTTCTATGATTCCCTCATCTTCATCAAGAAAATTCTCTTGGAATGGGGGAATAACTTGTTGATCTGATTCTCTTTTTCTGTTGGGAGTGGCATTTTTTCTTCTAAAGTTTTGGTTCTGGTTTCTATTTTGGTTACTGACTGTGACAACCATTTTGTCCATCATTTACTGTAACCTTTCTACATTTTTAGACAATTTATCATAATTTGGATCAGATGAGGAGGCTACATTGTCATCTCTGTATGTTACCCTCTTTTCAGATGTCAGTCTTGCTCTTTTCTCAATCAGGTTTGCTTCTATGTTCACTGCTCCTTTCTACATGTCTTCCAATGTATTGTATTCCTTATCCCTAAGTTCGTAGGCCATGTCGGCATCAAAGCCTTCAGGGTATTTTGCTAGGGCCATGCCTTGTGGAGGTTTCATATGTGAAGCGAGGGCATTGTAAATGCTGTTAAATCTTGTTGTGTAATCATGGACACTCTCTCCTACGTTTCTTTTGAGGGTCATGTATTCTTCCAGGAGTTGGCGAGGATTTTCCCTAGCTTCCCATTTGTTTATGAAGTCTGATATAAGGCTGGAAGATCATTGATGCTACCTGTAGGTAGGCCTTTAAACCATTTCTTCACATCGCCCCCTAAGCTCTGGGCAAATATTCTCATTTTGACTATCTCATAATCTATTTCCATGTAGTCAAAAGAATCTTCCATCTTATCTACATGTTGCTGGGCTGTGATGGACTCTTTAGCAGTGAAGTGTGGGATCTTTGACTGATAATCATTTGGTAAGGGTACTAGAGGCTGAGGTAAAACTAGAGGTGCATACTAGGCTGCCATGATGATGCTTTGGTGGGGTAAAGGATTGACGTGGACAGCTGGTATGTGGATGACAGGGATATTATGACCAGCGGAAGACTGATGAGAAGATCTAGTGTGACTGAGCCCCAAGTTTTGTATGAAATGTATATCAGGAGGTGTAGAAGGAGGGGTGTGTCTATTCCCAAGGTGTCTACCACTTTGGGGTGGTGAACTAGGAAGTTCAAGGTCCGGCTGGTCTAAGATATTAAATGACCTAGTTCTAGGTAATCTATTAGGTAGGTCTAGGTTGAAATGAAAGTGTGATAGAGTTGTAAGATCTTCTGGTGCAGAATTAGCTCTATAGATGTGACTGGAAATAGTTGATATTTTAGGTGTAGGAGCTCCTTTGAGGATGCTCTCAGGGTTTTCAACTAGTTCAGGTGGGTTTGGGTTAGGGTAAGCTCTTGTATGAACAGTTTTGGAAGCCAGAATGTTGTATTCTGACCAAGAAGCTTAACCCTACTTGTTACTACTATTGTGGTTGATGTTGTGATGTAGGCTGGTCTTCCAGTGGAGTCTAATGTGAAACCAAGATAATCAGCAGGCCTACTGATCACCAGTGGAGTCTTTACAACGTTTAGGGAATATGGAGTCGCCAGGTGGAAAGGTTTAGGATGTTTTTGGAGGATACACTATCCACCACAGTGCTTATGAGATGTCCCCTTTCAAGGATATCTTCCAAACACAGCAAACTCTAACCAGAGATTGACTGGGAGGGCATTTACCAGATATGTCACCTCTGAAATAGTGTGAGATCCGGAGGCTACCTGGCCCTTTCCAGACTCTGTCCAAGAGTATGGGAGAACACAACAAATGGTATAGAGGTTGATGTGTGAATAGGAGTGTTTAACTACCAACCTAACTAGATATTGAAGGTTTTCTAAGGCTTATAATATAGCAAGGTGAGGAAAACTCAGAAGTTCCCTAGTGGAGTCGCCATTATGTTTGGGTTCCCATGTTTTGGCAAGGTTGGTAATACCAAAAGATGAGACAACATCAGAACCAATTTCAAACCTCAGGATCTAGCCCTCCTGGGTCCAGAGAGGGATCTCTCTATATGATCAAAGGTTTTATGTCTTTGAAGCTCGAATGTTAAGATGTTAGGATAGTTATAGGCACAAGGTTTGTTGTTTGATTTATTTGATTAGTTGTTGGTTATCAGGTAAGAAGGGTTCATTGTAATACCAGGATGAGAAAAGAGGAATAAGGGAAGAGGTGAAGTATTCCAGGAAATATTCAAAACCATTGGGCAATGGAGTCAGGAAAGGATTTTCTTACTATCCAATGTGCAAGCTTTCAGTTGGGCTAGTCATCTGAGACATAGGATCTTAAAGATGATTGAATGATGTGGAAAAGTAGGAGGGGAGGAAATAACACAAATTCAGAGCACAAAGTTAAAGATCAGCTGGTCGCACAAGGATCCTAGTGGACAGGGCTAACTCTAATCCCCAGTGTTCCCAAATATTCCAACTAAATCTATAACAAGAAACATCTAAGAACTGTACTCATTTAATTCATACATTAGAGAGCAGGCAATAACATCCACTACACTGGTTAAACCAACTGAAAACATTTCTTAGATAATACATTCAGAAGAGAAACATTAATGGCAAGGAGAGCAGAAACATAGGGTACCTAACAAAGGTAAATCCTATGCCAATATTCTGATGCAAGCCAGTAGAAACAAAATGAAATGAATGTAAACACAAAGATAGGAAAACATCACCACTGCTTCAGATCAGGATCCAAAGAAATGTGCTTGTCATATTAAATAGTAATACCAGTCAAGTATAACATTGCCAATGGCTAAATACTCAGTCTGAAAACATCTCCTTCAACCTATCTTACAACTTTACACAGAGACTGTGTCTCAAAAGAAACTACTTGCAGTTCACTGATAACCGATCAAAAACCCTTTACAATGAGTTTCTTCCTAAATTTATAGCTCCTAAGGAGTAGAGGAGGTAGGTGAAGAGCTAAATGCATCATTAAACTTCTGAAAAGAAAGAGGGCCGAAGCCCATTCTGTATAAATCATGTGCATTAATCTCTGATGTTCTTTGGGTGGACGAATGATCTTCTTCAGTCTTTAGACTACTTTGATATAACTCTGATGTACTCTAGTTGCAGTACTGTGTAGTACTCTAGTGCATAAACATAATGACTGAATGGACTGCCATGCTTGTGAAACAAATTATTTGGTAGCTTTAGACTGTGGTTAAGGCGGAAATCTTCAGGAACACGATAAATAATGATACTGATAAGGGCACTTTGTCCTTTGTGACAATCTGCTGATGTGAAACCTTGATATATATGAATTTCGGCGAGCTGTACCTTCTGCATGATCTATGGGATCATTGATCTGGTGTTTTTCCTCTGAAATGTTGTACTAAGGCTTGAAACCTTCAATACTGAACGCTAAAAACGTTGATCATTAGCTGGTTTTTCTCCACTGCTCCATAAATGTCTCGACCTGTGAAATCTGGGCTTTAATGGTGCCGGATAGGTTTCTTGCGAATATTAAACTGTCCTAGGATAATATTTATGCCGCCGCTACCATTTCCGTGCATTTCTCTGTAGTACCAGCTTCCAGATTTAATTCTGTCTACGTAGCATGCCATTGAAGTAGTACATCTGAGCCGTGGCAGTTTTCTGCCTTTCTGAAACCATGCAAAAACATGAAACCTGTTATGAAATCCATGGATGGGGGTAGATGATGTGGATGACCTTCAGGGCGATAGTGGGGCTGCAGATGAATGGTGAAAAAACGCAGAGTATCAATAGAGAATAGGGATGGAAAAAGGTTGGCGGAATGCAGAGAAAAATATGTAAAAACCTTATAAACATCGACCTTTGAATGAATTTATGCAATGGGATGGCAGAGGTACGGTGGATACACGTGGAGGTGACGTGGCCGGACCGAGCGACGACAGGAAGTCAACAGCGGGGAAAAAATCTAGACCGTCGGATCTGAGAGGAGATTGACGGTTGAACATGCGGTGGAGGACGACGAACGAGGGGCCAGGAGTACGGAGACTATGGGTTAAAACCCGCGCAACTTCGTCAAGCAATGAACATTAGATGAGCAAGGGCAGATCTAACAGCTGACGTGAATATCGCTGCGCGTCCTGTACTGAACAATAACGCACGATGAGATAGCGGGACGGGCGGGCTCCGGATCGTCGGATTTGCATGTAAATGAATGGCGATGGCACGATCTGGGGTTTGAATGGGGAAACACGAACGCCGCGGGTTTAAACGATCGTCGTCCGATCTATATGGATCAACGGTTGAGAATGCGCCCGATAAACATATGGGACAAGCGCCTTCGGGGCTAGCGCTCAGTCATAGCGCTGGGTTTCGTGGGGAGAATAGTGGAGGGGGCTTGCGGGAAAGGATCTTAGGCCTATTATAAGGTAGGAAAGTGGGTTTTTAACCCATTTTAATGCATTTCAAGGCCTAAGGAGGGTAACGATAGGGAGATAGAGGGGAAATTTGGGAATACAAAAGGCAAGGGTGTGATTTCATGGGGATTTTGGGGAGATTTAGGAGAGTAAGGGGGGATTTAGGGGGAACAAAGGGGACTTTGACAAAAGGGGAGAATGGATAAAATGAGGCATTCTGCAGAGGTACAAGGGGAAGATAATGGCCTTTTGGAGCATAATTTTTAATCAGTAAGGCTTATTGATACCATAATAGCAGAGGATACCAGTCAGAGGCAGGGAACATAACAAGGATTCAAGGATGATGTGTTTTCAAGGGAAATGCATTCCTTTAAGGCTCATAAAACAAATTAGCCCCTTGCTTGCTCGTCAAGAAATTTATAAGGGGCTAACACTATCTCCCTAAGGACTTTATAGAACCTTATATTTAATTTTTCAGTCGAGAACTATGTTTAGCTTCTTTACTCAATCCAATCCAAAGTGTGACTTTTCTTCTTGCTCCTACTTCTTAAGGTATGGAAGGTTGAATAAAATTTTTAGGCTATGATGCCAAGGTAATTTTCTCCACAAGGATATTGTCTCTAAGTTATCTTCATTGCGAACAAGATAATATGAAAATGAATGTATTATGTTTCTCAACTATGTGATTGAAACATACAACTCAAGCACATCAAGAAAATAACAAATGCTTTCAATAATTCACTGATACATTTTTCAATGTTCTCAAACCTTTATTCAACAGTAATAACCTTGGAAGCATAATAATCTAGTAATTAAGAATGATCATTTCTTACAACAATGACACTTAATTGCTTCAACATGTTACACTTAACAAGGTTATTGTGAGTAGTAGTGAAAGTTGATTACCACTCCCGAATATCCATTCTTACATGGGACATGTGCATATTGTTGTATTGGTGATAACCCTAGGTTCATTTTTATTGATTTTAATTCCCCCTTAATCTGGTGTTGGATACCAATGTTTGATCATATTTCACATGATTTATGCATTGGATATGATAAAAACAATGTAGTCTAAGTGAAAACCATAATGCCTTTTTTGGAGTAACCCTCAACTACTAATATAATGCCTTGTTTAGATTTTAGAGTACTCAAATCAATATCTGCTAATAAGTGTAATGTATATTTTTCGCACTGAAATTTTTAACACAATGAAAGGATACAGTCGAGATTTATTGATAATGGGGTACCCTAATTTATAATTCTAAGCTAAGATTTCATTTTTTTATCACATTGAGACTCGGTCAACATAATTTTTTTACTTGTTGTTACTATTAATTGGTCTATATTTCTTCTATGAATCCTTTGGAATGTGTTATTCTCATTGATTTATTAAGTTGTTAATATGTATGATTTCCCATAGAATCTATTGAAAATATTATTATTGTGTCATATTCTCCATAGTTACACCTAATTTGTGCACATTCACCCAACCATGCTATCAAAATTCAACTAGATTGAGACATGCAACAACATTGTGTAAACAACACTAGTATTTAAGTTGTGATGGATACTTATCTCGTGTTGAATACTAGATAACTAATCTAGGGACCGTGAAACTCCACCCAACCTTAGATTGGGTTGCACGATGTTCTTTATTGTATCCATATCACCCCCGAACTAGATTCCAGAGCATGAGGGGACCGCTCAAAGGATAAGACCAAAACCTCTAACTGAAGAAAATAGTCTGGAGGTCCAGCCACCTCCATCCAATAACTATAAACTACATCATAGGTCTGCTACCTCCATCCTTTATTCAAATGGTGGTTTCATTAAAGGTTGAAATAGGTAGCCTAGAGGTTTGCTACCTCCACCCTCAAACCCCTTTACAACCTATTCAATAGCCATTACATAAATGTACCCTTCCGTGGACAATTGTGATCCCTTCTGGATAATAGAGCTAACCTTCCAGAAATGTGTATGGATAGATCAATGACACCATTATTGTGGGATTTTAGAGTTCACAAGTGTACCCACAATTCTAAATCCCATATGTAGATATTTCAATTCAGGGAAATGCTTAGCAGGGTTCTATAACAAGTGGAACCTCCAGACTTCACTGATGACTCATATCCATAAAAGCACAAGCTTGTTGTGGTAACTAGATGTTGGATCAGAGCACCCATCTCATGGTAATAAGCAAGGTCAAAATCTTGATGGTGTCATCCATACCCTTATTACAAGTACTAGATTGTATCATGGGGAAAAAGTAAGCCAGTAAAGCATTTATTTGTGTGCTACAAAACAACACCAACAACAACAACAACAACATGTTTTACTTGGTGACACTCTTGACACAAAGCACACATTTCAATAAGAAATGAGCATATAAATCATACATGTTTTTCCCAGGAAGCTTCAACATCTTCTTAGTATTTCTTGGAATCCACAAGAATAACTACAATGCAATTGTACTAGTGATAATAATCAATAAATTCCACATTCATCAAACACACAACCTTGGATCTGTCATTTACAAATTGAGAAATTATCCCAAATATAATGCATGGTGCAATTGTTGTCATACAACATGTGTACTAATCTTTATAGCAATCGAAAATCCTATTTTTCCATGACCACCAATAGTGTTGAACTCTGAATGGATATCTAGCATGTTAGCGATGCAGGGAATAGAACTCAGAACATTTGGACCTGTGAAGAGGAGGAGGATAAGCCCTTGAAGATGTGCCCTGTGATTCAAGATTGCAATGAATCTAATCACCTTAAACAATGAACTTATTGTCACGGTCAAGGGGATTCAATCATCTTCTCCTTCTCCATAGTATGTTATAATACTAATTCTTCTTTTCATTGAATTCAGCACTAGAATTTCTCATGTATGTAGTAAATAAATAAATGGAGAATTTCCATCCAAACTGTTAGTCATCAGTGTTTTACACCTGTTGATGATGACTAGTTTCTTAAGCTAATTTTTCTAGAAGCTGATCTCCAAATTGTCAAATCTGTCATCTAGAAAACACCCCTAAATAATTTTTGTCCTCCTACCCCTTCCGGTCAGCCTATGATGAGAAAAAACCTATGTGGCAAGTCCTATCTAGTTTCAACCATATAATCCTATCCACGAGTTGTCATAGCTAAGAGTTATCTTCTTTCATTCACCTTTATTCCTCAAGCCATTCATTATCCAACTATTGAAAAAGTGTCTGCAACCTTATCCCTGATTATCTGTCATGTAAATATCTGATCATACCAAATAAAAACACTCATAATCTGTCAAGATCGCCCCTAAGTTAGATAGTGGTGCTATAGGGAATCCCTTTCTTGGCAAAAACATCCTGAGCCAAAATCCTATGTTCAGTACCAGCCAGCCCTGGATTAGTGCCTAATCTGCAAAAACAAAACTTCATTCATCCATAGGTCACGCCACTAAGAGGTCATTCTATCTCAGTCCGGAAGAAATTCTACAAAGATCCAAAACAGAAGAAGATAAGTATGTTCACTGTCTAAAATAACATGCTTAAGTTAGGAAAAATCTCCATAAGACCCCAAGGAAGCTCTTCAGAGTTCAAAGTCATTTTTTTGTTACATATCTGTAGGAGTGTGATTGCAACCATGACCAATGTGTAAAAGAGAAAAAGAACAAGGTCAAAAGGTTCCTTTATGATGATTTAGTTCGCCATCAGTGCAACAAATGAAATTCAGTAAGTAAAGGGCTACTAATGGGTATAATATGAAAGCCAAAGTTTCCTAAAGGAACAGAGCACAGCCTCCAAGTCCTATGAATGAAAAGGGCTAATGTTTTGCTGATCAACAATATTCTCAGCACCTCCTCCAAAAGGAAATTTCAACCTGCATTTGCAAATACAGTCAAGGGAGGTTAGTCAAATATGTCTAGCAAGAAAATACTCTCCACATTCAAATCACATGCTTTCTGGTCTAAGGTTCACAGGGATGTTTTACAAAGGACATATATCTCAGACCATGTCTCATAAAGCAAAATGTCAAATTTCACCTTCTCGCCCATTTGATATGATACCAAGCAGACATATGATTTGCATAAATATGGCATAGTTTTGAAAAATATGAAATGCCATATCTACAGTGCTAACCTCCTTCATTAAAGCAGATGGTTAAGAGCACAGTAAGAACTTCCTCCTTTAGAAAAGCATATGGTTAGAAGCGCAGTGATAACCTCCTTCATTAAAAAGTAGATGGTTAGAAATAGTGATGATAACCTCCTTCAAAAAGTAGAGGGTTAAGAAGACATGTTGTGGCCTCCTTCACAGAAAATAAGAGGGCAAACCTGTTCTTAAGTGACTTCAAAAACTAATGTGAGCCACCTCCTCCAAATATGAACAGTAGGTGCATCAGCAGAGTTTGAAATTGAGTTTGAGTGAGTTTTCTGTTTTAAAAGACAAGTTTCAAAATCAATGGTGATTCAATGAGAGCTCATAGGTTGAAAAACATATTTCATATCACAATCAAAGAGATATCATTATGGTGTTAAAGGGCTTTTATCCTTCATTTATGACAACCTCCTTCAAAGGATAAATCGCAGGTTACAATTTGGACTAAACAATCCTCTTATGAGTGGTGAAATTGACTGACCTAAAGCTTGGGTTCTAGTCTTATCTGAAAATGGTATAATGGATATTCCACCTAGATGACACAACCATGTTTTCACATAAGCATAGGTGGTCACACTTGCAGGGTTTTTCTTTCAATGCAAATAAAGGTTTATACACAGTCAAAAAGAAAATATTAAAACAAGGTGCCTAACAGTATTGGCAAACTTAAAAAATGGTTTTCTTCACAAAATGGCAGAGGGTCAACTCCCCAAGGATTTACACATTAAATCAGTTCATTCAAATTTCCAAGGTGTGATTAAACATATTTCACTTTCAGTCAAAGAAACATCTCTTTCGCTTCACAAAAACAGAGGTTAAGGAGCGCCCGGGCAGTTTGTTTCAAAATTATTTTCTCACCAAAAAGAGATGAAATTGAAAACTTTCAGAGAGGTTTTTTTCCATCATAGGTTCAAGAAGAAAAACCCCCTTCCGTTTCTACACAGGTATCATGGTTTGTGATAAATGTAAAAAATATAGGTGTCACGGGAGGATTTCTGCACCAGGATTCACCATTTTTGAACAGTGTTGGGACAGTAAATTTTTGAACAAAAAAATGGACACAAAATGAAAAAAATAAAGAATATTTGAAAATTTTACTTCCATATCTTTCCAACAAGCCATCTCGGGCCCAATTCCGACACCGGGAAGGCATGCAAAAGTGGCCTGCAAATAGCACTATGCATTTCTGCACCAGGATTCACCAATTTTGACCAGTGTTGGGACAGTCAATTTTTGAACAACAAAATCGAAACCAAATGAAAAAAAATAAAGAATATTTGGAAATTATACTTCCATATCTTTCAAACAAGCCATCTCGGGCCCAATTCCGACACCGTGAAGGCATCCAAAAGTGGCCTGCAAATAGCACTATGCATTTCTACACCAGGATTCACCATTTTTGACCAGTGTTGGGAAAGTCCATTTTTGAACAACCAAATTGACACCAAATGAAAAAAACCAAGAATATTTGGAATGTAGACTTCCATATCTTTCCAAGGCCAAATTCCAACACCGAGAAGGCTTCCAAAATTGGTTGCAAAAGCGCGCGGTGTGATTGTAGGTTTTTTCAGTGTATTTTTCTAAGCAGCGCGGCACGCCTGTGTTTTTGCGCGGAGTTCCTATGCAAAACACAAATACTCCTTAAAAATGATCTATTCAAAGAGTATAAGGTTAAATACACTTTAATATTACCTCCTTCAAGAGAATATGGTTAGAAAAACACAGTGATGAAAACCTCCTTCGAAGAGGGCAGTTGGTTTGGAAAACCTCAACAATGGCCTCCTTCACAAAAAGGCAGAGGGTTAGCTCTCCAAATGTTTGCACCATGAAACAGCTCATTCAAAGGGTTAAATATGTGATGAAGCCATGTTTTACTCACAGTCAAAGGGCTCCTCCATTAAATGATAAAATACAGAATTTGAAAGGACAATATGGCAGTGTCTTATAAAGATAATTTTTGGCATCCTTTATGTAAAACAGTAGAAGGTCCTACCATGTCTTAAAGACCTCAATCATGAACACTTATAAGATCAATCTGATGAGACATCCTTAAAACTCACCAACAAGAAGGTTGCATTATTTTTTAAGAAGCTGCAGTAGTGGTGCGTGTATGATCTTACCTCAGGTGATAAAGACAAGGTTGTTGATGAAGAAATGAATGTTTTAGAAGATTATGGAGGTCAAGAAGGTGATGAAGAAGGAAATTTCAGTGTTTTAGTTTTCTGCTTTACAAGAGTTACGTGATTCATGGAAAAATTCTGCAGGTAGAGGTGACATTATTGATAGTGAACAATGCAAATTCAGCTCATCATCCCCGGTTATATCCTCATGGAGTTGGGAACCAGATTACTTTGGCAATCCAAGGTTAGTTATTTGCCTTAATGGTGGAGACCCTTTTATAGCAGAGTTCTTACTTGGAGTTCAGGATGGGATTAAGATAAAGGTAAGTAATTTCCATTATAATGCTCGCCTTGCAAGTCACTGCTATGGAACATGAGTGTCTCTATTGTTGCACTTGTAGAGATGGGGGATGGGAAAGTTCTTAAGATTAAAGAGGGAGCACTAGTGTGCAGGAGCCTAATTCAAAACATTGCACCCATCTTAGACATTTCCCTTGCAGATTATCACAATGAAAAGAAATATCAGATGTTTTCTTATTGTGGCATGGGTCGTGAGGGATTTTTAAGAATCATTCGAAATAGCATAAGTGTGGAGAAGATACTTAGTATACCTCCCATATACCAGGGTGTGATTGGTACTTGGAATATGTGCATAAAGCACCATGATTCTTATCATTCCTTTCTTGCAATTTCCATTGTTGAGGAGACCCATGTTTTTTTCGGTGGGTTTGAGCTTTGTTGATGTAACAGATGCAGTCGGTTTTTTAGCACTGCTAAGATGGAAATATTCAGTACATCAACTGATTCTATGATGAAGAAAGTTCTTTCAAATCAAGAGAATGAATGATCCCCAGTGCACAATTTTCATGTTAGATCATCTGAGACAGTTTCTTTTACACCAAGGAAAAGAAGTCAGGTTTGAATTACTCAAGAGCCCTAATATAGATCCAAGAGTGAGCCAAGAGCCTATAGATCTTGTTTCAAGCCAGGGAAGCAGATGTTGAATACATATTAGGACACTCACATATGAAAGCCAAAAGAATACCCTCCATATTGAAGAAATTTTCCATTGATATTGCTTACAATTTTCTCCATAAGAACTACAGAGGTCTTGATGTTGTTTTCAAACATTCCTCACATTTCCCTCATTAAGGTATTTATTGTTGGTTAAAGGAGCTGAGGTTGAGTGGAAAGTATAGCATAAATAAAAGGAAAAACAACAGCAATTTGTGGCCTATAGCACTATGAAGAAACTCTCTGTTGAAATATGGAAGGTCAATCCATGATTTTAACTCATGATGTGTGATGTGGTTCAAAGGAAAATTTCAAAATTAGAAGGTTGAGTACATCTCAAGCTTGCTTTCTTTTACATTTTTTATATTTGGAGTTAGTGCTTGATGGGTAATATTTAATACCTAGTTTAAATCATATTCAGTCATGTTGTGGACTCACTCCACCAACTACGATAGCAACTTACAGTAACCAGATGGCAAATCCACTGTCATACTCAACTAATAGGAATGGAGGAGATACTAAAAAGGGAGAACCTAACAACCCTCAACATGAGCAAAGTAATGATGATCAAAGTGGCAAGAAGCATAGTGATGGTAAAGAGCAAAGTGATGGGCAGCAAGGTAGTAATGAAGAGGAACATAATGGCAGCCTACATAGTAGCAAGCATGACAGTCATGAAGAAAGTAGTGACAAGGACAAACAAGGCAGCCCCCAAGCAAGTAATGATGAGGGCAAGCAAACACAAAGCATAGAGCATGAAGGGTGCTCTCCAAATCATGTGCTAGTTTCCTCTCCTAGGCAAGGGGCCATGACTTCTTCACCAAAGACTAAAAATGCCAAAACAACAAGGAAGACAACCAAAAAACGAAACAAACTCAAAATCGCCCAAAGAGGGCGCCTGGTGAGAAAAAGTGGAAAAGACACATCTAGACTTGGAATTTTGGCCCGAGATTATAGGCATGTTTCTAAACACCCTTAAGGGCTTTTCTCACCTAAATTGAACAAATTTTGACATGTTCTTGTTTTTTGACATTTTTGGGCCTAATTGCATAAAATCATGGGCGCCGCAATTTTTTTTGGAGCATCCTCAGCTGTTGAGAGTGGTACCATTGGATGCATTAAATTTAGGGGCATCTACTTAGAAAATTTCATATCAATTGAAGATTTTTTGGTCCCCCAAAGAGGCAAAAAACACTCACTTTTTCGACACTCTGCCCCACATATCAGCAAAGGCTAGTTTTTTTGTTTTTTCCACTCAGTTCAGTTTTTGATACACTTATATTGATCAGTTTGGGTAGAACCAAGTATTTTCAGAAACTAGACATCCAGGGCTTTCCAAAGAGCCATCACAAGCCTTTTTTTGACACCGGGAGGTCCTTAAAAAGTTTCCCACAAGACAGGGAATTTTCTGCTGCTATATTTTTGAAGTATTTTTGTGAAAAATGCAGTTTTCTGAAGTGGCTTTTCCAAATGTGCGTTTGGCCTTTTTTGGCCATTTTCAGTTGGGAAAAATCAATTTAATTTTCTTTTTTAGCATTTTTAGGATATTTTTATAGATATTTTGTGCCTTGGGCTTTGCAAAGCCTCAAGGACAAAATCAGATATTTTTGATGGGCCAATGAGCTTGCTAGTTGCACTAGGAGGTTCCCCTTCATCTTGGCCTATATATTCCAAGAGATTTCATTGTAAACAAGGCTGAACTTGATGATATAGAGCAATATATGGTTATACAAGCTTGGAAGAAATACTTGTCTCATGCATTGGATAGTTTCTTGAATGTTTTGGATGATGAAAGAGGACTGTCGTTGAATTCCTTGACTTGGTAAAATGGTATAGTGTCCCTCTCTGTTATGTTTCTTAGTTTTCATACATATTTCATGTTCTTGCTTGCTGTAAGACAGTAGAGAATAGATTTGATACATGCCCTTGGAGGCACCTCAGATTTCCCGTTTCATTACAGCTTCTATGTTTTCTTCCTTCTTAGTCATATCAAAGAATTCTTAATTGCTCTTTTATCAGTGAAGAAATTGTTTGCTTGTTTCATTTATGGTTTTTATGCATGCTAAGTATGATTCACGGTACGCCCTTCTTACTCATCGCTAGTCAAAGCTTCCACCTCTGAAACATTTCTTTGAATGTTTGATTGTCCTAGTTGAACCAAAGAGGTCTTGTATCGATCTTGCCCTTTTCCTAAAACTCTGCCATCTTAGTTCAAAGTTCCCGATAACCCAAAATACTATGTCTAGGAGTTCCCTCTTAGTAGTTTGAGTTATTTGTTTGTCTTAATTGTTTTTCCCCAAAGTCTGATAGCGATTTTCCTAAAGTTAGAGAGTCATATATCTCTATGTATCGCTTGAATGTTATTTTATGCATCTATCAGTTTGAAGTTACATTTATCATGATTAATGGTTAGCCCTACCATATAAATGTTTGCTATTGAACTATTTATGTTTGAAAGCCTTTGTCCTTCACAAACTTAGTGTCCATCCCACTTCATTTTACCTAAAGATCCATTTTACCTTGATCAAATTGGCCCTTCAACTTACCTTGTATCACCATCTGAGGCTTTCTCAACCTTTTCGACCCCATAGCCCAGTTGATCTAACAATATTTTTATCTATCTTATTCTTTGATCAGTTCCTCCCTCAAAAACCTAAAAAACAAAACCAAAAACCTACTTCATAACTAGCCTAAAATCAATAACATAAGAAGCAAACAACTATACATCCCTTACACAAATAGAGAGAGCCCTCTCTGAGTCCAGGAAAAGCTAGGTCCTTTGGCTCCAAAGTTGGTTTGATGTTACCCTATCACTTGGCTTTCCAATCAAAAAAATCACGGGATACTAACATAATGGCGATCACGGTGGGACCTTGAGTCAAAACATCCTCAGTATCCCTTAGGATCTCTCAAAATCTCAGTCAAAATTAGAAAACTTAGGTATTGTCTGAAGATTAGAAACTAGCTCCTTCACCATCTTAGCAAAATGATGATTCAGTTATAGGAAACTCTTCCAACCTCAGGGCTACATATAGGAAACTCAGAAAACCCAAAAATATCTCTAGATTGGTGTTTATCAGTATTGGTGGTGGACCATACACATATACTCTCAAAACAACTAAAAATCCACCAGGCGACTCCACTAAGCCTTACTAATTTACTAAATTTTAGAATACTATCTGATCGACCTATCCCACCGCTCACTAACATAATGGCGATCACGGTGGGACTCTGAGTAATAAACAAACTTAGACTTCCCTAAACATTTCAGCAGCCTTTAGGAATAATATCTGGTTGACTTATCCCACCGCTCACTAACATAATGGCGATCATGGTGGGACTAACTGAGTACATAACAGTCTAGCAAACTCTTGTAGATTCATTAGTCTTTCAAAATTTAAAACAGGCAAGCAGCCCATAGAATCATTTAGAGTAAACTCTTGTTGCTTCACCACCCTAGCAAAGTGATGAATCAGGTTTAGAACACTCTAAAAAACCATAGGCTACACATAAAGACTCATAAAAACCCAAAAAACATCCCCAGATTGGCTTTTCCAGTTATTGGTGGTGGACCATACACATATCTCTAAAAACAACTAAAAACATCCACCTGGCGACTCCACTAGCCTCCAGTAGGCCTATTACTCCACTAGTCCTTATAAAATCTCCTGGGAATGCATTAAGCAATCCCAATCATGCTGATGATGGATAGCACAGTTCAAATCTTCCACCTGGTGACTCCACAACCTTCATTAGACCAAAAGACTTCACTGGTAGAGAAATTTAGACTGGTTGAAAAGACACAGTGATCCTTTCTGATTAACAAAGATGGATCCAAGGACACAAAGGAGATATGCTCCGATGAGAAAAGAACATATCCCTAGATTCCCACACAAAATGCCTAAAGACGTAAATTGGATAGAAAACCTACCTATCTTTTGAGATGAAAAGGTTGATGACCCATTGTTACATCTCATCAATTTTCATATACATGTATGGAGGTTAAAGGTTGAATGGCATGAGGACTTCCTCATGAAAATGTTCATGGGGACATTAGAAAGAAAGGCAAGAGAATGGTATGAAGGCCTAGAACCTGGCATCTTGTTTTCTTTGAAGGATTTCCACAAAATATTTTCTAAACACTATATAGGGAATTTTCCATCTCTATCATTAGCTGAAAATTGTTGCGATCAATCTGAATACCTTATACAACACCTTGTGAACATTGATGAAAACTTAGGAAATTGGCATCATGAGGTTTTTTTAGAGGAGATCCATACATTTCTTACCCAAACTAACCATCAAGATGGCCAGGAAGAGTTGATTGAGGATGAAATCAAATCTAAGATGGAAGAAGAATCAAAACCTTTAGGTTCTCTACCCTTATGCTTTAAATCATTCCAGACTTTGAAATAAAATTTCCATCCTAAAGTTCTCTTCGTAGTTATTCAGGAAACCCCTGCTCAAGTTAACCCTCACATAAATCAAGAAAAGATGGTTGAAGATGAAACAGAATCTGAAATAGAAGAAAGATCAAAACCTGTAGGATCTCTACCTTTATGCTTTGAGTCATGTGAGTTCATACGATAAAATTGGCCTCATGAAAATCTATCAGAAGCAACTCATGAATTACATGCTAACTATCCTCAACATCACAAAGAATTGGTTGAAGATGAAAACAATCAAGAAATAAAATAGAACCCACAAGATCTCTCTAAAGGCACAAGTGATGATTCATCATCTCTCATAAGTGAAGCCCAAAAAGACACTCATCCTCTAGATCAGCTTTCCCAAGAGAAAGAAGGTCATTATATTTATGTCCAAAGAGAGATGAAAATGCCTCCCTTTTTTACTAAAGAAGAGCTAGATCAACTCATAACATACAGTCAGCCTATGATCTTGCATATCATAAGTCAAAAAATAGATTTGTAAATCAATCCGAAGAGAAACAATCTAACAGCCCAATATCTATGGCTAGTGACATTACTTATATTAATGATTCTCCTAGGTTTGATCAATATATTGATGATTATGATATCCAAGAATAAGCTAACCTTGCAGAGCCATCAACAGTTGATTTATGGGATGAAGTTCACTATCATCAGATTGAAAGCATCAAGTAGCCAAAACGGGTCACCTATGACATTGATGAGGGAAGCCTTGAAAGTTTAGAAGTAAGTGAAGGATCTCTGACCCTTTGTTCCACTTCATATCAGCCCATCAGCAATAACTTTCACATAATTGGAGATCAGTAGTTTTTCAACTTTGATGATGAGGTTGAGGAGGATGATGAAATTTTTTAGCAAGTTGTCAATGAGAAGCCTTCTCCTAAAATGATTGAGGAAATAATTTTGGTCATGGGATCCTCCTTAATTCTAGATTTTCAGCCACCAAGTTCCATTGAGTTAAAAATTTCAAATGAAGAAATAGAGGTTGGTAAACACATGAGGGTTGTCACTCTATCCTTTAAAGAAGATTTACTGCCAAAGTGTATCCCTGTTCATCAACATGATGACCTTCACACAATTTCCAGTCCGCCTAATCAGAACACATCAGTTTGGGAAGAAGAATACACTGAAATGTATGATGAGTCTGATAGCTCAAGTGATCATGAGCAAGGGGAAAAGTTTATTTCCCAAGAGAGTCCCAAACACAGCCAAGTGGAACAAAGAGTAGTCCTAAATGAAGCTTATATATCAAATCCTCTAGAACAGGTATTATTTCAAGATCCATTTGTTGTTTTCCTTGAGAAATCTGGAGTAGTGGGTTCTACCATGAACAGTTTGTTGCAAAGTATGAGAAAAAACTTAAGCACTATTGTCCGAAAACAAGTGAGGTGGAAGTGGCCTTTTGATTTCTTCAACATCATCAAAGAGCTGAACCAAGATCAACCATGCAATCATCTACTTGACTGGTTATATTGGAAAGAAGATTTCACCAAATAAATGTCTATCATATATAGGTTAGAGTAGAATACATGCAAAATAAGCTCAGCCCCATGAGCATATTTCTTTCAGTTTGTTTTGAGAAAAACAAAAAACACAAAAATAACAAGAAAAGTAGAAAAAGAGGGAAGATTCTAAAACAATGGTACAGCCCCATGTTCAAAAAATAGTCATTCTGAAAGAAAGCAAGTCTAAATGCCGCTACTCGTGCTCAAAAATGTCTTGTTCAGTTATCTAGCCTAATCATAATTGAACATGTTTTAAATTTATTTGCTGATAAGTTAGTGAGAGAAGAGATAGTCAAATTATGTAAGCTTGACTTGTCAAAGAAAATAGATTAGGAAAAGATATCGGTTCCACATGCTCAAAATAGAACCAAAGAGGAAAAAAGGGATGAAAAAACAAACTGTGTATCCTAGCCCTGATTTTTCTAAATTTCATTTTCATGAAAAATAACATTTGTGTGCAGCTTGTCTTTCATGCCACAAGTACATGAAAAATCAGACTGTGTAATCCTAATTTGGTCATTTTTCAATTTCATGTTTTGAATTAGAGAATGAAATCCTATCAAACAGCTTAATATTGATAGTCGATCTAGCATAGGTAGAGAAACAAAAGAGTTCATCAGTTTAATCTGAACTCCTGGCGGATATAAGTGTAGAATTAGATAGTGTCATTTTTCAAAAATATTATGCCAAAGGGTTACTAGTCCAAATGCACCCGAAAGAAGAAAAAATGTTAGGAAATGTAGTTGGGTAGGTAGAAATGACTTTGATGCTAATCATGCTGTCAATTTTCAGAAATAGCATCAAGGAAGAAAGAAATTTTCGCCAATGGATAAAGGCACTGGTCTTCAAAAGCCAGAGATCTGAAATTCTGGACACCTCCTGAAAAGGAGCTGCCCTCCCCAAATGGAGCCACTGTTAGTCATCGGTATTTTACACCTGTTGATGATGACTAGTTTCTTAAGCTAAGTTGTCTGGAAGCTGATCTCCAAACTGTCAAATCTATCATCTAGAAAACACCCCTAAACAATTTTTGTCCTCGTACACCTTCCGGTCAGCCTATGATGAGAAAAACCTATGTGCCAAGTCCTATCTAGTTTCATCCATATAATCCTATCCATGAGCTGTCATAGCTAAGAGTTATCTGCTGTCATTCACCTTTATTCCTCAAGCCATTCATTATCCAACTATTGACAAAGTGTCTGCAACCTTATACCTGATTATCTGTCATGTAAAGATCCGATCATACCAAAGAAAAACACTCATAATCTGTCAAGATCGCCCCTAATTTAGATAGTGGCGCTTTAGGGAATCCCTTCCTTGGAAAAAAAATACTAAGCCAAAAGCCTCTGTTCAGTACCATCCAGCCCTGTATTAGTGCCTAATCTACAAAAACAAATCTTCATTCATCCATAGGTCATGCCACTAAGAGGTCATTCTATCTCAGTCCGGAAGAAATTCTACAAAGATCCAAAACAGAAGAAGATAAGTATGTTCATTGTCTAAAATAACATGCTTAAGTCTGGAAAAATCTCCATAAGACCCCAAGGAAGCTCTTCAGAGTTCAAATTCATTTGTTTGTTACATCTCTGCAGGAGTGTGATTGCAACCATGACTAATGTGTAAAAGAGCAAAAGAACAAGGTCAAAAGGGTCCTTTATGATGATTTAGTTCTCCATCAGTGAAACAAATGAAATTTAGTAAGTAAGGGGCTACTAATGGGTATAATATGAAAGCCAAAGTTGCCTAAAGGAACAGAGAGCAGCCTCCAAGTCCTATGAATGAAAAGGGCTAATGTTTTGCTAATCAACAATATTCTCAGCACCTCCTCCAAAAGGAAATTTCAACCTGCATCTGCAAATACAGTCAAGGGAGGTAAGTCAAATATGTCTAGCAAGGAAATACTCTCCACATTCAAATCACATGGTTTCTGGTCTAAGGTTCACAGGGATGTTTTACAAAGGACATATATCTCAGACCATGTCTCATAAAGAAAAATGTCAAATTTCACCTTCTCGCCCATTTGATATGATACCAAGCAGACATATGATTTGCATAAATATGACATAGTTTTGAAAAATATTAAATGCCATATCTACAGTGCTAACCTCCTTCATTAAATCAGATGGTTAAGAGCACAGTAAGAACCTCCTCCTTTAGAAGAGCAGATGGTTAGAAGCATAGTGATAACCTCCTTAATTAAAAATTATATGGTTAGAAACAGTGATGATAACCTCCTTCAAAAAGTAGAGGGTTAAGAAGACATGCTGTGGCCTCCTTCACAGAAAATAAGAGGGCAAACATGTTCTTAAGTGACTTCAAAAACTTATGTGAGCCACCTCCTCCAAAGATGAACAGTAGGTGCATCAGCAGAGTTTCAAATTGAGTTTGAGTGAGTTTTCTATTTTAAAAGACAGGTTTCAAAATCAGTGGTGATTCAATGAGAGCTCATAGGTTGAAAAACATATTTCATATCACAAGCAAAGAGATAGCATGATGGTGTTAAATGGATTTGATCCTGCATTTATGACAACCTCCTTCAAAGGATAAATCGCAGGTTACAATTTGGACTAAACAATCCTCTTATGAGTGGTGAAATTGACTGACCTAAAGCTCAGGTTCTAGTCTTATCTGCAAATGGTATAAGGGACATTCCACCTAGATGACTTATGAAAAAAAGACATTCTCATTTTTTACAAATCCATTGTGGTTTATCATAGGCTAAATCCCTCCAAGTGATGAATGAAAGGCAAACCTCATGAAGCCACCTTTTTTCAGATCATTCAAAAAAGCAGAGGGAATACTGTTAAGATAGATATATTTGCATTATTTAAAGGCCCTTTTCATTTTGAAGTTAGGGACACAACCATGTCTTCACATAAGCATAGGTGGTCACACTTGCAGGGTTTTTCTTTCAATGCAAATAAAGGTTTATACACAGTCAAAAAGAAAATATTAAAACAAGGTTCCTAACAGTATTGGCAAACTTCAAAAATGGTTTTCTTCACAAAAGGGCAGAGGGTCATATCCCCAAGGATTTACGCAATAAATCAGTTCATTAAAAGGTCCAAGGTGTGATTAAACATGTTTCACTTTCACTCAAAGAAACATCTCTTTCGCTTCACAAAAATAGAGGTTAAGGAGCGCCCGGGCAGTTTGTTTCAAAATGATTTTCTCACCAAACGGAGATGAAATTGAAAAAAGTGAGAGATTTTTTTTTCCATCATAGGTTCACGAAAACAAACCTCCTTTAGTTTCTACACAGATATCATGGTTTGTGAGAAATGTAAAAAATATTGGTGTCACGGGAGGATTTCTGCACCAGGATTCACCATTTTTGACCAGTGTTGGGATAGTAAATTTTTGAACTACTAAATTGACACCAAATGAAAAAAATAAAGAATATTTGAAAATTATACTTCCATATCTTTCTAAAAATCCATCTCGGGCCCAATTTCGACACCGGGAAGGCATCCAAAAGTGGCCTGCACATAGCACTATTTATTTATGCACCAGGATTCAAAAATTTTGATCAGTGTTGGGACAGTAAATTTTTGAATAAGCAAATGGAAACCAAATGAAAAAAAAAATCATATTTGGAAATCATACTTCCATAGCTTTCCAACGAGCCATCTCGGGCCCAATTCTGACACCGTGAAGGCATCCAAAAGTGGCCTGCAAACAACACTATGCATTTCTGCACCAGGATTCACCATTTTTTAATAGTGTTGGGAAAGTCAATTTTTGAACAACAAAATTGACACCAAATGAAAAAAATAAAGAATATTTGGAAAGTATACTTCCACAGATTTCCAACAAGCCATCTCGGGCCCAATTCCGACACTGGAAAGGCTTCCAAAACTAGTTGCAAAAGCGCGCGGCGCGCCTGTAGGTTTTTTCAATGTATTTTTCTAAGCAGCGCGGCGGGCCTATGTTTTTGCGTGGCGCGCCTGTGCAGCAACACAAATACTCCTTAAAAATGATCTATTTAAAGAGAATAAGGTTAAAGACACTTTAATATGACCTCCTTCAAGAGCAGATGGTTATAAAAACACAGTGATGAAAACCTCCTTCGAAGAGGGCAATTGGTTTGGCAAACTTCAACAATGGCCTCCTTCACAAAAAGGCAGAGGGTCAGCTCTCCAAATGTTTGCACCATGAAACAGCTCATTCAAAGAGTTAAAGGTGTGATGAAGCCATGTTTTACTCACATTCAAAGGGCTCCTCCAATAAATGATAAAAGTCAAAGTTTGAAAGGACAATATGGCAGTGTCTTATAAAGATAATTTTTGGCATCCTTTATGTAAAATAACAGAAGGTCCTACCATGTCTTAAAGACCTCAATCATGAACACTTAGAAGATCAATCTAATGAGACCTCGTTAAAACTCATCAACAAGAAGGTTTCATTAAGGTTTAAGAAGCTACAATATTGGTGCGTGTATGATCTTACCTCAGGTGATAAAGACAAGGTTGTTGATGAAGAAATGAATGTTTTAGAAGATTATGGAGGTCAAGAAGGTGATGAAGAAGGAAATTTCAGTGTTGCAGTTTTCTTCTTTACTAGAGTTAAGTGATTTACAGACAAATTCTGCAGGTAGAGGTGACAGTATTGATAGTGAACAATGCAAATTCAACTCATCATCCCCGGTTATATCCTCATGGAGTTAGGAACCAGATTACTTTGGCAATCCAAGGTTAGTTATTTGCCTTAATGTTGGAAACATTTTTACAGCAGAGTTCTTACTTGGAGTTCAGGATGGGATTAAGATAAAGGTAAGTAATTGCCATTATAATGCTCACCTTGCAAGTCACTGTTATGGACCAAGGGTGTTTATATTGCTGCACTTGTAGAGATGGGGGATGGGAAAGTTCTTAAGATTAAAGAGGGAGCACTAGTGTGCAGGAGCCTGATTCAAAACATTGCACCCATCTTAGACATTTCCCTTGCAGATTATCACAATGAAAATCAAGATTAGATGTTTGCTTATTATGGCATGGGTCATGAGGGATTTTTAAGAATCATTAAAAATAGCATAAGTGTGGAGAAGCTACTTAGTATACCTCCCATATACCAGGGTGTGATTGGTACTTGGACTATGTGCATAAAGCACCATGATTCTTATCATTCCTTTCTTGTAATTTCCATTGTTGAGGAGACCCATGTTTTTGTCAGTGGGTTTGAGCTTTTTTGATGTAATAGATGAAGTCGGTTTTGTATCACTGCTAAGATGGAAGTATTCAGTACATCAACTGATTCTATGATGAAGATAGTTCTTTCAGATCAGGAGAATGAACGATCCCCAGTGCACAAGTTTCATGTTAGATCATCTGAGACAGTTTCTTTTACACCAAGGAAAAGAAGTCAGGTTTGAATTACTCAAGATCCCTAATATAGATCCAAGAGTGAGCCAAGAGCCTATAGATCTTGTTTCAAGCCAGGGAAGCAGATGTTGCATACATATTAGGACACTCACATATGAAAGCTAAAAGAATACCCTCCATATTGAAGAAATTTTCCATTGATATTGCTTACAATTTTCTCCATAAGAACTACAGAGGTCTTGATGTTGTTTTCAAACATTCCTCACATTTCCCTCATTAAGGTATTTATTTGTTGGTTAAAGGAGCTGAGGTTGAGTGGAAAGTATAACATAAATAAAAGGAAAAACAACAGCAATTTGTGGCCTGCAGCACTATGAAGAAACTCTCTGTTGAAATATGGAAGGTCAATCCATGATTTTAACTCATGATGTGTGATGTGGTTCAAAGGAAATTTTCTAAATTAGAAGGTTGAGTACATCTCAAGCTTGCTTTCTTTTATATTTTTTATAGTTGGACTTAGTGCTTGATGGGTAATATTTAATACCTAATTTAAAGCATATTCAGTGATGTTGTGGACTCACTCCACCAACTACCATAGCAACTTACAGTAACCAGATGACAAATCCACTGTCATACTCAGCTAACAGGAATGGAGGAGATACTAAAAAGGGAGAACCTAACAGCCCTCAACATGAGAAAAGTAATGATGATGAAAGTGGCAAGTAACATAGTGATGGTAAATAGAAAATTGATGGGAAGCAAGGTAGTAATGAAGAGGAACATAATGGTAGCCTACACAGCAGCAAGCATGACAGTCATGAAGAAAGCAGTGACAAGGACAAACAAGGCAGCTCCCAAGCAAGAAATGATGAGGGCAAGAAAACACAAAGCATAGAGCATGAAGGGCACTTTCCAAAGAATGTGCTAGCTGCCTCTCCTAGGCAAGGGGCCATGACTTCTTCACCAAAGACTAAAAATTCCAAAACAACAAGGAAGACAACCAAAAAACGAAACAAACTCAAAATCGCCCAAAGAGGGCGCCTGGTGAGAAAATGTGGAAAAGACACATCTAGACTTGGAATTTTGGCCCAAGATTCTAGGCATGTTTCTAAACACCCTTAAGGGGTTTTCTCTCCGAAATTGAACAAATTTTGACATGTTCTTGTTTTTTGACATTTTTGGGCCTAATTGCATAAAATCGTGGGCGCCGCCATTTTTGTTTGGATCATCCTCAGCTGTTGAGAGTGGTACCATTGCATGCATTAAATTTAGGGGCATCTACTCAGAAAATTTCAGATCAATTGAAGATTTTTTTCTCCCCAAAGAGGCAAAAAACACTCACTTTTTTGACACTCTGCCCCACATATCAGCAAAGGCTATTTTTTGGTTTTTTCCACTTAGTTTAGTTTTTTATACACTTCTAGTGATAATTTTGGGGAAAACCAAGTATTTTCATAAACTAGACATCTAGGGCTTTCCAACGAGCCATCACGAGACTCGTTTTGACATCAGGAGGTCCTTAAAACGTTGCCCACAAGACAGGGAATTTTTTGCTGCTATATTTCTGAAGTATTTTTGTGAAAAATGCAGTTTTTTGAAGTGGATTTTCCAAATGTGCGTTTAGCCTTTTTTGGCCATTGTCAGTTGAGAAAAGTCAATTTAATTTCCTTTTTTAGCATTTTTAGGATACTTTTATAGATATTTTGTGCCTTGGGCTTTGCAAAGCCTCAAGGACAAAATCAGATATTTTTGATGGGCCAATGAGCTTGCTATTTGCACTAGGAGGTTCTCCTTCATCTTGGCCTATATATTCCAAGAGATTTCATTATAAACAAGGCTAAACTTGATGATATAGAGAAATATATGGTTATACAAGCTTGGAAGAAATACTTGTCTCATGCATTGGATAGTTTCTTGAATGTTTTGGATGATAAAAGAGGACTGCTGTTGAATTCCTTGACTTGATAAAATGGTATAGTGTCCCTATCTGTTATGTTTCTTAGTTTTCATACATATTTCATGTTCTTTTTTGCTGTAAGACAGTAGAGAATAGATTTGAGACATGCCCTTGGAGGCACCTCAGTTTTCCTATTTCATTACAGCTTCTATGTTTTCTTCCTTCTTAGTCATATCAAAGAATTCTTAATTGCTATTTGATCACTGAAGAAATTGTTTGCTTGTTTCATTTATGGTTGTTATGCATGCTAAGTATGATTCACGGTACGCCCTGCTTACTCATGGCTAGTCAAAGCTTCCACCTGTGAAACCTTTCTTTGAATGTTTGATTGTCCTAGTTGAACCAAAGAGGTCTTATATCGATCTTGCCCTTTGCTTAAAACTCTGCCATCTTAGTTCAAAGTGCCTGATAACCCAAAATACTATGTCTAGGAGTTCCCTCTTAGTAGTTTGAGTTATTTGTTTGTCTTAATTGTTTTTCCCCAAAGTCTGATAGCGATTTTCCTAAATTTAGAGAGTCATATATCTCTATGTATCGCTTGAATGTTTATTTCTATGCATCTATCAGTTTGAAGTTACATTTATCATGATTAATGGTTAGCCCTACCATATAAATTTTTGCTATTGAACTATTTATGTTTGAAAGCCTTTGTCCTTCACAAAATTAGTGTCCATCCCACTTCATTTTACCTAAAGATCCATTTTACCTTGATCAAATCGGCCCTTCAACTTACCTTGTATCACCATCTGAGGCTTTCTCAACCTTTTCGACCCCATAGCCCAGTTGATCTAAAAATATTTTTATTTATATTAGTCTTTGATCAGTTCCTCCCTCAAAAACCTAAAAAATAAAACCAAAAACCTACTTCATAACTAGCCTAAAATCAAGAACATAAGAAGCAAACAACTATACATCCCTTACACAAATAGAGAGAGCCCTCTCTGAGTCCAGGAAAGGCTAGGTCCTTGGGCTCCAAAGTTGGTTTGATGTTACCCTGTCACTTGGCTTGCCAATCAGCCAAATCACGGGACACTAACACAAACAACTCTGGATGAATGGTTTTTCTGAAGTTTTACTAAGGTGAAGGATGGTCAAAGTAACAGGATGGATTAGTGGAGTCGCCAGGTGGAACTGGATTGTTTTTGTGAAGATAGCTATGGTCCACCACCAAGACTAATCTGAGAATGTTTTTGGATTTTCTGATTTTTATGTGCAGCCTATGGTTTGTTAAAGTATCCTAGACTTGTTTCAACACTTTGCAAGGGTGATGAGAACAAAAAGAGTTTACCCTAAATGGATCTATGGACTGCTTGCTTGTTTATGATACCTAAAGGACCAAAAAGTCTATAAGAGTTTGCTGGACTATTATGTACTCAGTGTCCCACCATCTCCCGCTATGTTAGTGAGCGATGGGATAGGTTTATCGGATAGTAGCCTGGAGCTTAGTAAAATAGTAAGGCTTACTAGAGTTTAGTGGAGTCGCCAGGTGGATCTTTAGTTTGTTTTGAGATATACTTGTATGGTCCACCACCAATATTGACAAAAACCAATCTAAGGGAGTGTTTTTGTGGTTTTTTCTGAGTTTTTATGTGCAGCCTAGGATGTAAGAGTGTTATAAACCTGATTCATCACTTTGCTAAGATGGTGAAATAGAGAGTTTACACTAAATGATTCTAAAGGCTGATGGTCTGAGTTTAGGATTGAAGGACTAAAGAGTCTATAAGAGTTCGCTAGACTGTCATGTACTCAGTAGGTCCCACCGTGATCGCCATTATGTTAGTGAGCGGTGGGATAAGTCAATCAAACAGTATTCTTAAAAATAAGGGACTTATAGAGTTCTAAGGTGTCCTTAGATTGTCACTAACTCAAAGTCCCACCGTGATCGCCATTATGTTAGAGTCCCGTGATTTGGCCGATTGGCTAGCCAAATGACGATGTAACATCAAACCAAGCTTTGGAGCCCAAGGACCTAGCCTTCCTGGACTCAGAGAGGGCTCTCTCTATAAATGTAAAAGATGTCTGTGTGTTTACTTGCGATGTTCTGATATTAGGCTAGTTATGAAGTATGTTTTTGGTTTTTTTTGGTTTTTAAGTTTGTGAGGGATGAAACTGATCAAATACATAAACTGGATAACAAGATGTAGATAAATTGGGCTATGGGGTCAAACAGGTCAAGGAAGCTATGAGGTGATGATGTAAGGCTGCTGTAGGGCCGATTTGATTCACGGTAGAAGGGATCTTGGGGAAAAATGGGTTAAATGGACAACAAGTTGGTGAAAGACAAAGGGATTTCAAGTGTAACTAGTTGATAGCAGACATAAACATTTTATAGCAAGCCATTAATCATGTTAAATGTAATTATGAGCTAATTAATACATAGAAATCAAACATTCCAGCCATACATAGAGGTATAAGACCCTCTAACTTCGGGAAATGGCTATCAGACTTTGGGGAAAACACATGAGACAAACTAACAACTCATAAACTACGCCGGAATGCCTAAACATAGTCTCTAAGTCATTGGGCACTTTGACAAACAAGATTTCATAGTTTTAGGCAAAGGGCTAGATCGGGACTAGGCCTCCTTGGTTCAACAAGATGATCAACCAATCAGTCAAAGAGAAAGTTTTATGGACAGAACTATGGACAGCTTATAGGTAGGCAGGGCACACCATACATCCTACTCAACATGCATAGAACTTGTAAATAAAACTAGCAAACATTGTCCTTAGGTTACTAAAGAGCAGTTAAGAATTCTTTAGCATAACAAAGGAAGAAGAAAACATCAAGCTATGAAGATTCAGGAATTTTGAGGTGCCTCCATGGGCATATCTCAAAACTAATCTCTACTGATCTATAGCAGCAAGAAGCATGGATTATGAATGAAAACTAAAAGACAAAAAACATAGTAAGAAAAACTATACCATTCTACCATGTCATGGAATCCATCACCAAACCTTCATCATTCCTCAAAAGCATCCAAGAGGCAGTCCAAAAATCATAACTCAAGTGTATTCATCAAAGCTCATATGACCAATGTATTAATTCTTCTCTCAAGTTCAGCCTCTGATTTACAATGAAAACCATGGAATAAATAGGCTAGAGGGAGGAAAACCTCATGGAGCAACTAGCTATCCCATTGGCCAAGTCAAAATAACTAAACTTGTCCTTGAGGCTTTGCAAAGCCCAAGGCACAAAATATCCCACAAAATATCTAAAAAACTGCTAAAAACGGAAATTATATTGACTTTACATCATTTCCCAATGATAAAAATAGCTTAACGCACATTTGGGAAAAGCAGATTTTTGGAGTTCAAAAATTACAAAAATACTTCATATTTATGCCTGAAAAAGGTCCCCTGACTTGCTGGATGCAATTGGCAGCCTTCCCGATGTCGAAATGAGGCTCATGAGGGCTTTCTGGAAAGCTCTCTGTGTCTACTTTCCGGCGCAACTGAAACCATCTCAATCCGAGGCCTGGAAGTCATCCAAAACTGTACCTGTGTGAAAAAACCCAGAAAATAGCAGACTGCTGATATGGCGGGCAGAATGTGCAAAAAGAGGGTATTTTTCGCCAATTTGAGGGGGCGAATGATCTCCAAATGCCCTGAAAATCGCTGGAGACCTGCTCATAGAATTATGGCATCTATCGGTGTCATCCTCCTCCCTTGACAATTCCTCAAACTGAAATGGCGAAATTATGAGTTTTCGACCAAAAACCCAAAAAATGCCAAAAAACAAAAAGTTGTCGAACAAGGCCCAAAATTGGCATGCATGACCCTCAAGGGTCCATAGCAACATGCTCCGAAGCTGAGGCCAAAATATCAAGGGCTGATATGCTTTTCCCTTCCTTCCGTGCTAGGCGTTTCTCCTTCAACTTCTTCAATTTCTCTTGTGCTACCTTTAATTTTCGCCTGGCAAACTGATTTAGCTTCTGAAAGTGAAGAGTCCTCTTTCTTTGTAGCTCAAGATCCCTGTTCGCCCTCTCAAGCTTCGTTTCCAAACGCTGGTTAGCTCTCTCAATCCATGCTTCTTTGTTTTCCTCAATTTCCTGCTCAAGGAGGGCAGTGAGAGGAAAGACTTGGAAATGGGCTTGTTCTTCTGCTCTCTGCTTTTCCAAGGCTTTTCTAAGCCCGATGGTCCTAGGCCTCTTTCGCCTAGGCTGGTCTTCCTCCTCTTCATCATCAAACTCACCAATGAGCTCTTCAATTCTTGCTTGCGCCCTTTCTGCCTCTTTCTTATACTTAATTTCCCTTGCCTCATGAATAGTTGCATGAAACTTCATCTGTTTGTTTTCAACCTCCAAGAAGTGGTTGAAATTCCTCGCCCTTTGAAGATCTTCCTGTAATACCTCAATTTGCCCCTCTTTGTGAATGAGGAGGTTTTCAAGGATGCGGGCCTCATTATCACTGTCATCGCTTGGGATAGGGATGACAGCTAATTTACCTCCATGCTTGGCACTTTCTCCAACTATGCTTTTGCCTTTGAAAGCCAATCTGGCGCTTTTCCTCCTTGGCATGCTAGAAGGTGTCTTTTTGGGCAATTTCCTCTTGACAGGAACAATCTTTGTCACTGTTAAGGTGGCAGCCTTAGCTTGCTGTTCTTCATCAATGTCTTGTCCAATTTGTGGCTCAAGAGGTGTTTCAATTTCCTGCCTAACATGTTGTTCCTCAACTGCTGTCTGCTGCTGTCTCTCATCCTGTATCTGTTGTTGTCCCTCAACATCCATCTGCTGCTGTCCCTCAACATCCAACTGCTGCTGTCCCTCAACATCCAACTGCTGCTTTTCACTTCCCTCTCCTTCTTGCTGCTGTTCACTGCCTTCTCCTTCTCCCTGTTGTTCACTGCCCTCTCCTTCTCCCTGTTGACTTGGCTGCCCAGTAGTCATTCTGAGTCTTCTAGGTGTAGACCTACTAGACAAAGGCACTAGGCGATGGACAGGCTGAGTAGGAGACACATGAACAGGAGGGACAGTGGCAAAATCTGAATGGCTGATGAATAAATCCCATGAAACCCCTTTCTTCTCTAGCTGGTATAGGAAGATAATCTTGATCAAAGAATGATGAAAAAGGGAAGGGATTTGCTGAGGTGGGGCCTTCTTTTGGACAGTAGATGCCATTTTCTCTATGCTCTTGGACAAAAAGTAAGGAAGGTTTAGTTGCCTGCTTCTGGTGAAATGCATCAATAAGCGGACATGGTAGGCATAAATTTGATTAAACCTCCCTTCACAAGTGAAATATTTCATTATGGCTTTCATCAGTGGAGCATAGCTGTCAAGGAGATATGAAAAAGGGAAAATAGCAGTGATAGTTTCCCTATGCTCAGGCTTGATGAAAGGTTTGTAATCCTCTAAGTCAAGATGAGCTTGTTTAAACCACTTTTCGCCATGATACGGGATCTTGGTAGCCTTGGACACATACCTTGGAGAAATTTTGAAATCAAGACCCGCCACTTGGAAGTGTTTTTGTTTTAATCTCAGGGTGCACAAATGTGTTAGTGGCGAAAAACTCTTGACTTCTTCTATCTTCTGGCAGAAATCAAGACAGCCTACTTCATGGAAATTAAAAAGCACAGATGGGTGAGCATTGATTTCTTCTGTGGAGATAGGCTCATATCTCTTATGTGGACCGCTCCTGTGGTCTTGCTTTGGAGGCATTCTGACTTGAACAAGCTTTGGAAGAGGCAAACTGCCTTCACTGTATGTAAAATGCACTTCTGGATTGAAACTGTGTCAATATGCTGTTTGGACAGAGAAACAATGTGAGGTGGAGGATCTGCAACAAGTGTCTTTGAGTTCACAACCTCTGCTTTCCTTAAAACCAGCCTTTCACCTTTGAATGTACCTTAGCCAAGAAAAATTCTTCAATAGGACACCATCAGTGAAGATGAGACAAAAATGCTGTGTAAATTTCCTGTATACAGTGTTAAGCAATCACTCCTCTTGTGAATTTGTCAGAGGCCAACCAACACTTGTATTTGTGTCTCTAAGACCAATCTTTAAATATTAAAAACCCTGCTCATTAGAAATGGTCTTCCTCTTGAAAAATATCACAGTCAACAACTTCTTCAAAATGATACAATATAGTGAAAAGAAGGACAGACCTAGGTTAGGTGAGATATCAGTGCACAGTGTTTTTAGGAAAAACACTCTTTACTTGTGAATTTGAGAGATCCACCACCCCATCTATACTGCCTCAATGTTAAAATTCAACCATCAACAATCTCCTCGCTCTTCTGTCTTCCGTTCCACCTTTGGAAAATCTCTCACAACAAATTCTACAGAGGAAAAGAGGGGCAGATTGCTAGAAGGAGTTTGTTGTGAGAAGTGTTTTTATTACCCTGTTCTTGTGAGTTTTAAAATGCCACTCAATACCTCTTACCCCTTTCCATGGTAACTTTTGCAATCATAAAAAAAACTTTGCCCTGTATAAGTGTGTCAACAGTCCACTGACCTTGCATCCCTTGCAAACCACCATACATATGCTTAGACTGTCAATACACAGGACTGGAGTAAAATGACAGAGTTTTTTTAGAAGACTATACAGTTTTTGGCAAAAGCTATGTGAGTTCTCCTTTTCAAAACAAAATATGTCAAAATCCCTTTTACTGGTTGCATTTCACTGTTTTAATAATGTGGAACTGCTTTGAGGACAGTGTGGAAAGTTTCTCTTCAGACCTAAACCTTGTCTCTCTACAACAAAAACTTTCTCTGCAGCTTCAAACTATAAACCTCTGCCTTTTGATGTTTTGAAGACTTAAACAGGCTGCCCTTAGTCTTAACACCAACCCTTTACCCGTAGGTGTTCTAGATGACACGGTCAGTACTTCATCAAAATCTAACATTTCAGACCACCGTGCAGGAAACACTGTTTTTCAACTATAATGACAAGGTTTTGAAATTTTTGAATGTGGAGTGGTGAAAATTCGCAGCAGTTTTAATAGTGAACAGGCGTTCCTTGAATCAAAACATCACACCTCTCCGGCGTTTATCCCTATCCTTTACATCACATTCAAACCTGGCTTCTACAAACTTGACAGTGGCTCTTTAAACCTTGGTAGTACTTTGTAATTTTGGAACCGGGTGAAAAACATATATCATACCTTTAACTTTGATGCAAAATCCTTGTGCAGGGCTGGAATAGCACCGGAGCCTTCTAAACCTGCGCGGCACCCTTTGAAGACAGCACGTCGTGCAAGAGAATGTCTGTCGGGTCGGCCTGTCGGGTGGTCGGGCGGCCTGTACAGGCGCGTCGCGCCACTGTACAGGTGCGTCGCGCTAACAAAGGCGGCCCGTGTAAATCCTCCCCCAGGTGCGTCGCGCAAAAATTCAGGCGCGTCGCTCGGCCAATAAACGGTGTTCAGCTCTGCAAACCGACCAAAAACTTTGCTTTGGTGCTAGGGAGGCAAGGGGTTTTGCCTTCAGTTTTGAAAATGAGACGATTTCCCTCGACCTTACATCTCTTATGTCATTTCAAACCTTTTCAACGGTCACCTTCTTTTGAAATGTGAAGCGGAATTTTGGTTTGGCCTTTTTGTGAAATTTTCACAGTCTTTTAATCCTTTTAACCCTTGGTGCATTTGCGAAACTGAACTCATAATCTTGTGCATGCTTTTGAAAGTTTTTGATGCTTTTGGATTGTCTAATCAATGGACCGACTCCTTTATGAAAACAAAGAAATTTAAAGTCAGCACTCTGTTTTGCACACAGTTGTTTCAAAGGGTGATTTTTTCCAGCTTTGTCCTTTGGGGGACATTTCAACTCCAAACCTTTAAACTCTGAAACATGTCTCCATAACCTTTATACTATTTCTGCTACTGTTTTCAACAACACTGGTCACATACATGAGATAGAGAAACCCTTCCTTTTAAAACAGTCAAGAGAAAGCCTACAAACTGCTTTGTTATTTGAAGGACAGGGCAAGTTTGTCAACTTGTTCTGACAGCTCTTGGTCTTCGATAGTTTCTTCAACCTTCATCTACAGTAGGTGTTCAAATTCGCTGACCCTACTCGGACTTGATCATGACCTCCTGATTTGATAAGGGCGCCTCTCTCTCAAAAACTTCCCTGCCTGTAGGTGTAGTATACAATACCTCTGTTCTTTTAAATAATAAAAGGTTGTGCTTCTTTTTAAACTATCCAAACAATGATCATATGTTGAATGACTTTTTGAACATAATGAACAATAGCTCACAAGGGGATATCTTCTTGGTGATGGAATTCAAAAAGCCCTGTCTGCTGGTTCTCTTCCCATGTATTTCAAAGTTTTCAAAACTGGATAATGACCTGTGATAAAATGTATTGACTGTTCCCCTGCTTTGCAGAAATGCCTCCTCTTTTTAAGCTCGGTTTTGACAGAATCTTGTAGATGTCCTTGGATTGGATTTGCAATAGTGAAGTGCTTCATGGGTTTTGAGTGCTGCCCAGAGCTAATAAAACTCATTTCCAGAGACTCTGTCTTAATCCGCTGATGGCTATATGATGTGCAGGCTTTGGCAAAAACTCTTTTTGTACATGGTGTCAGTTCCTGCTTCCAGGTGATAAACAAGTTCCTTTTTGGATTGTAAGTGCTATATTCTAGCTTGCATCCCTTCATACCATATTTTCTCTGTTTTACTCAAAAAGAGCTCCTTTAGACTTCTGGGCAGGTGATAGTGGAGTACTTTTTAACCATTTCCTTTAAAGAAACTGCTCCTTTTTGGTATCAATGCATGCATATATTCAATATTGTTTCCTTTCCACTATAGGTACAGTTTGACAGACATTTCATTTAAATAGGAAAACCAATACTTTTGTATCATAAACACTATCATTTACCTGGTGTAAAGACCTTTAGCTTTCTTCCTTTGTCTCTTTCCACTGTCTCTTAGATCAATCAGTCGTTAACAACATCCAAGGCTTTGGCCATCTGCTCATACATGGAGGAGGCTCTTCATCAGGTAAGGTATCTGAAGGTTTTTTGACAAATTTGTTTGACACAGCTTTTCTCTGGATGTGATGGTAAGTAAACTACTTAAAAAACATCAATACTAGCATCTCTTCTTGCAAGCATCACTGTGTTTCAGCAAAAACCCTAGCCAAAGTGACACTGTCTCCCTGCACTGCTCTAAGGGTGACTGAAATATCATCATTTGCTTTGGTCATCTCCTGACAAATTACTTGAAAGATAGTCTCTGTGACTATGGAGGTCAGTGCTTTTTGAAAAACCAAGAACTTTCTTTCTGCCTGTGTAATGGCATTTTTGTCAGCATCTACTCCATTTGATCTTGTGGACAAGCAGGCTACTTATGATTGGAATTTTCACCAAAGACATGCCTTTCTAGAGTTCAACAATTCACATGATTTGAAAGTTTCAAATGAACTCTTTTATCATTCCAGACTCTCTTTTCCTTTGAGCTAGCATATTTCAAACTCTATCCCTGTTATGATCATCACTCACATTCATAAAACCTAGAGATATTGTTTCACTGTTCAATACAAGGCAAACCTGGACTTTTGCAATCTTCCAAGTCAATATTGGCCAGCGCCCTCTGCTTGTGGATGAAGGAGGCACCCTAACCCTCTGCTTGTAAATGAAGGAGGTTCTGGGCCATGACAATTTTCCAGTTTGCTGTGACAGTGGTGTCTTTCTTACTGTGATTTTCATGCTGGAAAGAGCTGTAAAGTCTGGATGAGTAGCTTTCTGTTTTGTAGACATATCTCAGGCTCAAGTTACATTTAGAAGCAGCTATTCCTCTAACTGTAAATTCAAGCATTTACTCCATGAGATGAAATTATATTTCCTGCCTTTGTAGAAACCATAGAACATTGTGAAAAACCTAATAGTCAGCTTGAGATTGGGGTTTATGCAGTGCTGAGATCTAGGGGATGTGAGTGGCGCGACTTAGAGCAGTTTGTCAATTTCATTTGCAGAGTGGGAGGTCAGTCATGGTTGGTCTGTAGCAGATGGAGGCTTTTTGGCTTTTTGATGATTGCCAAGGGTAAAATGTCTTAAAGCGCCACTTCCTAACATAGGGGAGACTTTTGAAACAGATTTGGATTTGCCTTTTGAAGATGATGGGCAGACCAGTAGTGCTGAAAAGTAGAAGGGTGAAAATTTTTTTTAGGAGGGTTTTCTAGATGACATATTGACATAAGGAAATCAGTTTCTAGAAAACTCAGCTGTAGATATAGTCAGCGGTAATCGCACCACCAACCTTGTCTGTTGCACACAATCAATCGGAACGAAGAGGTCCTTTGCATCTTTCTCGCCGGTCTAAGTCTTCTACCGAGAGGAATCTCTAGGTTTATTGAGGATTGTTGACTTGCCGAGGGTCGACATACCATCTTGCCATGATGGGATGCCATGATGGGGTGAATGGGATCCAAGGATGATTTACAAGGGGAGGTTTTGTGAGAGGGGGTGGCGGATGAAGTGGACTGGTTTTGAACAATGGATGTGTAGATGGGGGTGGAAATGGTACTTGGATTAGCAAACTGGTTTCGAGAAGATTTGGTATTAAAAGAGCTAAAGTGATGGAGAAGCTGAAATTTAGGAGGAATGGAAGGAAAGGCTTCTCTGCTAGAAATCTACTGCAAATCTATGGGCTCAAGGCCAGTCTGGTCAATCTCACTATGTGACTTGGTTCTAAACAGATTCTTTGTATGGCGCAAGTCAAACTAGGGATCTTGCAAGGCTGTAAGATGTTCAGGGACAAATCTTTCTCCATGAATGGTCCTAACAGTAGTTAAGTTTCCATTTTTAGAAGTTTTCCACAAAATATTTTCTAGGTAATCAACTATGGTGGGAGGGTTTGGATCCGGATGAGATCTAGTACTGATCCTTTGTGAAGCCAGATTTCAAACTCAAAATTTAGAGAGGCTGAAATTTTAGGATGATTTTCGAAAGCCTGACCTCTCTTAGTGCCTGGTAAACTCACACAGCACGGAACTAGGCTTCTAAACTTCTCGGGACTGATTTGACACAATCCTAGGGAAATATAATGAGAACTAGTGAAGTAATAGGCCTACTGGAGGTTAGTGGAGTCGCTAGGTGAATGTCTTTAATTGTTTTGAAGATATATGTGTATGGTCCACCACCAATAACTAAAAAAAACCAATCTATGGACGTTTTTGGGGTTTTCTGAATTCCTTTACGTAGCCCTAAGGTTCGTATGAGTGTCCTATAGCCGAGTCATCAATTTTCTAGGATGGTGAAACAACCATATTCTACTCTTTAGCTAACGGTTTGAGTTCTCTATGATTTGATAAAGGTTTCTAAAGTTCTAAGGAGTGCTTAGACTGTCTGTAACTTCAGGAAGCTTCTCACCTTGGTTTGCCAATTATGTTAGGCTATTTTTTGGTGATAACTGAATAGATGTTGTGTACAAGGGTTTCTGAAGTCCTAAGGGATACTAAGATTGTCACTGACTCAGAGGTCCCATCATGATCACCATTATGTTAGTGGTGGTGATGAGGTGGTAATGAATCAATGGATACAGAAATGTTCAGCTTGTGACTTACTTAGAAGGCCCCACCGTGATCGCCATTATGTTAGCTTGTGACTTACTCAGAATGTCCCACTGTGATCGCCATTATGTTAGTGTGGTGATGAGGTGGCTATAAATCACTGGATACTCTTTAACAAGGATTTTTGAAGTCCTAAGGGGTACTTAGATTGTCACTGACTCAGAAAATCCCATTGTGATCGCCAGTATGTTAGTGTCCCGTGATTTAGCAGATTGGTAGACCAAATGCACAGGGTAACATCAAACCAGTCTTTGGAGTCTTAAGACCTAACCTTCCTGGACTCAGAGAAGGCTCTCTCTATTATATGCAAAGGATGTGAACTTGTTTGATTTAGATGGTTTCTTTTAGGCTAGTTGTTAAGTGTAGGGTTTGTTGTTTGTTTTGGTTGGGTAGGATGGTAAGGTAGAATAGGTGGAGTGATAGGTCTTCAAATCATTGGGCTATGGAGTCTATGAAAGTCATGGATATCTCAACAATGAAACATGAAGCACAATAGGGATGATCTAGCATAGTCAAATGGATCTTTTAAAGGTATGTGTGAAGTGAAATGAGCATTAAGTTGTGAGCATAGTAGGCGTGTAAGGGCAGTAAAGAATCCTTAAACAAATACTTTTAAACAATATGGTCTCAAATAATGATCAAAATAAGGGCATACTCATAAAACAGGGCAAATCAATAACTTGTTTATTACACTTAAGCAAACAAGCATTCAAGACAAACATTCCAATGAAATATAGAAGGCGAGAAACTCATTTAACTTCTAGTGATTTCACCTTCAAGGTTAGAAAACATTCAAGATAAAAAATAAAATTAATCGAAGAAGAGGGAACTCCTAATAATCTTAGATCAAGCTACAAAGAAATTTAAGGCAACACCTCAAGCATGGACAAAGGGCATGATCAGAACATGGCCTATTTGGCTAAAACCTAACAAGTAGTACTTCAAAAATAGATTCCAAAACAGACTTTAAATAGAATCAAGTAAACAGGGCTAACCACAAAACATAATTTGAAAAATACTACATTGAACCATTCGTAGAATAAACAAGCATAGGTAGATCTAAGGAGCAACTAAGAATTCCTTAAACAAACCCAACAAAAGAAAACATAAAGGCAATAAGAAGCAAGAAGGACTAAGGTACCTCAAACAACATTTCTTAGCCTATGCTTTTCTGTTCTACTGCAACATAGAAAGATGAACATAATGATAAAAATGAAAATAAGAACTAAATAGAAACACGTCACCATTAACCATGCTCAGGGATCCTGCAAGCTATCCTCCTTCATCATCAATCAAAGCAGGCCATTCACAAACTCCACAACATCAATTTCTCCTTCGAACTCAAGAAAACCATGTATTGCTCTCAAAACTCATCAAATTCCAACATTTACAATGAAAAACCTCATGATCTATTTATCTAGAAAAGGAGGGAAAAAACCCTAGATAGGATTGGAAAATGGCAAAATCACTCATAAATTTTATTGATGCCCAAGAGACCATGCAATGCCCAAGGCACAAAATATTCCATGAAATAAATGAAAAAATAACTTCTAGCACCTAATTCTAGAGTGATTTGCCTCAAAAAACACTAAAATATGATTTTGCAATAGATGAGTGTGTTTTGTTGACTTTTGGTGAAAAACACAGTGTTGTCTATAAGCGCAGTGCCACCTTAGGCAGAAAATAGGTCCTGTTGCAGCCAAGTTTTGGGGACCTTCCCAGTATCATATTTTACTCTGTGATGGCCCATTGGAAAGCCTGATGAGTCCTCTTTCTAGATAAATCTTTGTTTTTCTGATTAAGCACCTGTAACCTATCCAAAAAGTAAAATTCCCAACACTGCTCTGAGTGCAATGCCAGTCCTGAAAAGGAGGCAGAAAGGTGAAAAATGAGGTGTTTTTTGACCTTTTGAGGGGTCAAAAATGCTGCAATAGCTATGAAATTTGGTGAGAATAGTGTGCTAGTCATGGTAAATCCAAAAATGTAAATTTTTCCCTCTCAGGATGCCTAAGGGAAAAGCATAGCGCTAGTGGCACTGCACTTATAGGCCTTCAAATTCTCAAAAAACCAAAACTTTTCAAAATTCCTTCAAAATTGGTGGATGTCTCCTTCAAGGGGTTTGAGATACTTGTAGAGAAGCTTGTGCCAAAATTCCAAGTCTAGCTTGGCCTTTTTCCTCTTTTAGTTCCTGGATATTGACTTGGGCCTTCTTTAGTTTGGACCTTGCAACTTGGTTTCTCCAGGCATAATGCTTAGTCATCCTTCTTTGGAGGTCAAGATTCTTGTTGGCCTTCTCCAATTTAGTCTCCAGGTGTATGTTGGCTCTTTCCAGCCAAGGATCCCGATCATGTGCTATCTCCATGGCTAATAGCTCATCAAGGGAGATTTGTTCTGCTAGGGTTGCTTCTTGTTCTCTTTGCTTTTCCAATTCCCTTTTCAACCCCATGGTTCTAGGTCTCTTCCTAGACTGTCCTTCTTCACCCTCGCTCTCGTCATAGATGCCCATGAACTCTTCTAGTTTTACCTATGCCTTTTGGGATTCTTTCCGAGCCTTGATGGCTTTAGCTTCATAGATTTCAATTTGTGCTCCTAGATGCCTATTCTCCAAGTCAAGGGCATCATTTACACTCTTGGATCTATTCATATTTGCTTGGAGGTCTTCAATGAGTGCATTTTTTTTTTGGATGAGAAAGTTTGAGATTCTTGCTTCATTCTCCTCATCACTGTCTATCTAAATGATCTCAAACTCCCTTTCCACCTCATGATCTTCTTCTTCTTATTTTTACCTTTTGTTTTCCTTTGTCTAGTGGCTGAGTTGAATTAGATGGCATGGTCCCTTGCCTTTTAGAGGTAGAAAACACAAGCCTTGGCCCTCTTTGATAGGTTAATGAAAGAGGTGTGATTGTGGTCTTGTTCGTTTCTTGATCATGGCTGTGATCCTTACTGTTGTCATCACCCTCTTCATTTTCATCATTGGTATCATCAGTCATCATATTTTTTGCCTCATCATTATCTTCTGCATCACCACAACTTTCATCCTCTTCACTAAAGTCTACATTGTCATTATGTTCCTCTTTTGAGCTGCTTGCCTCTTTACTATTGTGATCTTCAATTTGATTGTCAACACATTCATCTCCTTCATTGTCTTCCTCACTGTCTTCATGACTGTCATGACTGTTGTCATGACTTTCATGAATGTCTTCCTCTTTGATGTCTTATCCATCACTGTCATTGTCTTTATCATTGTCATGCTCACTACCCCTTTCTTCATTACTTTCCTCTCTGCCTTCCTCACTTTTTGTTTCTTCCTTTTCATCATTTTCTTCCTCTTCATCATTTTTTGTCTTTGCTTCATCATTTTCCTCTTCATTCTCTGCTTCTGTGTCCTCTATTTTATTGCTGACCTTATCTTCATCAAAGCTCATTTCATTTCCACTGTCAACCTACCCATCTTATTCATCATCATCTTCCATATTGTCACTATTTTGCTCATTTTTTTCATCTGCATCATCTGCCTCTGCATCATTGATTTCATCACCTTCACTATTAGCACTTTGTTCATCGACATCACTCTCCTATGTTTCCGTATCTTCTATCTCTTGTGGGCTCAACTAATCATCACCCTCATCTTCACTTTGGCTGACTTATTTTCACCATTACCCTCACTTTCATCACTTTGTTCATCATTTCCACTCTCATCCTCTTCATTTGATGCATCAAGAGAAGGGGAAGAAGGGAGGTTTTCTTGAGGTGAGGATACTTGTATAGATGATGAGGGCAAGTTTGGTTGATGAGGAAGTTGTGGGCTTGTGAAGACTTCATGGGCTATGAACACATCCCAAGGAGTGCCTTTTTGCTCCAGCTGATGTAATACCACCATCTTGATCAAGGAATGGTGGAATAAACTATGCATTTGCTGGGTATAGGTCCTCCTCCGGACAAAAAATGACATCTTGTCAATGCTTCTATACAAGTAGTAAGGCAAATGAAGAATTTAAACCCTTGTGAAGTGCATGAGGATTCTAACATGGTAGGAATAAAGTCTGGAGTACCTCCCTTCACAGGTAAAGTACTTCATGATAACCCTCATCAGGGGTGCAAACCTATGTTTTAGGTGTGATAAAGGGAACATAGCCTTGCAACCTACTTTGTTCCTAGTTTTGACAAATGGCTCATAATGGTTCATTTCCAAACTTGCCTTCTTAAGCCATTTCTCACCAATAGCAGGTATGCATGTAGCACTAGAGATGGCATCTGCTGATAGTTCAAAATCCACCCCTGCAAGATTCACCTGTTTGTTGTGGAGGTTGAGGACAAACAACCTTGTAAGCTTTGGGTGGTGTTGTACTTGTTTGACCTTCTCACAAAATTGTAAACATCCCACATTCTAGAAACATGAGAGGATCATGGGAGATGAGGTGATACCCACTATGCTTTGGGGTTCCAATCTATTCACTTTCCCTCCTTTGTGGTTTGGCCTTATAGGCCCTTGGCCTCTTTCACTCCTACTACTATTTTCTGCTCCTGACATGGTGATTAGGGTTGTTTGTGGAAAAACTTGGGCAAGAGGAGTAAAATGAAAAATGATGGTGGACAGCTCTTGCAAATGAGTGATGTGGAAGTGAAGGTATATGACTGAGTGCCAAATGGAAATCAATTTATCATGGGTCAAAAATAGAGGTTTTCTTGTTAAGAAGACCTAGGGCCTACAAAAACTAGGGTTTAATCACTTTTTAATCACCTAATCATGAAAATAATTTTAAGATAAGGAGGAAAATGACACCTACCACATTTGGCTTGCTTCCAGGGTCTTGAAACCAATGTGGAGGAATTTATTTGAACCCTTGGCACTTTCCTTGCAATATGGAGAAAATTGGCATAAGCGTAGTGCCCTGCCCGCACTGTCGGGTCGCCCTCTATGCACAGAGCCGGGCAGGTTGGTTTGTGCTCCGGGCACAGCGCTGCCTGCGTGTAGGCTTGCCAGCCTCTAGGTGTAGCACCGAGCATGCCGGGTGCTCTGTATGCATAGCATCAGGAGGAGAAACGGGTGTCGGGCCAACCTATGGGGACAACGCCGTGCCCCTATGCTTGTCGATCTTCCTGGGCGCAGCACTAGGCTATATGCATAGCACCGCCCGATATATGCGTTGCGCAGTGTAAAAATTGCACTGTGGAGAACCCTATTTGCACAATGCTAGGTTCTTTGAGCATAGTGCAAGTGTTTGTGCGTAGCGCCAGTGAACTTGCCTAGATTTTGACAAAAACTCAGAAAATTCCTCCTGAAGGGTTTTCTCTCCTTGCAAATGACAAGTGAGCTAGAAAATAATAACTGAGATGCCTTTATACCTTTGAAAAATAAATTGAAATTAAAAACCCACTTTGCTAAGTTTTTGTCACTTTATCATTTGACTGATATCCTTTTTGACCTTTTTGCAGGTGATTTTGAAAACTTTTCAAAGTGACTCTCCTTCTTTTGGTGATGGCTTGTGATCATGAGATCATATCCAAGTTATGAAAATTGCTCAAAAATGAAGTGTTCAAAATCAATTGCAATATCAATGACCAGAAAGATCTCATCACTACGATTTTAGTGCAATGAATGGTTCTCAAAACCGAGGTTGTATGTGAAAGTTATTGAGGTTTGAAATCTCCAGTAAAATCCATTTTTCTGTTGACCAAGTTTGACTTTCAAAATTTGGAAAAATTAAAAAAAGGATATTCCAAAGAATATTCTGGGAATATTCCTCAAAATATTCCAGGAATATTCCTTGGAATATTTTTAGAATATTCCACAAAATATTCCAAGAATATTCTAGGGAATATTCCATCTGGGCGAATGATTTTCAGACAAGTGGCATCTCCTTATTTGTTAATGGTTTGACTTTGAAATTTCGAACAAATTACAGGCTGCCACGTGGCAGGCCCGGAAGGCTGCCATGTGGCCCCCAGTTCAATGGTTAACAGTGTGTTCTAAGATTTTTGAGGCCTTACGGGTTTCGAACACCGAACCACAGGTCAGGCAGAACAACATTTTACCGTTGTGCGACGGGGGAAGTACTTAATATATCATGACTTCCATTTGTATTTGTGATTTGAAGTTTTTGACGATGGAAAAAAAAATGGGCTAGCCCCTTAGGGCTAGCCTGACCCCATACGACCACTGCTCATGACTAGGGGGCTCAGAATAGGCTGTTAATTAACCATTCACATGCGGTCAACACTATTTAAACTTTAATGGGGTGGTTAGTTGGTATTTTATGTGGCGGTTTTCACGGTGTGGTCACATGACCCACCAGCATTTAATATAACTATTTTCAATTCCACCTTTTTGGAGTGGCTTCTGACATTTTCAGCGGATTTTTCCAACTTTATCGACCCTAATTGCAGTTACTGCACATTTAGTGGGGTTTTTGGGGGACATTGGGCTGTTTTCTTGCAGAAGCCATAACTTCCTCATTATTGAACCAAACTGGATGAATTTTTAGTCAATTGTGGGTCTCTTCAACCTTATGAATAGTTTGGAATAGTTTTAAGGTCGAAAAAAGGCGATCTTCAGCCGTTTTTCCTTCAGGGAAGATGAAGGAGCGATCAGGTCCATCATGGACAAGGCACTGTTTTGGGCTATATTTAACTGTTTAGTGTGAAAAAAAAGCCATTTCCAGCTATTTTCTACCTTCTGTACCTAATGGAAGAGGTTTTAAAAATTTTTAAGAACTTCTAGAGCTTGAAAAGCTGAAGGGGAATTCAAAGAGCCATCAGGGCCATGACGGAGAAGGCACTATATTGGGTAATATTTCATTGTTTAGTGTAAATGGAAAGGCATTTTTAGCTATTTCATATCTTCTAAAACTGTATCTACAGATAGTTTTTCCTATTGAGGCATATTTACAATTGTATTTGAATTTTGGAGCAATTTAATACAAGAGGGACCTGCCATTTGGGAGGCATGGACCAACAGATGTAGCCCAGAAGGGGTGAACTACTCAACAAATAGATGAGTAATGTGTTTGTGAGTTTATTTGCTATTTATTACTGTTTTACAATGTTAAACGGTAAAATTAATTAATCAATTCCTCACACAGAAACTTGAATAACATAGCCTGAAAGATTTGTTTAACTTGCAACTTAAGGAGAACCATTTGCACACAAAATTATATCTATTTGGATACTTTGCATAGCGTAAAAAATACAATCCAAATTCAGATCAGGTTGGTATCGGAGCCAAGTTTTTGAACATTAGGAGAGCTAGTGTTTCTCTCTGTATTGTTCTTGTACAAAAGGATTTGTTTAAAATTTTGCATTATAACCCTTGCAAGCAGTGTTTAGCAATTTTGGGGCAGAATTTGTTGTAGGTTTTTTAGGCTTACATGGCTGAAGTTTAAGAGATGAGAAGAAGCCCTTAAGCATGTCTTCAAGGAAAGGTGTTTAAACAGTGTAAAAGATTGACTGTTTTATTGTTTGCAAAATAATTGTTGTTTGAGTTTGCTTGAGTTTCAAGGATAGCTATTGATTAGCTAAGTCTTAGAGAGGAAAAAAAGGAAGAAAGGGATGAAGGCTTATTCCTTACCCTAAAGAACCTTAAGGTCAACATTGGAACACAAACCCTCTTGACGATTGTTTGTTAAGAAGCTCTTGGAGTTTTTTTTTTGTTTGGCTGCTTGAATAAGAGTTTGTCTTTACAGTCATTTGGTTAAAAAATATTTGTCATTTGTTTTGAAAAAATTTGAGAACTTTGTTGAAGTTAATTTTTTCATTGACATCATAATGAAAAATTCTACAAGTGAAGTTTCCTCCTTCACAAGATTCTTCGATGATGATATGAATCATGACTTTATTGTTGGAAATACTGAGAGGAGGGGTGAATTAGTATTCCTTTCAATTAGAGCATTAGTTAATCTTCAGTTATTACCAATGTTTGTACAATGATAGCAACAAACAAGAGGAAGACAAATGCACACATTTTTTAAGGTGGAAACCCACTTCGGGACAAAAACCACCTAATGCTTTTCTAATAATTCTTTAATATTCAAATCCAATTGAAAATAAAGCTCCAACTTCCTAGAATCTAGAAAAGCGTTCTTCTCCAGCTCCCACTGGATGGACGCTCCAACGCCCGAGATTCTTCAGTACTCAATTGAATTGATGCCCCAACACCAAATGAGCTACAACTCACCCTAGCACCACCCTACCACCCTGTAGAATAATAAAAGAAGAATGGACTCTCGTACCATCGAAAATGATCCACTTTACAATGATATAGAATGATGTAGAAGAATAAGACATTCTAGACCATAACCCCAACTATGACACAACCACCTAATGATGATCCTAGACCACCCGACACTGCCTCTTCAACTCTTGGCAGATAGACACTTGTACAATTTGTACAATAATGTATTTACAATGACTTAGTACAATGATACCTTTACAATGATTGTATGCAGTGTTGCCCACTTGAAGAATTCATGTGATGAACTTATTGCTGCTGTTATGCTCCTTTTTTTCTGCTCTTGTCATGCTACCCTCAGCTGCACCTTGCTTTGCTTTTCTTCCCAAGAAAGTTTGGTCCTTTGCAGCCCTTGACAACACATGATCTAGATTTTTCTTTGCCTTCTAGGAGCTCAATATTGAATCTGGTGTATCTCTGTTATTTTAGATCCCCAATATCTGATTTTCGGTCCTGTAGTATTCCTATGAGTCATCTTTCCAATTCCATAGGTTTGACCCAATTTGGATTCTTCAAGGGAGAGTTATACCCAATATCTCACAATGGCCTAATTATGGACTGTTTCAGCAGAGCGAACTTGTATGGTGTGCCACGTTCCCCTGTTTCTTCATTTGGCTCTAAAATTGATAGAGCGCAAACTAAAATCTGTGCACTATCTTCCACTTTTTATGGAATTCCAATCCGATACTTAGAGAGAGTGTTATGACGATTTTAACAAGGTCACTTCTTTGAGATAAATTTCAGGAGCCTGCAAAAACACTGATTTCCACAGATCATATCTCTGAAAATGTTCTGCACCTTGATCTAAAATTTTCACAGAAGCTTCCTCAGGATTTCGGCTTTGTCTCATCAAAATTTCAGCTTCTGAACCTTCGTAGACAAAATGTTAGAGTGAAAATTCCACGATGATCGATTTCATATGGCAAAATCCCTTACATGAGGAGGATATGAGGATCACAATTTATATAACTGCTTAGGTTGAGAGGGGCTTCAACAAGTGAACGTGGGAGGGATTTTAGGAGCTTAAAAAATATTAATTATGACTTTTCAATGACCCATGCCACATCCCCATGGGGTTTTAGCCCACTAACTGGGGGTACAAACTTAAAATATGAATATCTCTCAAACTGTGAAGAATTACATGGCATGCCATATATCTACATAAACATCTCGACAAGTAGAAACCATAAAAATCATTATTGACCTAGAATATATTAATTTGGTAGGTCAAAATTCCCATGAAATATTGGGTTAGCCCCTGGTGCTACTTGGGTTTACATCAATGACAACCGTTGATCAACAATCTCCCCCTTTGGAATTGATAGCAACACAAGTACTCCCCTTGTGATCATGACACCTATTCATACAACATTCTCTCCCCCTTTGAAATCAATGGAAAAGGGTAGCTACGAGCCCCAGCCATCCTTTGGACTGTACACACTTCCTCCCCCCCCAACACACAACCGCCTGCGGACACATGCAATCTAATGAGAACTTGGGAGAATCCCAAGCTTTTGATGAAGATATTCAAATGCTTCACAAGGTAAAGGTTTAGTGAAGATATCAACAATTTGTTCTTTTGTACAAACATACTCAAGTTTGATATTCTTTTCAGCGACTTGTTCTCTAACAAAATGATATTTGATCGAAATGTGTTTTTTTTTTTAATGCATGACAGTATTCTTGGAGATGCTGATGGCACTAGTGTTGTCACAGAATATGGGAATAGGCTCACTGAATTGTACTTGAATATCTTGCAAAGTTTGTTTCATCCAAAGGACTTGAGTACAACATGATGCTGCTGCAATGTATTCTTCTCCCGCTATAGATAACGAGATTGAGGTTTGCTTTTTGCTCAACCATGATATGAGACAACCACCTAGATAGAATGCTTCTCCACTAGTATTCTTACGATCATCAACGCTTCTTGCCCAATCTGCATATGTAAAGGATTGAATAATGAGATTGTTACCCTTTGGATACCACAAGCCATATTCTTCTGTGCCCTTTAGATATCGAAGAATTCTTTTGACAGCAATAATATGTGATTCTTTTGGTGCTACTTGGAATCTTGCTACTTGTCCAACTACTTGCATAACATCTGGCCGAGAGGCTGTTACATATAGAAGAATACCAATCATAGATCTGTACAACCTCTAATCCACATCCTTAAATGAGTTGTCTATGCTCAATTTTCAACCTGTTACCATCGGAGTAAGGACGGGTTTGCAATATTCCATTTTGAATTTCTTGAGCATTTCCTTGATGTACTTTGCTTGACATATAAATATTCCTTTCTCTTGCTGAGATATTTGAAGCCCTAAGAAGTATGTCATCTCACCAAGTAAAGACATCTAGAACACACTTTGTATATTTGTAGAAAATTTCTTACTTACTCGATCATCATTGCTACCAAATATTATATCATCCACATATACCTCAACAATTGTTAAATTATCTTTATATATTTGTACATAAATATTGTTATCAACAGTACCTTTCTTGAACCCTTGTTGACATAGACATCCATCAAGATGAGCATACCATGCTCTCGGAGCCTACTTGAGACCATATAGAGCCTTATTTAGCCTGCAAACATAGTCTTCTTTTTCTGATAGTAGAAAACCTTCAGGTTGTTCAATGTAAACTTATTCTTCTAATTATCCATTTAGAAATGCTGACTTAACATCCATTTGGTAGAATTTTATTTTTCTTGAACATGCATAGGTGAGAAACATTCAGATGGCTTCCATTCAGGCAACTGGTGCAAATGTTCCCTCGAAATCAATTCCTTCCACTTGTGAATAGCCTTTGCAAACCAATCTTGCTTTGTTTCTAGTAACCTGCCCATCTTCATTCAATTTGTTCATGAACAACCATTTAGTCCCAATGAAATTTTTATCTTTTGGTCATGGAACCAATTCCCAGGTGTTATTCTTATCGATTTGATCCAATTCTTCATTCATAGCGGCTACCCAATGTTCATTCTAGCTGGCTTCCTCAAAACTACTAGGCTCAAAGGTTGCTAGAAAAGCAAAGTGAGCTTGTTGTGATGAACGAAGTTTTCGACCTTCATTTATGTCACCAATGATTTGATTTGATGGATGGTTCTTTTGAATCCATTCTTTTGTTCTCCTTGGAGGAGCTTCTTCTTGTTGTTTTGGTATATCTTGATGATCATTATTTACTTCTTCCTCATTGATAGTTGCTTCTTGTTCTACAATTTTATTTGTGTCTTTTTCAGCCTTTGTCTCAAGTTTCAAAGATTCTAGATCCTCATCATTATTTGCTAGAACACCATCTTCATCAAATGTAACATTTATGCTCTCCACTATTTGTTTTTGTCTTATATTATAACATTTATAGGCCTTTCTTTTGCGTGAGTAACCAAAAAGATACCTTCATCAACACTTGATTCAAACTTACCCAAATTTTGATCTTCTTTTTTTATATAACATTTTCTTCCGAAGATTCTGAAATATTTTACATTAGCTAGTTTTCCTTTCCATAATTCATATGGGGTCTTATTGAAATTATTTTTGAGAAGACTTTGGTTGATAATGAATACTGGCATATCAATTTCTTGAACCCAGAATTTTTCATCCAATTTTGAGTCCTTCAACATTGTTCTACCCATTTCCTGTACGGTTTTGTTCTTTCTTTCTGCAACTCCATTTTGCTGAGGTGTTCGTGCTGTTGAAAACTGTCTTCTTATTCCATTTTTGTCACAGTATTGCTGAAATAATTTGGAAGTGAATTCTCCACCATTATCTAATCTTAGACACTTTATTTTAAAATCAGTTTCATTTTCAACCAACTCCTTGTAGATCTTAAAGCACTCAAATGCTTTAGATTTTTTCTTTAGGAAACTGAAGATTGTCATCCTGGTATAGTCATCTATCATTAACATGAAATTTAATTCTCCATCTAAGCCTTTTGTTCTCATAAGACCACATATATCAGTATGTATCAATTCTAGTGGATGTGATTCAAAGTGTTCTTTTGTTTTAAATTGGAATTCTGTTTTCTTTCCGTGTTGACAGTCCTCACACAGTGCGTTGGAAAGTTTTGAGATTTTTGGCATTTCTTGTACTGCTTCCTTTTTTCTTATCCTGACAATATTTTCAAAGTTTATGTGACCCATTCATTTGTGCCATATCCAACTTTCATCTTCTTTATCTAGTAGACATGATTTAGTTGCTTCATCTAGAACATATATGTCGTTTGGAGCTTGACTTGTTGTAGCCACAATTTTACCATACCTGCCTTTCCTGATTTCACATTTTGTGGAGTTGAATAGCATTGTGTGTCCTTGATCACACATGTGTCCAACACTAAGAAGATTGTGATTCATGTTTTCAACCAATAGAACATTCTTATCTATAACATCTTTGCTTCCGAGAGTGACGGTACTTGATCCTATAACATTTGAAGATCCATCATTTCCAAAGGATACAGTTCCATCCTTCTTCTCTTTCAGAGATACAAATTTCCTTCTATATCCAGTCATATGCATTGAGCAACTGCTGTCAACATACCACACATCTTTGTTGTTGTGAGCCTTGAGAGCGAGAGCACAATTATCAGTCTTCTTCTTCTCCCATGTTCGTTCCTTTTGTGGCTTTGAAGATTCTTCTGGAGGATTTTCAAGTCTGCAGTCTCTGGCTATGTGTCCAAAGTTATAACATTTGTAATATTCCATATTATTTCTTAAATGTTCAAATCTATTGATGTTTCATTGAGCCCTGGGAGGTTCATATTTGAAAGATCTCTTGGAATTGTATTGGTTCCTAGGGTACGTACGACAATCTATAGCTTTATGACCAAATTTTCCACACGAATAACAATAGCCATGAAAAATATGTTGGTACCTGGATGGAAATCTTTGTCGAGGAATCGTCTTCTAAGGATGTGCTTGCGAATCTTGTCCAATGAAGTCTACATGTATGTTAGATATCATAGGTTCATTGTATTTTGTTGTAGAAGGTCTTGCTTCTTCTTCTTTGTAACCGAGGTCAGTTCTGTTGTTGTAAGATCGTTGATTGTTGATGAGTTCTTCCAATGCCCTTCAGTTGTTGGCATAGTTTTGGACAATTTTTCCCTTCTTCACTTCCTTACACAGCGATACTACTTCGGCTTCTAATGCTTCCCTTTCTTGGTTGCTTTCTTCCAACTTCTTTTGAAGTGACTCTTCAATACATTTGTGTTCTTCAACTTCTATTTTGAGACCTTGAACTTGTTCTTCAAAAGTATTGGAACGAATCTTCTCAGCATTGAGCTCTTTTATAAGCATGATTTCCTCCTCATAAAATTATTCTATGGTCAACCCTTCTTATTCATTGTTTGATACCTCTTGTTTATTGTGCTTAGCCATAAACAATACTTTCTCATTGGCTTCTTCTTTGCTGTCACTTTATTCATCGGATGATGAGCTATCTTCTTTAGAGAGAAAGTTCCTTTTGGATCCTTTCTTTTTTCCTTGCTTATTGAATTTATTAAAGCCTTTATTTCCTTTTGGGTTGCCATCACTTTTGTTCGGACATTTTTCTGCGAAATTCCCAACCTCACCACAACCGAAACATATCAATGGAAGTTTACCTTTGAATTTTCCCTTACCAAATTTTAGTTTTCTTGTAAAGTAAGCATATTCTTCATCTGAAAGACCTTCTCCATCATCTCCCTTTTCTTCACACTTGCAGGTGCATGTCATTTCAATTGAAGGTTGTTTGTCCTTATTGGTTTTCTTAGATGCAACGAATGCAGTTTCTAGATTTGAAGTACCCTCTTCTTCATCAAGTCTCATTTCATATGCTATGAGAACTCCATGTAATTCGTCTTTGTTGAGTTTGTCCAGATTTGCACTGTATTCTAAAACCGATACCTTTGGGTTGAATCTCCCTGGTAACGTTCAAATAATCTTCCGTATAATAGTCTTCTCGTCAACTGGCTCTCCCAATCCTTCCAGAGTATTGGTTATTTCATCAACGTATTGGAAGTATGCAACAATGTTGCAATATTCTTTCATTCTGAGTTGCTCAAATTTTTCTTTATAGATTTGAAGCTTTGCTTCTTTGACATTTGAGTCACCTGCATATATATTCTCAAGCTTGTACCATACATTTTTGGCGGCTTTACAACCAAACACCTTATGATAGGCAGATTCAATAATTCCACTAATAATAATATTCTTTGCTTTTGCATCATTTACCAAATTTTTCTTACCTTGTTCATCTGCAGTTGATGTAAATCCATTTTTAATAGTCTCCCATACTTTGTAACCTTGCACCAAGAGATAGACCTCCATTCTTCCTTTCCAGAGTGCATAATTATTTTCATTGAACAAAGGTACACCATTCTTGGTATGCTCCATGACCTCCTTCCAGCTGTTGAACTGCTATTGAAGGAACCAAGCTCTGATTCCAAATTTTGGAAATACTAAGAGGGGGGGTGAATCAATATTACTTTCAATTAGAGAATTAGTTAATCTTCAATTATTACCAGTGTTTGTACCATGATAGCAGTAAACAAAAGGAACACAAATGCACACAGTTTTTAAGGTGGAAACCCACTCCGAGACAAAAACCACCTAATGCTTTTATAATAATTCTTTAATATTCAACTCCAATTGAAAATAAAGCTCCAACTTCCTAGAATCTAGAAAAACATTTTTCTCCAACTCCCACTGGATGGATGCTCCAATGCCCAAGATTCTTCAGTAGTCAACTGAATGGATGCCCCAACACCCAATGAGCTACAACTCACCCTAGCAGCACCCTACCACCCTGTTGAAGAATAAAAGAAGAATGGACTCCCATACCAGGGAAAATGGCCCACTTTACAATGATATAGAATGATGTAGAAGATTAAGACACGCTAGAACATAAACCCAACTATGAAAAAACCACCTAATGATGATCCTAGACCACCCGACACTTCCTCTTCAACTCTTGGCAGATAGACACTAGTACAATTTGTACAATAATGTATTTACAATGACTTAGTACAATGATTGTATGCAGTGCTGCCCACTTGAAGACTTCATGTGATGAACTTATTGCTGTTGTTATGCTCCTTGGTTTATGCTCTTGTCATGCTACCCTCTGCTGCACCTTGATTTTCTTTGCTTCCCAAGAAATTTTTGTCCTTTGCAGCCCTTGACAGCACATGATCTAGCTTTTTCTTTGCCTTCTAGGAGCTCGATATTGAATCTTGTGTATCTATATTATTTTAGATCCCAAATATCTTATTTTCAGTCCTGTAGTATTCCTCTAAGTCATCTTTCCAATGCCATAGGTCTGACCCAATTTGGATTCTTCAAGGGAGAGTTATACCCAATATCTCACAATGCCCTAATTATGGACTGTTTCAGTAAAGTGAACTTGTACGACGTGCCACGTGTCCTTGTTTCTTCATTTGGCTTTGAAATTGATAGAGAAAAAACTAAATTCTATGCACTATCTTCCAATTTTTACATAATTCCAATTCGATACTCAGAGAGAGAGTTATGACGATTTTACCAAGGTCACTTCTTTGAGATGAATTTCAAGAGCCTGCAAAACACTGATTTCCACAGATCATATCTCCAAAAATATTGCGCACCTTGATATGAAATTTTCACAGTAGCTTCCTCAGAATTTCAGCTTCGTCTCATAAAAATTTCAGCTTCTAAACCTTCTTAGATAAAAATTTAGAGTGAAAATTCCACGATGACCTGTTTCATATGGCGAAATCCCTTACATGAGGAGGATATGAGGATCACAATTTATATAAATGCTTAGGTTGAGAGGGGCTTCAACAAATGAACGTGGGAGGGATTTTAGGAGCTTAAAAAATATTAATTATGACTTTCCAATGACCCATGCCACAACCCCATGGGGTTTTATCCCACTAACCGAGGGTACAAACTTCAAACATGAATATCTCTCAAACTGTGAAGAATTACATGGAGTGCCATATATCAACAGAAAAATCTCGACAAGTAGAAACCATCAAAATCATTATTGACCTAGAATATATTAATTTGGTAGGTCAAAATTCCCATGCAATATTGGGTTAGCCTCTGGTGCGGCTTGGGTTGACATCAATGACAACCACTGATCAACATTTATTATATTGAAGGACATGGTACAGATTTTGTTTGAGGATAAAAGAGAAAGTACTGAACTTCATGAATAGTTGTTTTCCATGAAGGAAAAGAAGGAGAAAATTCTTCAAAGATTGCATGATATGGAGAGGCAGCTCCGTCAAGCCCAAGAGGCTTTTACCAAGAAAATGCATGAGGAAAATTTAGTACATTCTAACTTGTCCTCAGTTTCCTGATTAGAAATATGTGTTGGTTCTTTCGAAAAAAATACGAGAGGTATAGGGTCCAAATTAATGATTAAAATGGGCTACAAAGGCAAAGGATTAGGCAAGCATGCACAAGGCATGGTTGATCCCATTTCCGTTGAGGAAAAACCCAAAAATCTTGGTCTTGGTTATGTGTAATTTAATGGCGAAGACTCCAAAAACATGAGAGCTTGTGAGGCAAATTTAAAGAGAACCTTTATTCCAAGTTCTAAGATGCAAATATATCAAATTTTTTGAAAGATGATTGCCATTGCTTTAAGCCTTTGTTGTAGTAAGAAGATGGTAGACATGCAGCTTATGGCATGCATGCAAGTTCAGACAGTTTTCAAGACAAAAACTGTGATGTTAGTCTGCAAATGAAAGTTGTAGCCTCTTCTAGTTCATCTTCTCAGGAAGACAAAAAGGATGAACATTCAAAGCAACACAAGAGGTATAAATATTCTCATGATCAATTTGATTTTGTTTCTGCAAAGCATGATCATTTTACATGCTTAAATGGAAGAAAGATTTGATGTACATATTTTGGTGGATTTAACCATGCTATTTCGAGATGCTGGATGAGGAAGAAAGCATACACAAAGCAGATGAGGCAAAGACAACTTTCAAAGAAGGTGCATAATTTTTTCACATATTTCCAAAAGAAGGGACATGATGTCTCTCATTTTTGGACTTTGCATCCAACCAGTCGTCCAAAGCACATGCAACAAGAGGACAGAAAGATTCGTTCAAGTGGAACTAAGGATTCCATTATCAATGTGAAAATGGAACTAAGGATTCCATTAAGGATTCGCATGAGGAAGAGTTGCAGCAGCAAAAGTCGCCATGGAGGTGGCTTGGTGAGAAGTGGATGGAATTCTTGGTACAGTAAGATGTACTCATTTTGTACATATGCGAATTTCGATTGTATAGATGTATTTTATGCTATAAATCTCTCGTTTGTTTGAGCCACCTTGGATCATTGATCAAGGTAGCGATGTACAGTTTACTTTTGCAAATTTCTTGCCAGGAATTTTCTGAGAGTGCAAGAAAGACATCTCTTGATAGGAGGAAAAATATCGAGGAAGGGAAGTGTGAATTGCTTTCTAGTTGTGGTTCAAAGTCACTAGCCATGAGAGGAAAGTGTTTGGAGGCTGAGAAAAGAGGGTGTAGTACTCTTATTTGTTGTATGTATCAGTTTCAGTATTCTAGAGAGCTTTTGGGGACCAAAATCTTCTCATTTGGGAGGTGTGATCAGGAGATCATATCCAAGTTATGAAAATTGCTCAAAAATGAAAGTGTTCAAAATCACTTGTAATCTGAATGATCAGAAATATCTTGTCGTTGTGATTCTGGCACCGTGAACAGTTCTCAAAACCAAGGTCATATGCGAAAGTTATTGAGGTTTGAAATATCCAGTAAACTCCATTTTTCAGTTGACCAAGTTTGACTCTCAAACTTTGGAAAAATTGAAAAAATAATATTCCAAAGAATATTCCCCAAAATATTCCAGGGAATATTCCATCTGGGCGAATGATTTTCGGACAAGTGGCATCTCCTTATTTGCTAATGGTTTGACTTTGCAATTTCAAACAAATTACAGGCTACCACGTAGCAGGCCCGGAGGCCGCCATGTGTCCCCTAGTTCAATGTTTAACATTATTATCTAAAAATTTTGAGGCCTTATGTGTTTCAAACACTAAACCACAGGTCAGGCAACACAACATTTTACTGTTGTGCCATGGGAGAAGTACTTAACATATCATGACTTCCATTTGTATTTGTGCTTTGAAGTTTTCAACAGTGGAAAAAAAAGGGGCTAGCCCCTTAGGGCTAGCCCAACCCCATACGAAAACTTCTCGGGACCAGGGGGCTCAGAACAAGCGGTAAGTTAACCATTCACATGTGGTCAACACTATTTTAACTTTAATGTGGTGGTTAGTTGGTATTTTATGCGGCGGTTTTTGCGGTGTGGTCACATGACCCACCAACATTTAATATAACCATTTTTGGTTCCACCATTTTGGAGTGGCTTCCAAAATCTTCGGCGGATTTTTCCAACTTTATCGACCCTAACTGTAGTTACTCCACATTTAGTGGGGTTTTGGGGGGACATTGGGCTTTTTTCTCGCAGAAGCCATAAATTCCTCATTATTGAACCAAATTGGATGAAATTTTAGTCAATTTTGGGTCTCTTCAACCTTCTGAACAGTTTGGAATAGTTTTGAGGTCAAATAAAGGTGATATTCAACACTCATTCCTTCAAGGAATATGAAGGATCCATTAGGGCCATCATGGAAAAGGCACTGTTTTGGGCTATATTTCACTATTTAGTGTGAAAAAAAAGCCATTTCCAACTGTTTTCTACCTTTTGAACCTAATGGTAGAGTTTTCAGAACATTTTGAGAACTTCTAGAGCTTGAAAAGCTAAAGGGGAGTTTAAAGAGCCATTAGGGACATCATGGAGAAGGCACTGTATTGGGTAATATTTAACTGTTTATTGTAAATGGAAAGGAATTTTTAGCTATTTCATATCTTCTGAAACTATATTTATAGTTAGTTTTTCCTATTGAGGCATATTTACACTTGTATTTTCATTTTGGAGAAATTTAATACAAGAGGGACATGCCATTTGGGAGGCATGGACCAGCAGACATAGCCCAGGAGCGGTGAAATACTCAACAAATAGCTGAGTAATGTGTTTTTGAGTTTATTTGCTATTTATTTCTGCTGTACAATGTTAAATAGTAAAATTAATTAATCAATTCCTCACACAGAAACTTGAATAACAAAGCCTGAAAGATTTGTTTAACTTGCAACTTAAGGAGAACCATTTGCACACAAAATTATATATGTTTGGATACTTTGCATAGCATAACAAATACAATCCAAATTCAGATAAGCTTGTTGGAGAGATAAAGAGGTCCTTTTATCCTTGAGGGTCTTGGCATCTCAAAACTTGCTTTGTTTGCACATGAGAAACTGAAAACAATTTTTTGTATCCCTTTTGGCATCTCTGAGTGTCGGTGAACCTAAAAACATGTTTTTATTACCTTACTAATTTTGATAGTGATGTATCCATTTTGAAAAAGATTTATAAATCATGTCTGCTATGTATCCTCTTGTCCACTTCTGGTTTGTTGCAGGTGCCATGACACAATTGTTCCTTGTCTCCTTTGTCATTCTTGGATTTTGACAACCTTAGTTACTCAACAGTAAACTTATGATTAGCTTGATTTCTTGTCTTGACACTTAACCTTATGCTTTCCTTCCTTTGATGAAGTGAAGCATTGTACCTTGGAAAACCCTAGAATTTACCTTCAATAGCTTTTGAAAACCTTCTATTGTTATGATGGAGGCCCATCATCTTTATTTCACTTACTTTGACTATCTTCCCAAAAATTTAGGTTTTAGGGCTGATAGAGAAAAATAATTAGTGTTGTCTTCTAAGTTCTTTATAGCCCTTTCAAGTTCATTCATTTCTATTCAGTTCACCTCACCTTTTTCCCTTCTTCATTTATGATTTCCAAAAATCTTCAATTTATGATTGGTTGTGTGGATGTGCCTCTGTCCTTGTGGTCTTTTGCATTGGCTTCTTTCTTGGAAACACTTTTAGCCAATCAGTCCTAAAAACCCTAATTCTCTTTGAACATAGGCATGCTTCCTTTTATTTGATGTGGATGTACTTTAGTGAGGAGATGGCCTATTACCTTACCTCATTTTCTACTGATATCCACCTTGAAACTCCTACAGAAATGTAAAAATAGGTAGTTTTCCTTTGCAGAATTTGTGCTTGACGAAGGAGGCCTTCCTTGAAGGAATTTTGATCTATCTTGGAAAATCATGTGCTGAACTTCTTACTCTTTGGTTCACCCTCTTGGCACATGAAAAAAATTATTTATAACACCACAACAATCCTACAACTTATGAAACCCTAAATGACCTAGTGGGAGGCTCTTTGGACTTGTCTTTGATTGAAAACTTAGCTTAGGGTCCTCAAGTATGAAAAACAGAGTTTTTGATAATTTGATGTATTGAAGATCCAAAATCCAATTGTATTTTCTTTATCTAAAGGGCCTACAGAGATAGTTTTGAGACCATAAATGCTTGAGGCATATGATGAATAAGGGGAAGAGTAGACCTAGTTGGTGATCTTAGGTGGCAAGTGGAGGGGCGAGGCAATGGAAAAATAGAGTGTTGAGATCATAGGTGGAAAAACATAATGAAGGTGAGTGGTATGAGCACATGATGGGTCTTTTGGGAGTGGTAAGTTGACCATGACATGATTTAGTAGTGAAATAGTGAAAAAATTATCCTAAGGATAATGAAGGTAGTGAGATTTCTAAAACTCACAATATTCATGAATTTTGTTTTTAGAAATCTAGTACAAGTATTTAGTCATCTAAAAAATAGAAAAATTACTGATGACTAACAGGAGATATTGGAGGAGAATCCTGAGGATATATCGGTTGCCTTTAGGAGTTAAGGAGGTGGTCAACCCCCCTAAAATCACTCCTTGTTGTCTACTACGAGCCCTCATTGTGAAATATTCCTAAAAAAATGGCATATTCTCCTGATTTTCTTGCACTTAAACCACATTAGGCTTTCGAAGCATAGGAACCCTTAATACACAATATACACTAAGGAACATACGGAAATAATGCAATTAAATGTGAGAAATAGAGAATAATTAGGGTAAAAAGGTGAAAAATAACCCCTTAAAATGTACCTAATGATGGTGCTCATAAATATTTTCCAAAACCTTGATAGGGCATCCACCAAAATAAGAAACCATAGCAGTTCAGTATGATTTTCAAATTCCACAAAACTAGGGTTATGAAATTCCACATTACTAGGATTTTCAAATTCCAAAAAAATAGGGTTTTCAAATTTCACAAAACTATGGTTTTCATATTGCACAATGAGTTTTCCACCTTTATGGAAAATCCTCACACTTATTTTAGTTTTCATCCCAAAAACTATCCCCATGAAAGGCTAATTAATTCAAAATTGCAACTTCAAAAATGTTGATTAAATGTCATATGTACAAGGTTTTGTTTTTATTGTTTCAGTTTCTCTTTAATATATTTCAAAATCAAGAAATGAAAGTTAAAATCGAAATAAATAATAGAAATAATTTGTTAGAAATGAGATAATAAATATCCTTGAAGAGAAATTATGCATCTTGTTTTTTTATAACCATAACAAAAATCACAATATTTCTTTAAGTGGCCTTTGGAAGTGACCTACAACTTGCCATAAAATTCAAACTGAGACCTAGATGGGAAAATTTTCAATTCCAATGGAATATTGGGACCAAATTATACCCATGGAGACCCTCGTCCAAAGAATCCATATATCAAAATTCATTTTTTTGAGGATCTCTAGAGCTAGGGTATTTTTCAGAAAAGATCAATGTGAATTTTTCACAAGGGGTTGGATTTTTCAAAATGATCACTTGAGCAATATTTGGCAGTATGTTCGCATGAGATTTTTCCAAACACAAATTTTAGAGGATGCGAAAGTTTTTTCTTCTACTCAGTTTGGTTTTTATCGAAAATGTTTCAGAATATGACCATAAATCACTCTTGCAAGTGAGCTACAACTCACCATGAAATCCAAAATGGGACCTGAGGGTGAAAAACATCAAATCCATTGGACTCCTAGCATCTAGTTACATGTAGGTACACCCTCCTCCTAATACTCTATAGGCCAAAAATTAAATTATTTGATTATTTTCAAAGGTAGGGCTTTTTTCAATAAATATCAACGCAAATTTTGCATACGAGGTTGGATTTTTCCCAAAAATCTACTAGTGATTAGGTTTGACTACCTAAACTCTTAATTAGAGTTACAAGTGAAATATTCTAGAGTATTATTCATCATAATCACATGGATATCCCCTTTTTCATGAATAATGGAGGGTGATGTGGCATCATCTAGAATTATGGTGATGAAAACAAGAAAGCCAACTTCTTAGTGGAATAAGTTTCACATATAAAATCTGATTGACATGATTCTTGTGATGTTGTAAATGCCTTTGTCTTTAGAATAGGAAAAAAATGTGTGGTGCTAAAGAGGAAAAAATTTACTCTTAAAAAGAAAATTGATTTGATGCCTCAAAACACTCTCAAAAGGTTTAAAACCCCAATTTTCCAAATTGGGTCCCATCGGTAAAAATGGTCATATGTGTTGATTCCTCCATTTTTTCCTCTCCAAAAGCATAGAAATGGATGAAAAGCAATATAATGATCATATTTGGATCACAACTCCCCATATTTTTGTGTTTCCAATACAAAGCCTACAACAACACTTTCCAAGATGATTAACAAATTTGTAAAGGAAACTTTTCACATAAAAAAATCTTGGATGAAAGGAAATACTACTAACCTAAGTACATAAAATAAATATGTGTAGTAAAATGTACAAAGGAGAGAGACTAGAGTTCTTGGGTTGGGCCCTAACCTATAACACTCTATGATTAAAGGCAACAATTTTTGTTTCATTGATCTCAAAATATACTCAAGTACATGACAAGGAAATGAAAATGACAGGTACAAGCTCCTAGCTCTAGTAGTCACTATTCTTCTCTAAAATTTTGAATCCTATTGAGCCCTTGGGCTTCCTTATTTTTACAAATATTGATGAGGGAAAGCATTCTTGGAAGGAGGGTTTCTTCCCTCCAAAATCCCTATTAAAGTGGATCTAGCTCCTTGATATCCTCACAATCTTGAGTTCATTAGGTGTTCAATAGATCCACAAATTGTAGGTGAGTAAATATAGGGAGAAATTTGAGTTGTAGGTGAGAAAATGAACATATGTTATAGCTGACTCCAATGTACTTTTTCACAATAAATGCACCCTTTTCCTCCACATCAATCATGTTAAACTACAAGATATGATAAAAATCCCTTAATCTCCCCAATAAACACATTATATTCAAAAAAAGTGTTATCAAATACAAGGAGAGGGGTAATTATATGTTAAAGGATGGCTAGATGGGCTTTGTTATATACCTATTAGTGAGGCCCATCATCCCCCACTACTAAATTTGTTTCTCACCCTCTGAGCAACTCAACCACTTAATTCCATTTTGTTCATAACCCTAGTGGTATCCATGACATCCCACAGTATCACTGATGAAGTGCCTTCTTGAGGGTGGAACCCTGCATTTTTCTCTATCCCTGCCCATTCTTCTACTCTTTTTTCTTCTATTTTCTTTCTTGTATCCCTAACTGCAAATGATGGTTGAACTTAAGCCCAATTCAATTGACTTTCAAACTTTGAACTATTCTCTTATACAAGGGTGTATTTTCCAAGGCATTCGTAAATCTCTTTGGAGAGTGATACTCTCTATTTTTTAAGCTACGTGGTAAGGAGTTCTATATCATATGAAAAGAGTGAAAAATCTCGGTTACTAGTGTTAGGGTCCTTTAAATATAGGATTAATAATTTTGAATTGATAATGATAGTCTTGTAAAATATGTACATACTTAGCCTTCTGCAAGTTGTTTTCCCATATTTTGTAAAAAATAAAAGAAAAAAAATATAAAAAAATTATATTAAAAAAAGGGTAAAAAGTCCTAAAAGAAAAATGAAATGACTTAGAAAAAATAATACACCCCAAAGAAAAAAATAAATAAAACATGAAAGTGTGCAAATCCAAATGCCACTAATTTTTACTTTTTCCAGATGATTATGGCAGAGTAAATGCCATAATCCATGATGAGTTGAATTGTTCAATCTTGACTTGTAATGTTTCAATTTACATGTTGTAGATAGTGAATAAAATATCAACCAGACAATTTAATTCTGACTGATCAGTAGATAGGTAGAGAATAAAGAGCAACTCATCAGTTTAATCTGAGCCCTCGGAAGAAATAAGGTATATTTAGTTAGTTTGTACTGCTTTCAAAAGAATATAATGTTTTAAAGGTTGCTAGCTCAAATTCACCTACAAAAATGGAAGAAAAAACGTTAGAGTAAAGGATTGGGTAGGTATAAAGAAGTGGGAAAATCATTGTATATATCTTTCACCGGGAAACTTTTACTGATTTCCTTTCCCCTATAGTTATTCTGCATTCTAAACTTTCAGTCAAAGAGGCTCAGAGCATTTCTCTTACTTCTGTTGGGACCGGACCCAAGGCTTGATGACCGATAAGTTAAAAAGTGTTGAATTCCTATGTTAATCCTTGATTATCATCATTTACCCCACATTCATCCATTACACTTAAATTTCATAAGTAAATACCTTTTACTTAATGAAAAATAAAATCCCCTTTTGACTAATTTCCTTCATTCATAAAAACATAAAAACCCTCCAAAAGTATTATATTCTAAGTTAAAGTGGTTAAATTACAAATGGTTAAAGCTTTTTGCTTGTTATGTTATCACTTTGCTTAAGTTATGTAATTACATTTTGGTGTTTTCATTGTCCCTTTTTCATATTAACTTCTAATTTATCTATTAAATCCCTATAAAAAGTCCTCGTGCTATTATTATAAATCATTTTATTTTATTATGCCTAAAACCAACTACTATAAGCTTTTTATGCCAAAGTAATTACCCACATGTTGAAATAAATCCCAAAAATATTGCCTTGGCATAAAACTATCAATATTCAAATATCCCGCCCCCCTATAGTTTTAGACCTTCCAAAAAGTCTAAAAACTATATAATAAAACTAAAAATATACAAAAGCACATTTTATTTACATCTATGTAACGTGAAAACATTGCTCTACCCATTACCCCATTGCATCTTATTGTAAATACTTTACGCCTTTGTAAAAAAAAATGCATTATTATCCCGCTAATCCCATTTTACCCTAAGAATTTATAAAGGTTTCATTCCATCGCGCCTTTATAATTTACTTACCTTTTCCGCATAAGTTTAACCCAAGATAAAGGTGACCTTTCCCATTTTCCCATTATATAAAACCCCACGTTTTATATAAAAATTAACCCCAGGGTTAACCCCTTATAACCTGCCCTGTGCACCTTTACCTTATATATAAAATTCATTTATATATATAACTCATTATCCAAACCCCGCACCTATATAACCTTCCCATGTGTAAAACTCTGTTATAAATCATATCATATATAAAGTTTTATTACATAAACCATTACCCATATAAAATGCCTGGTCCCACCCATCTTTCCACTGCAACTCTTAAAAAGATCTCAAACATTCGCATCGGGAAAACAGATCTAACGAGCACGATCAGTTTTGCGCTCTGAGACTGATCGATCACTGTTGATTCAAAATCAAGTGAAATGGGTTGTATCATAAAACTTCCCGATGCAATGTGGCCACATATGATTTGATCACATTTGAATTGCAATAATCTGCTTACCACTTCTATCCAACGTGAAAAAAACCTATGGTTTTTCGCATTCAAAAAACAAATCTGCCTTTCGCCTTGGAATAGACCTGCATTAAATGACATTTATAATGATTTATATTCAAAGATAGAACTTTGATATATTATTGATATATGTATTCGTTGCACTCTAACTGTTTAAAACTTCTGCCCCGACTGTTTTAAGAGCTTTAAACCCTTGTTGATTGATTTCTTCTCTCGAAGCTAAAATTAACCACTGTTTTTATATATCTAAAGCTAATTGAAGCCACCCTCTGCGTCAAAGGATCCAGTTTAAATCCGAAGCCACCAGAAACCCTCTCGTCCGTTAAAAACCTGCATAAAAGGTATTTTCAGTATTTTGACCTGCAAATTTAAAAATTACACCATTTGTAAGCTGAAAAAGACTGAATTAAAAGAATTAACGGTGTAAATTGCCCAAAAACAGGCCAAACCCTAGCCAGTTTTTTCCAAGAAGCCTAAATTCCTCTATCAGCCATTCAAAGTAAAAAATCCTCAGTTTACATCATCTTTTAACCCTTGAAGACCAATTCTGAACACAGAAGAAGTGTAAAGGCCAACATATTGATTAAAATACTTCTTTTCCACATTTGTACCATTCAGGAAACCCTGTTTCCTGTCTTAATCCAGTTTTATCTCTGATAATACCAATTTCAGCAATAAGCAACTTTTTGAAGATAATCCTTTCCCAACAATTTCTCAATTTCTCTTTATTTGTGAAAATTAAATATGGCAAACTGTATAAACTTGCTTTAGTTATTACAAGATGACTAAGAAATAGGCCACCCCCAAAGTTGCAGGCTCCAAATCTACTAAATATATAACAATCAAGCCTTCCCAACCTGAATCCTAAAAAATCAACAAACCTACTCCAACAATTACTTCTAATACTGATGCCACTATTAATCCCCTTCAACCTCCAATTTCCACTGAAGAAAGCATTCCTTTAACTGATTTAAATTACAAGATTGCATACCTAGTAGTGGAATTTAGTCTACTAGAGATTCATAATTGGTGTTATAATAAGTTTTTGGATAAAAATCAAGATGACATACCTATTTGGGAGTCCAATTTGGCCAAATATGTAGTTCCTGTTACTCATCCAACCCAAGACCTTGTCAGAGTGTGTCAGAAGCATTATGTTCCTGATCAAAGATCCATTGTGAATGTAGATAGGGAGATTTTGTTTTCCATTACAGCAGAATCTGTAAATGAGATGCTTCAATTAAAATTTGATCCCAGAGTATTTCCATTGTCTATTGAATCATTGACCCATTTATATTTAGGGATAAATTTTCCTAATAGGTTTATGACCTTTCAAAATTTCATGCCTACATATGTAGACATCCCAAAGGTTAATCCGCCTTATTCCACTTCCAAGTTCCCTGAAGCTTCTAGACAGGTGATTTCCATGTTATCCTTTATATTAGGATACTTTAATGATGAATTCACTGATGAATCCATCTTTGGTTTTCTATCTACATTGTCTCCTGGGCAGCCTCCTGCCATGATCTTTGATTTTGCTAGATTCATTGCTGATAACATCCATCATCAGTTAATAAGATTGCCAACAAAAGGAGTATTTAGATATTCATCATATCTATTCCATTTGTTTCTATTTTTTCAAGCTGAGCATTTTCCCATTAATTTACAGAATATTAATGTAGAGGGACAGCCTCTATCAGTGATATTTTAGACATCCTTGCTCAGAAAGGAAGGAAATGAATTTAGTTATAAATATTTTTCAGACTTATTCATCAGACCAGCCATGAATTTACTGTACAAGTCAGAACAACCCAGAGTCAGTGAGAAAATGAAAATAATATTACAATTGTATGAACAATGAAAAGTAGGAGACTGGTACTTATATGAGAGACACACAAAATTAAGAATATTTGGAACCAATTTGTCCCCTTACAATTTACCTAAATTTTTAACCATCACGATTTTTGCATTGGAATATTTAAGGCAAGTTTTAAATGTAGATGCTATAAAATTCATGGCCTCAAAGAAAAAGACTCAGTTGAAGTTGAAGAAATAGATTTTCCCTGTCATAGTAAACAATAGGGAGGCTGAGAAAGAAATATCTAGAAGATTATCAGAATATCAATTTCAAGAAAGTTTTCAGTGGAATTATGACCAACAAGGTTTCCTCAGTGCTATAAGGATCAAATGCAAGCTTCCACCCTTTATACATGATTCAAAACCAGATATTGAGAATTTTTCCAATCAAATAGAATGGGTGGAAACACATTGGTAGACCCTACTGCTAATACAAAGATAGTAAAAAAAGTAGACAATTCACAGGCTATGATAGTTACCAAGCAGTCAGAAGTTTCAAACAAAAGATCAAGGGATGATGAAGGTAATTCAGCTGAAACTATTACTGAGAATAAGTTTAAATTAATTTACAACAAAAGAGCCAAAATTACTACTGCTGAAAAGGAAAAGTCCATTGAAATAGATGATACCAATGATTAGGAAATGAATAAAGAGCAGTCAGCAAATCAGGAAGCCACGGTAATAATAAATGAGACATTAACAGAGAAGGAAAAAGAATGGGTTGCAACAAATGAACAGGGTAGGGAAATGATTGAAAAGCAGGTTAGTTTGGAAATTCCCTCTTCTTCTAAAACAGCAGAGGGAAGAGATTCTGATATAAAATAAAGTTACAAGCAAATTAAGGAGAAAAATGAGGAAATTAAAAGATAAATTTACTCTCAATTTCTCAAAGAAAAACCAGGCAATACGGACAAATTATTAACTGCTTTTGATTATTCAACTAATAAAATGATCATGTCCTTTCTTCAACCAAAGGATCCAGATCCCAAGACAGTTTCAGATTACAGAAAGATATAATTGGAAGTTGATTCAGAAAGCATCCATGAGCTTGATCAAATCGAGTTTCACAGACATACATCAGAAATGACCTATTCCAAAGTTGTGACTAAAACCATGAGTTCTTTGAATTTAAAAAATACAGTCTTCAACTTACAAGATTAGATGAAGCTGGAAAAAGCTTCTTTGCATGGAAAGGACCTAAGGATTAATTCCTTATAAGATCTAGTCCTACAAATAGAGGTGGATCCATCAAATGTACAAGTTGCTCAAGCATTGATTAAACAAAAGAATGATGATATTATTGCTTTGAGGAAGCAATTAAAACTTCCTCAAAGCGAACATCCACAAACAAAAGAAATAATTCAAGAACAATCTAAAAAGGATGAAATGATGAAATTAGTATTAAAGCTGACTACTCAAGTCAAGTATATGGAAAATCAAATGGATATCCTTATGAAAGAAAAAGAAGCTTTGAAAGAAAATGATGTTCCTTCTATTCCCACAGTTATACCTACTGTTAGCACTGTTGTCCCATCTACATTGGCAAAACACTTAGCACCAAAAGTGCCACTCGAATCTATAGTGTCAATGCAATCTATTAATACTTCAGCCACAAGATCATCCACCACACAGGTACATCAAGCAGGTGAAGCAAAAGATATAGTAAAAGCCATGGAGGAGATGTCCCTACAAAATAATGAGATAAACAATTTGAAAGAGACCATTCAAACTCTTGAATCATCCAACAATAATGCATTGATTACATCAAAGGGGCATGAACAAAGGGAAAATAGACTTGAAGAATAGGTACAAATTTTGCAAAAGGAAGTGAACTTTAGTGAACAGGTGTCCTATATAAAAAACTACCTTTGGACAAAAATAATTGAAGGCATACATCTCCAATGGCCTTCAATTCAAATTATATATGAGCGAAGAGATTTACTTCTAGAAGCATAGGTAGAGATTCAAAAGACAAAGGAAGAACTTGCAAATAAACCATCTCAAGATTTAAAGAATATTACATTCTTAAACAGTAAAAACAGAGTGGAACTTGAGGAGCTGAAAATAAAAGATATAACAGAAACAATACTTTAGACCAAGAAAGTCCTAACAAAAAGGAACATAATGAATAATTTGGAGGAAAAGTGTGAGGTCATGAACTTATCAATAACAAAGTTTTTGACAAAATATACAATGTTGAGGAAAGATGGCCTCCAAGACATACATGGCTTTAATGAGAAACTGCTGGTCCAAACAGATTATGATAAGAAGATAAGGGACCATGCTAAAGAACAAGTGAACAAGCCTCTACCACAAGGTTCCCCCACTAGAAAAGTCTTCTACAATACTTTGAAGACTTATTTTTTCTGCAAAATGAGATTAAACATATTTTCATTGTCAAACCAAATTTTGCAAAGTACACTGATGCAGATGAAAGCTACAGAAAGTTGAAAAACATGAAGATACCCAATGCAAAATAGTGGCAAGAGTTTACAGATCTTTTATAGTAGTATAGAAGAAGAACAGTGAAGGAAAGTATAGATAAAGTACTCAAATTGAGAAGAAAAGAATAAAAAAGCATATTTGATTTTGATTTTTTACTTTTGATGAGTCTATTTTATAATAGTAAAAAGACAAAAGGGAAATCTAGTATGACACAAAGATGATATGACAATGAACTGATTTTTCTACCACAGTGAAAATTCCTTTTACAACTGTTAAAAGGTTAATATATCAGTTGAAAGTGTATCCAGATAAAGAACAGGGTCAAAGAGTATCAGAGAAGAAACAACCAACTCATTTTTTACTATTGTAATTTCTCTATTTTACAAGCAGTAAAGTGACAGATGAACAACGTGAAAGAGTATCAGGAAGAAAGACAGTTTTAAAGGGTATAAAGTGAAAAGAGTATCAATCAAGCAATCTTCAAAGAGATATTTTCCAAATATGCCAGCAAGCATGTACACCTAGTCAACAAAATGTTTTGATTAGATAAGTTAGTTCTATATTTTCTAGATAAGAGGAAAACTTGATAGAGTTGTTAAGAAGTTGTCCCTCTTAATATGTAAAGATCTTTTATTTTTCCTAGAGTTATTCCTACATCTCTATAGGATATTTTTGAACAAATAATTGTATAAATACTTCAGTTTGTGAAATTTTTAGTGTGGAATGAAATTGCTGAGATTATTATAGACAATTTTACTAGTATGTTGGAGACTTATGTGTTGATTTCATAGCAGCAGTCTCGACAATAGCTAATTGGAATTCATAATTCAAGATTCTCGCGATAAGTTAAAGAGTAAAGTGCATCTTTCTTGTCATTGTTTATTTTCTGAGTTCCATTCATTCCATTATGTGTTTGTTCTATCTTAATGGGTAACTAGGAATATTACTTCAGGACTAGCTTATGGCTCCATGTTTTAACTAAGTGACCATTTACATGTTTTCAACTGATTTCCGGTGTTAGGAATTCTTAACCGCTCCTACTCCCGTTTGACCCCTGCTTCCTTCCTCTATTTTCCGGATCAAAGGATCCTTCATTGCCCTTTATCTCGAAGCAAGCCATTTCATCCAAACAATATATTCAAATCTCTGAGGGTTATCTACCTTACCCTGAGTACATTAGCATCCTTTTGGCCTTGCCTTCCAGCTATGGTTGCTACATCTTGACTCCATAGCCCAATGGACTAGTAGATTCCTCTCTAATTTGTCTTGAAGTGATCTTATTTTCCACCAAATATTCAAAACCAAAACCAAGTGATCAATCATAACTAGCCTAAAATTTAAATCCAAATAAAGTTAAATCATAAAGAGAGAGCCCTCTCTGAAATTTAGGAAGGCTAGATCCTAGATTTCCAAAGTAGGTTTTTGGTTACCCCTAGTTTTCTTTAACTATAAATCCAAATCCCACGACCTAAGAAATTACTAGGGTGATAACATACTGGCGACCATACTAGGGAAACTAACCAATCTCCAGTTTTAAGTTTAATCTCGAAGGAATATTTTTAAATCTATCTTTTCTACTTTAAGATTAACTTTAAAGGTTGTGGGTATTTTTAAAAAAATAGTCTTTTTGGCTTCTAGGAAGACCTACTATACCCTATCCAATCCTAATCCCAACCCTGCAGATATAGTATACAATCCAAACCAGATTGGAAAAAAGAAAAAACAGATTGTAAACTTAGAAGCTGAAGTTTCATTGAAAAAGGCTAGTTCTTTACCAAAAGATTTTATAATTTTGTCTGATATTGATTTTGATTTAAAGTTTGAACAATCATTATTTAGAGTTAAATCTGAAACTGAAGCAAAACAACAAATCCTATTTCCATTTCATTTTTGGAAGCAAAACAACAATTTTTTTCACTTATATATGATTCAAAGAAAACTGAAAATCAAGAGAAAATAGAAAGGATAAATGTATCATTGATTAAAGACATTAATGAAGCAATTGAATTAGCTAATTTATTGTCTAGTTTTAAACCTTCAGTTTCTCAGTTGCACAATGAAATAATTCCACCATCAAATTCAACTTTGTATGTTGTTACCTCATATTTAGATTCCACTACCAGTCCATCCATAGACCAATTTTTTCCTAGATTGCCTTTTCAACCAAGAATATTATTCCCACCATCCACTGCACCCACTAGCTTTATAAGCACTTCATCTTTATATCCGAGAAATACCATCTATATTTCATCTTATTTTCCAAGCTCTTCAAGTACAACTTTCAACACATCTACTTCTATAACCAGCACTATTCCTTCCACTACTGTTGTACCTCCCAGCCTAGGAAAACTTCAAGCCATGGCTGCAAGATATGCTCCTCTTGTTTTACCCCAAAACCTCCATGATATGCCCCAAAATTACCAAAAGGATATCCCATTATTTGATAATGTTTCACAATATACTACACAACAACATGTCACCAAAATGACTAATTTTTGTGAAATTTATGAAATAGATGAATCTGATGTCCAAATGAGGTTGTTTGCACAAATTTTAACTCGAGAAGTAAAAAAATGGTTTAGAAATTTAGCTGTTGGTAGCATAGAAGATTTAGCTGCATTTCATAGAGAATTTCTAAATAAATGGGAAAGAAATGAAAACCCCCTTCAGATTTTATCAAAATTTGATTCCTTAAAAAGAGCACCTAATGAGACTGTTCAGGATTACTGTACTAGATACAATAGTATCTATAATTCTATTCCTGAAAACCTTAAACCCACTCCTTACTCTGTACTGCTCAAATTTCCTGATGGATTTGATGCAGATATGGCATATCAGTTAAGGGAGAGAGATGTAGAAACTCTTGAAAAAATGCAGTTAGACACTGTTAGTGTATAGATTAACATCCTAGCTAAAAAATCCAGATTGAAGAATGGAAGGAGAGTCACTATCAAAGAAGAAACATCAAGTTCTGATGCAAAATTGGATTTCCTTGCTAAAAATTTAGACAGGGTGGTCGATATATTAGATAACATAGAGAGAAAACCTTTTTGGGATAATCAGCCCCAAATAAGAAATCCCAACTTCATAAAAACAAATAACCCTGGAAAAGCTAAGGAAGCTGCTCCAGACCAAAATATTAGGCCCCCTTTTCAAGAGAATTATGCTGAAAGTTCTCAAAACAAGGTTGTGGATGAGGAAGACATCAACATAGTGATGGGGATAGATGAAAGCAACACAATTTTCCTCACTCAGGAGGATCAAGAACTCTTTGAGCTTCAACAAATCAAAGTAGAATCTGGAGAATCCTTTGATTACAAGCAAGGTTATGACTTCGCAATCAATGAAATTCACAGCTAGTATATCCTTAGGAGCAAGAAAACAAATGAGCCTTCTACTAAATTCAATGCTCCAAACCAAAACAAAAAGAATTTAGAGGCTCCCAAAACAAAAATTTGCAAATTCTTCCAAGAGAAAAGAAGAAAAATTCTAATCCACCGAGTCCTAAAAAATAGTCTAGTCCAAAAATTGTTGACATCACTGATGAAGTGGCTCAATCCTCCAAAGATGCCCAAAAGGATAATACTACAAAGGCCACTAATTCAGTAAAAACAACAATTCCTGATCCAATTAAGAAGAATTCAGCTAATTCTAAATCAACAAATCCTAAATCTTCTGCTAAAAATTCAAGATCTGACAAAATCTCTGCTGCCACTCAAACTATCCATGAAAAAAGAACTAAAGACAACAGAAATCAAGAAAGTCAAACAGAAGATAAAAGAACAACTCAAGATAAAAGTAAAACTACTGAACTTCAAGAAAAACTCACTCAATTAACAGTCACAAAAGATGAAATTCTGCAGATTAGTAAATCTCAATCATCATTTAACATTCAAGATGAAATATCCAAGTTAAAAATACCAATTCCTTTAACATAATTCGTAAAGAATGACTTGTACAAATCTACAATTAATGAAACCTTGAACATAAATGATGGCGATGATTCAATTAATCTAAATGATGATCAACCTGAATTGATTTTTGGCCCATATGTAAATGGTAAACATTTAGACAGATCAGTTCCTCCCTTTTACATTAGTCTTACTATTCACGATCAGATCTTACATAATGCAATGTTAGATTCAGGAGCTTCCCACAACTTAATGCCAAAATAAATTATGGAAACATTGAACTTAACAATAACAAGGCCTTATAAAGATTTGTTCTCCTTCAATTCGAGTAATGTAAAGTGCATTGGATTGATAAAACATTTGTGTGTCAATTTAGTTCAATACCCAGGTAAAATCATGATCATGGATATTGTAGTAGTTGATATCCCACCAAAGTATGGTATCCTTCTTTCTCGCTCATGGGGAGCTAAGTTGCAGGGATCTCTACAACTAGACATGAGTTATGCTTCTATCACAGTATTTGGAAAACCCAAAAAATTATATAGAGAAACATTAATGAAATACATGGTCAACAATGCAGAAAGGTCCATAAATTATCCCATCTATTCAACTCCAACTGACCTTGATTCTTTTATTCTATGTAACTCTGATAATAATGATATCCAAACTGGATTGATTGACACAAAGCCTAAACCAAACAATGATAATATTGATCATGAACGCCTTTGGCACTTAGATTTTGATGGTTCTGTGAACAAATCAGGAGCAGGAGCTGGAGTATGGATCACCAACATTGAGACCAACGATTCGAAGGACATGCCTTTAGACTCAAATTTAAATGCACTAATAACCTGGCAGAGTATGATGCATTAATATTAGGCCTCCAAATCATCAGAAATTTAGGAGGTAAAAGAATTTTAATCATGGGTGATTCAGAATTAGTCATTAAACAAATAAACTCAGAATATTTTGTTCATAATCTTAGATTATCCAGATATAGATCTATAGCCACTGATTTGGTTGATGATTTGCAAGAATGTAAGTTTGCTACTATACAAAGAAATCAAAACCTTCAAGCACATTTCTTGGAAAATTTTGCAACCACTTGTACCTTACCATTTCAACCAACACACATATATATTGTTGAAGTCAAATATAGACCCATTGTCCCCAATAAGGTTAAATACTGGCAGATTTTCTTGGAAGATGAACAGATTTACAATTTTTTGAATAGCAAGGAAGAATTCCAAAACTGTAATATAGACATGGATGATAATTTAGATTGTAATTTAGATGAAGATTTCAATTATGAAATAAATAACATAGATGTACATAAATATAAAAAACCCATTGTATTTACTCAATCAAATATAGATAACTTAGAGAAAGTAGATATAGAGGAAATAATTGAAGAAGAAATAGATATGTTAGATTTCAAAGATAATTTTTTACCTAAGGGTTTAGCCCCTTTAGAGGACATGTTTGAATCCAATAATGTGCCTAAAAATCCAAAAATGGAACCAGTCAGGTCTGACATTGAGGAATGCAATATAGGAATAGAATTACATCTTAAAATGATTAAATTGTCTAAATCTTTACCACAAGAAGAAAAAGTTAAATACATTGATATGTTGAAAGAATATCAAGATGTATTTGCATGGAGCTATGAAGATTTAAAGGCTTATGACACAAATATAATTCAACACAAGATTCCTGTAAAAGATGACCAAAAGCCTTTTAGAAAAAAATTAAGAAGGATTAATCCTGTCCTGTTACCTTTGATAGAGAAAGAATTCAAATGAATGTATGATGCCCAAATAATTGCACCAATCAGATATTCTGATTGGGTTTCTAACTTAGTACCTACTAGGAAGAAAACAGGAAAAATAAGATTATGTGTAGATTTTATAAATCTCAATAAAGTGTCTTTGAAAGATAATTACCCTTTTCCAAAGATGGATCACATATTATAGAGAGTAGTTGGATCTTCAAGAATTTATTTATTGGATGGTTTCTCAGGTTATAACCAGATACTTGTTCAGAAAGAAGACCAACCCAAGACAACATTTACCACTCCTTGGGGAACTTTCATGTATGTGAAAATGCCTTTTGGATTGATGAATGCTGGAGCTACCTTTCAAAGGGCTATAGACATAGCCTTTGAAAAAGAAATCCATGAAATTTTGGTTATTTTCTTAGATGATATTACTGTTTTTTCTAAATCTGATAATGAACATTTGGATCACTTAAGACATGTATTCATTAAATGTAGGAAATATGGTATATCCTTAAACCCCCAAAAGAGTCTTTTTGGACTTGAAGAAGGTAAATTATTAGGACACATAATTTCCAAGGAAGGTATTAGGATAGATCCTGCAAGAATTGAAGCCATACTAAACATTCATCCACCTAGGAATATCAAAGAGTTACAAGAATTTTTAGGTAAAATAATTTTTTTAAGAAGATTTATTTCTTATCTGGTTGAAATCATCAAGGAACTCAATAGCATGCTGAAAAAGGACTCGATATTAAAATGGACAGTTGAAGCAAAACAATATTTTAATCTATAAAACATGCTTTAACCAAAACACCAGTCTTAATTAGCCCAGAATTCAAAAAATATTTTATTATCTTTTCATTTGCCACTGAACATACCATAGCTACAGTTCTTTTGCAGAAAAATGACCAAAGTTTTGAATAGCCTATAGCATTTTTCAGTAAAACACTTAGGGATGCAACTCTGAAATACAATATAATGGAAAAATAATCTTTAGCCTTGGTCAAAGCTATAAAAGATTTCAGGGCGTACATTCTTTACTCCCACATTATTGCCTATGTCCCTAATTCTGTAGTCAAAGATATTCTTACACAGGATGGACTTGATGGTAGAAGAGGAAAGTGGATTGCCACTATCCTTGAGTATGATATCGAGATCAAACAAACTAAGCTCATAAAAGGACAAGGATTAGCTAGATTAATGGCTGAGTCCAAGTGTAATGCTTTAGATATAAATTTCATTGCACAAATTGATGACCAAGAAGAGATGGCGACTCCATTGATCATTGAAGCCTTTCTAGACTCACCATGGTACTATGATATTATCTTTTTACTCACACATTTACAAGCTCCTCCTAGTTTAACTAGAACTAAAGCTAGATTTGTTAAACTTAAAGCAATGAGATATTGTATCCTGGATAATGTGCTTTTTTGGAAAGAATGGTGGAATTTTACTTAATTGTTTACTTAAATCAGAAGCTGAAAAAATTCTTGAGGAATTTCATGCAGGTGATTGTGGAGGCCACTTGTACTGGAAGAGTATAGCAGACAAAATTCTTAGAGTTGGTTTCTACTGCCTAGCATTGTTTGTTGATGTCAAAAAATATGTTACCTCCTGTCACCAATGTCATATTTTTGAAGGGAAAAAGAAATTGTTACCCTTAACCCTAAAACCTATTTCTACTGAGATGCCTTTTCAACAATGGGGTTTAGACTTCATTGGAGAAATTCATCCCCCATATTTCAGACAGCATAAATGGATTTTGACTGCCACAGATTATTTTACCAAGTGGATAGAAGCCATTCCTACTAGGCAAGCCACAGACTCAGTCATAATCTCTTTCATTGAAAACAATATTTTATCTAGATTTGGATGCCCACATAAAATTATTATTGATAATGCAGCTGCATTTAAATCCAAGAAAATGATTTCCTTTTGCCACAAGTACCACATTACCCTAGGCCACTCTACTGCTTATTACCCTCAGGGTAATGGCTTAGCAGAATCCTCTAATAAAAGCCTGGTAAACATCATCAAAAAATTACTTCAAGAAAACAAAAAAGCTTGGAACAAAAATTTGGTCTATGCCTTATGGGCATATAGATCACTTACCACCAAGAAGTCAATTGGTACTTCACCTTACCAAATAGTTTATGGAATGGATGCAGTTTTTCCTTCATCATTGGGAGTTCCAGTAATGAATATTATTTAGGAATCACAAGTTGAGATCAATGACATTCAAAGAAGAATAAATCAAACCATTCATTTAAAATAGACAAGGGAAGAAGTATATGAAAAATATCAAGTAATCCATGATAAGATCAAAAAGATTTTTGATAAAAGAAGTAAACAAGATGATTTTTACATAGGAGATAAAGTGTTAAAGTGGGATTCCAGGAGAGAGGAAAATGGAAAACATGGAAAATTTGACTTTTTATGGAAGGGACCTTAAGAAATTTATGGGTACAGAGGTAAAAATGCATTTTTTATTAGAAATTTGGATGGAACAGACATTCCAGAAGGACCAGTGAATGGTAGAATGATTAAACATTACTATTCTTCTGAGTTAACTAATAGTTAATCCTAGTTTATTTTTACATCATTGTAAATATCCATTGCAAGTGTGTAGATTGGGTTGGATGTTTTATTTCCAGAGTTGAAGCCTAAAGTGAAGGCCCTAAGCTTTGAAAAGTAAAATATCATAAGTATGAGTTGTTTCAGAAATCAGAAGACAATTATAGGATCATCATGGTCAAAATGGAAGGCTAGTGATCTTAGAGTTCTTGACATTTCACCAGGAAATGCTATCCCCATGTGAAGCCGTTGTTAGGGTCCTATAAATATAGGATTCAAAATTTTGAATTGACTAATGATAGTCTTGTAAAATATGTACATACTTTTCCTTCTACAAGTTATTTTCCCATATTTTGTAAAAAAGTATATTAAAAAGAGGGTAAAAAGTCCTAAAAGAAAAATCAAAGGACTTAGAAAAAATAATACACCCCAAAGAAAAAAATAAATAAAACATGAAAGTGTGCAAGTCCAAATGCCAATAATTTTTACTTTTTCCAGATGATTATGGCAGAGTAAATGCCATAATCCATGATCAGTTGAAATTTTCAATCTTGACTTGTCATGTTTCAATTTACATGTTGTATATAGTGAATAAAAAATCAGTCAAACAATTTAATCCTGACTGATTAGTAGATAGGTAGAGAATAAAAAGGAGCTCATCAGTTTAATCTGCGCCCTCAGAAGAAATAAGGTAGATTTAGTTAGTTTTTACTGCTTTCAAAAGAATATAATGTTTTAAAGGTTGCTAGCTCAAATTCACCTACAAAAATGGAAGAAAAAATATTAGAGTAAAGGATTGGGTAGGTAGAAAGAAGTGGGAAAATCATTTTATATATCTTTCACAGGGCAACTATTACTGATTACCTTTCCCCTATAGTTATTCTGCATTCTAAACTTTCAGTCAAAGAGGCTCAGAGCATTTCTCTGACTTTTGTTGGGACTAGAACCAAGGCTCAATGAATGATAAGTTAAAAAGTGTTGAATTCCTATTTTAATCCCCGATTATCATCATTTACCCCACATTCATCCATTACACTTAAATTTCATAAGTAAAGACCTTTTACTTAATGAAAAATAAAATCTCCTTTTGACTAATTTCCTTCATTCATAAAAACATAAAAACCCTCCAAAAGTATTATATTCTAAGTTAGAGTGGTTAAATTATAAATGGTTAAAGCTTTTTGTTTGTTATATTATCACTTTGCTTAAGTTATGTAATTACATTTTGGTGTTTTCATTGTCCTTTTTTCATATTAACTTCTAATTTATCTATTAAATCCCTATAAAAAGTCCATGTCCTATTATTATAAATCCTTTTATTTTATTATCCCTAAAACCCACTACTATAAGATTTTTATGCCAAAGTAATTACCCACATGTTGAAATAAATCCCAAAAATATCCCTTTGGCACAAAACTATCAATATTCAAATATCCCGCCCCCCTATAGTTTTAGACCTTCCAAAAAGTCTAAAAACTATATAATAAAACTAAAAATATACAAAAGCGCATTTTATTTACATCCTATGTAATGTGAAAACACTGCTCTACCCATTACCCCATTACATCTTATTGTAAATACTTCACGCCTTTGTAAAAGAAAAATCATTATTATCCCGCTAATCCCATTTTACCCTAATTATTTATAAAGGTTTCATTCCATCATGCCTTTATAATTTACTTACCTTTTCCGCATAATCTTAACCCAAGATAAAGGTGACCTTTCCCATTTTCCCATTATGTAAAACCCCACGTTTTATATAAAAATTAACCCTAGGGTTAACCCCTTATAACCCGCCCCATGCACCTTTACCTTATATATAAACTTCATTTATATATATAACTCATTATCCAAACCCCGCACCTATATAACCTTCCCATGTGTAAAACTCTGTTATAAATCATATCATATACAAAGTTTTATTGCATAAATCATTTCCCGACTCATATAAAATGCCCGAGTCCCACCCATCTTTCCACTGCAACTCTTAAAAATATCTCAACCATTCGCATCAGCAAAACAGATCTAATGGGCATGATCAGTTTCGCGCTCCGAAACTGATCGATTGTTGTTGATTCAAAATCACGTGAAATGGGTACTATCATAAAACCACCCGATGCAACGTGGCCACATATGATTCGATCGCATTCGAATTGCAATAATTCACTTACCACTTCTATCCAATGTGAAAACAACCTATGGTTTTTTGCATTCGAAAAACAAATTTGCTTCCCGCCTTGGAATAGACCTGCATTAAATGACATTTATAATGATTTATATTCAAAGATAAAACTTTGATATATCATTGATATATGTATTCTTTGCACTCCAATTAGTTAAAAATTCCGCCCCAACTGTTTTAAGAGATTTAAACCCCTGTTGATTGATTTCTTCTCTCGAAGCTAAAACTAACCATTGTTTTTATATATCTGAAGCTGATTGAAGCCACCCTCTGCATCAAAGGATCCAATTTAAATCCAAAGCCACCAAAAACCCTCTCGTCCATTAAAAACCTGCAGAAAAGGTATTTTTCAGTATTTTGACCTGCAACTTTTAAAATTATACCATTTGTAAGCTGAAAAAGACTGAATTAAAAGAATTAACAGTGTAAATTGCCCCAAAATAGGCCAAACCCTGGCCAGTTTTTTTCAAGAAGCCTGAATTCCTATATCAGCTGTTCAAAGTAAAAAATCCTCAGTTTACATCATCTTTTAACCCTTGAAGACCAATTCCGAACATAGAAGAAGTGTAAAGGCCTACAGATTGATTAAAAGACTTATTTTCCACATTTGTACCATTTAGGAAACCCTGTTTCCTGTCGTAATCCATTTTTATCTCTGATAAGCCCAAATTGATCAATAAGCAACTTTTTGAAGATAATCCTTTCCCAACAATTGCTCAATTTAGCTTTATTTGTAAAAATTAACTATAGAAAACTGTATAAACTTGCTTTAGTTATTACAAGATGACTAAGAAACAGGCCACCCCCAAAGCTGCAGGCTCCAAAGCTACTAAATCTATAATAGTCAAGCCTTCCAAACCTGAATCCTCAAAAATCAACAAACCTACTCCAGTAATTACCGCTAATACTATTGCCACTGTTAATCCCCTTCAACCTCCAATTTACACTTAAGAAAGAATTCCTTTAACTGATTTACATTACAAGATTGCAGACCCTGTAGTGGAATTTAATCTACTATAGATTCATAACTGGTGTTATGATAATTTTTTGGATAAAAATCAAGATGAAATACCTATTTGGGAGTCCAATTTGGCCAAATATGTAGTTCCTGTTACTCATCCAGCCTAAGACCTTGTCAGAGTGTGTCAACAACATTATGTTCCTAATCAAAGATCCATTGTGAATGAAAATAGGGAGATTTTGTTTTCCATTACAACATAATCTATAAATGAGATGCTTCAATTAAAATTTGATCCCAGAGTAGTTCCATTGCCTATTGAATAATTGACCCAGTTATATTTAGGGAGAGATTTTCCAAAGAGGTTTATGACCTTTCAAAATTTCATGCTTGCATATGTAGACATCCCTAAGGTTAATCCTCCTTATTCCACTTTAGAGTTCCTTGAAGCTTCTAGACATGTGATTTCCAGGTTATCATTTATATTAGGATACTTTAATGATGAATTCACTGATGAATCCATCTTTGGTTTTCTATCTGCATTGTCTCCTAGGCAGCCTCCTGCCATGATCTTTGGTTTTTCTAGATTCATTGTTGATAAAATCCATCATCAGTTAACAATATTGCCAACAGAAGGAGTATTTAGATTTTCATCATATCTATTCCATTTGTTTCTATTTTTTCAAGCTGAGCATTTTCCCATTTCTTTACAAAATATGAATGTAGAGGGCCAGCCTCTATCAGTGATATTTTTGACATCCTTGCTCAGAAAGGAAGGAAATGAATTCAGTTATAAATATTTTTCAGACTTATTCATCAGACCAGCCATGAATTTACTGTACAAGTTAGAACAACCCAGAGTCAGTGAGAAAATGAAAAGAATATTACAATTGTATGAAAAATGAAAATTAGGACACTGGTACTTATATGAGAGACACGCAGAATTAAGAATATTTGGAACCAATTTTTCCCCTTACAACTTACCTAAATTTTTAACCATAAGGGTTTTTTCATTGGAATATTTAAGGCAAGTTTTAAATGCAGATGCTATAAAATTCATGGCCTCAAAGAAAAAGACTCAGTTTAAGATGAAGAACCAGATTGGACCTTACATAGTAAACAATAGGGAGGCTGAGAAAGAAATATCGAGAATATTATCAGAATATCAATTTCAAGAAAGTTTTCAGTGGAATTATGACCCCTAGGGTTTCCTCGGTGCTATAAGGATCAAATGCAAGCTTCCACCCTTTATACATAATTCAAAACCAGATATTGAGAAGTTTTTGAATCAAATAGAATGGGTGGAAAGCACATTGGTAGACCCTGTTGCTAATACAGAGATAGTAAAAAAAGCAGACAATTCACAAGCTATGATAGTTACCAAGCAGTTAGAAGTTTCAAACAAAAGACCAAGGGATGATGAATGTTATTCAGCTGAAACAATTACTGAGAACAAGTTTAAATTAATTTACAACAAAAGAGCCAAAATTACTAATGTTGAAAAGGAAAAGGCCATTGAAATAGATGATACCAATGATCAGGAAATGAATAAAGACCAGTCAGCGAATCAGGAAGCCACAGTAATAATAAATGAGACACTAACAAAGATGGAAAAAGAACAGGTTGCAGCAAATGAACAGGGCAAGGAAATGATTGAAAAGCATGTTAGTTTGGAAATTCCCTATTCTTCTAAAACAACAGAGGGAAGATATTCTGATATAAAAGAAAGGTACAAGAAAATTAAGGAGAAAAATGAGGAAATTAAAAGAGAAATTTACTCTCAATTTCTCAAAGAAAAACGAGGCAATAAGGACAGATTATTAACTTATTATGATTATTCAACTAATAAAATGATCATGTTCTTTCTTCAACCAAAGGTTCTAGATCCCAAGACAGTTTCAGATTACAGAAAGACATAATTGGAATTTGATTCAGAAATCATCCATGAACTTGATCAAATTGAGTTTCACAGACATACATCAGAAATGATCTATTCCAAAGTTGTGACTAAAACCATGAGTTCCTTGAATTTACAAAATATATTCTTCAACTTACAAGATCAGATGAAGCTAGACAAGGCTTCTTTGCATGCAAAGGACCTAAGGATTAAGTCCTTAGAAGATATAGTCCTACAAATAGGGGTGGATCCATCAAATATATAAGTTTCTCAAGTATTGATTAAACAAAAGAACGATGATATTGTTTCTTTGAGGAAGCAATTAAAACTTCCTCAAAGCGAACATCCACAAACAAAAGAAATAATTCAAGAACAATCAGAAAAGGATGAAATGATGAAATTAGTATTAACGCTGACTGCTCAAGTCAAGGATATGGAAAATCAAATGGATATCCTTATGAAAGAAAAGGAAGCTTTGAAAGAAACTGATGTTCCTTCTATTCCCACAGTTATACCTACTGTTAACATTGTTGTCCCATCTACATTGGCAGAACACTTAGCACCAAAAGTGCCGCTGGCAACTACAGTGTAAGTGCAATCTATTGATACTATAGCCACAGGATCATCCACCACATAGGTACATCAAGCAGGTGAAGAAGTACATATAGTAAAAGTCATGGAGGAGATCTCCCTAAAAAATAATGAGAAATCTTTATTGTTTTGTTCATCATTCACATTTTTTTATGGATAGGTATCTTTATTCTGATTCAAATTAGTATATTTGCCCAAAATAGCCAAATTTTCGCCTTGTTTTGTTTTATTTTAACTTTTTAGTTCCCTTTTGTTTTTTTGTGTATTTAATTTAATGTTTTTGTTATTTTTAGATTTTGTTTTTATTATTGTTTTTGTTTATTGTAATTTTTTTTAAATGTTTCTTTTTGTTTTTGTTTTTAACTAAAAAAAAAGAATTTCAACGTTGATTTTTATTGTATTCTTTTTTTATTTTGAAAGAAATAATTTTTTTTTTTGTCAAATTCTAAAAAGTAATTTTATTTTTTCAAAGTCTAAAAAATAATTAAGTTTGATAAAAAAATGATTTCTAAAAAAAATGAAATAAATTAATTGAAAAATGAAAATGAAATTGCATAAAAAAAATGAAATTGTTAGGTAAAATGAAAAATTTGAAAAATAAAATGAAAATAAAATAACATTCTAAATTGAAAATTAATCCCTATGTATGTTAGGTAAAATGAAAATTAAAAAAAATGGCGTTCTAGATTGAAAACTTATCACTATGTATGCCTCCCTGGCAACGGCGCCAAAATGTTGAGTAAAATAATTTGTATTAGATTACTAACATAAATTATCAATCCAAGATCTATAGGACTTGTTAGACATACATGCAAAATATATGCTAGGGATCAATTTATGAAAACTAAAAACTCACCTAATCACAACATTCATATATTAACTTGAAAATCTATTTTACATTCAGGAATTAAAATTTAATATACTTGCATAATTGAATTTTAATCTACTTCCAAAATTCAAAAATAATCTAATCAAATCTGCGTAAATCACATCTATCCTAATCTATTCTACTTGCATAATTGAAAGTCTAATATATGCTTGTAAAATTGAAAACTAATCTAACACACATGCATAAATCAAATCTAATCTAGCATTTTTCATGAATTCAAACATGCATAAATCAAGTCTAATCTAGCATAGTCCGTGAATTAAAAAAAAAAGAATATTTTTACATGAAAATAAAATCAACAATCGACCGGTCGAACACACTTGCATGAATTAAATTTGCATGAATGGAAAATAGAAACTATCAAACTTCCAATGAAATGAAAACAACATAACAATTAAAATGAAATGACATACTTGAATGAAATAAAAACTAGTATCAAAATAAAACTGAAAAAGAAAACCTACTCTATCTTACATTCTAATATGCTTCATGATATCTCCTATGTCACATCTCCCTCCATGCTTAAAACCTCAAAGCTATATTCAAGTTCTCCAAATTACAAAGTATAAAATAATAAGATGACAAGTTAAAGTAACAAAAGTTTAGTGCAAATAAAGGAGAGAGATTTCCTATTTATACAAATTCCTAAGAAACCTCCTAATTAATGAGAATCCTTCTTCCTCTCCTTTGATCCATAATATTCTCAACCAATTTTCTAACCATAGGCCACATATCCCTTCTTCAAATCTCCTTCATATCATGAAGATAATTTCGAATTTGATCTTTGGGAGCCATATAAGAGGGCCTTGGAAGATTCCAATGAACCTACACATGTCACAAACACTTTCCACTTTTAAGGTATAATCATATGCATATTATTTCCTAAATTTTGATCACAAATTAACTTAAAAACACTAGAAATTAATAATGTTTGGAAAACACAAGGGTAACCCAAACGATGATGAAGGTGAGATGAATGTAGTGACATGGTAGTGAAATGGAGATGAAATGGAGGTGAAATAATGGACATGATGGTGAAAGTGGATGTATTTTTAAGGAAATTTCTGAGATTCAACAGTTGGATGGAATTCGGTGGCTGGATTTTTGCAAAATTGTGTCCTCCTTAACATGCCACATCATCCAGTCAACCTTAGAACTTTTACCAGCTCTAACTTTCTCATATGAACTCGAATTGATGAACCATTCACACTGTTGCAATTAGGACGACGAGATCTTAAACCTGAAACTGAGTATTACAAATTTCTGTCACTTTTATTTTTTATCTTTCATAAGCCCTCTTTGTCCTGTGTGTGTCTCTGGAGCCACCTAGATCATTCCTACCCATTGAGGAGCTTTTGGTCCTCCAAAAGCATCAACAAGAATCTGCAACTGTTGTGTACAATGTCTACAACATAAGTGTCCTGAAAGGTCACCCTTCCTTCTCCTTCACCTTTGTCCTTCAAATCCATAAGCGATGAACCGACACCTGCATCTTCTGCAAACCTATAGTATAATTCTTTGCAAATTACATGCTCAAATTATGATCATCTAGGACCCAAACATTTCCAATATACTTGCCACGAGTTTACATACTCCATGGTCAAGTTTACATCAAATGGAAATCACATCCCAGCTATCATTACAAGGCCAGAAATATCATTGTCACATTTCAAAGTGATGGAAAACACATCATCACTTTTACATAAAAGAAATGCATCACATGATTTACAAAAAAAGGCCAAAAATATCATGGTTGCTTAACAAGCGATGGAAAATACATCATCACTTTTATAGTTAAAAATGCAATATATGATTTAAAAACATGGCCATGACACACTGCCACGTCCAAAAAAACCATCTCTCACATATCAAAGTGAATGGATCATCTCCCTAATGCACACTTGCTTGTCAAACATCTGTTTCAACCAGTTCATGCACCGACATTTTTTCCTTAAGGTGCTGCTCTGGATGGAGCCTCGAACACGTGGCTATTTGATGACCACTTTGGTTGCAATGGCTGCAAAATGCCTTCTTTCTGTAGACCTGCTTAACCAATTTCTTTCCCTGCTATGGAGAAGGCTTTTCACGCATCATCCTTCTTTGTGCTGCCATTCTCTTCCAACACTCAACAATGACATGGTTATGTAAACCACAAGAACGAAAAGTTTGATTATGCCATGATTAGCAACATGCTTATAATCAAAATGAACTTGCGAATATCGAGACTTATTATACATTTCCTAGTGGTCTCTGGTGCGATCATGGTGATGAGAGCTTTCCTCATCTCTTTCACTGCAACATGCACTTCCATGGGATGATGGTGAAGTGTTCCCATCAATCGTATTCCTTGGTGAGTTAAACAATGTATGTTTGCCTTTGATGTCATTATGGTGATGAGAGCTTGCCTCAACTTTCTCTCTGCAATATGCACTTCCATAAGATGATGATAAGTTTTCCCATCATTCTCTCTCCTCGACAGCTTCCATAATGACGTGGAGGATTCATACACATTTGAACATTCCCCTTCATTCTATCCCAAACCTACATAGTGAGGTCTATGCACAACCTCCAATGGCTAAGTTATGCCTTGGCCATGAATGCCAAGTCATCCTCCTTTATACCCCATCCTGGTAAGGAGTCTCATGTCGGTTCCTGCAATGGGGATCTCCACATTTCCAACAAAAATAATAGCACGTGAAGATGAAACTAAAGAACGATCACAACTGTTTACCTTAGATGTTGATTTTGAAACAGGTGAAGAGGGCTTATCTAAGCCTTCATTACGCTTTAGTTCCTTCAAGGCCTATGTCACAGCTTGTAGCTGAAGCTGTAATCGTTGCTTCTCCACCTTCTCTTCTTGTAGAAGTGTCTTTAATGCATCATGATATGCTTGAAGACTTCCACCGTTGCGCTTCAATTCTTTCAATGCCTCTGTCATGTCTTGTAACTAAAGCTGCAATCACTAGAGTCTCCTACTTCTCTTCCTATAAGAGTGTTTTCAACGCATCATGCTATTCCTGAATGCTTTGGTCATTGCGCTTCAATTATTCCAATGCTTATGTCGTGGCTTGTAATTGAAGCTGTAATCAATGTTTTTCCTCCTTCTCCTCTTGTAGAAGCGTTTTCAACTCAACATTATCTGCTGCTTTTTTCTCATAAGATTCATACAACATGTCTTCTTTCTCGGACACCCTGAGAAATATCATCTTGTACATGTCTTTTCCATCCTCCATTGTTGTGCATTCACTGGTTCACACTTGCATTCCACATTAGCAAGAAGACCACTCTGATACCACTTGAGATGGGTAAATTTATGATACCCTTTTAACCAAGACCTTTTACTTCGGTTAATGTGTTAGAATTACAATTTATCAAAAGCATTAATGAACACATGCAGATATAATCAAGAGGAAATCATGTCAACAATCACACAACAAAAATGCAAGCCATTTAATAACATAGTTTGTCCAGTGTGGACTATGTCTTCGGGCCTTGGTGTCTCGATGGTGTTGGCTGCTTTATTTGGTGTTGGGAAATGTGATGATGTACATGGTTGTTGTTGACTTGTCATACAAGGAAAAGAGCACTCAACATGAGTGGAAAAGCCTCTCCATGAGACGTTCCATTGCATGGAACTCTCACTCATACAGACCTCCTATCAACATGACAACTTCACACATGGTGACAAAGAGTATCCCTCCATCAAGGTAAGAAATGGATCTCACATCATAAATCACCATAAATATAGACCACATCAATACACATAAATATTTTGTATCTTACATTAGCAGGAATCAACAATAAAAAATAAACATGAAGAATCCACATCATACATCAAGCAGGAATCAACATGAAATAAAAGCATCCTACAAAAATAATCATTGAAGCACATGGAAACAACACGTCATATACCTCAACTCTACTGATGGATGAAGAATAGGCTACTCAATTGTTGGATCTGAAAGCACCATCACAAACATGGCGTCGAATGGAAAGAAATCGACTGTCCACATGCTAAAATATGACACCATCATCCCATGCTGGAAAATGGCCGAAAATATAAGGCTCGAATGACAAATCTGACTGCACCGTTGGACTCGAGTCGCCGAGAGGTGTAGAATTGACTGTCAATTTGATGAATTCTGACACTGTCAAAATTTGGGCCATAAGGATCTTTTAGATACCCCTTAGAGTCCTCAAAGATGTTGCTCCACAGGGAATCTGAAAATCAACAACTCAAAACAAGAATTTGATCTCACGATTGATATCCTTGCAAAATTATAAGAAGAATGAGTATAAAGTTGACCTCATTCTGACACCAGCGAATTTCAGCCTCCAAGGAATCTTAAAAATTCCCTCAATATTCCGAAATATTTTCCTCCATAGAGAATCTGCAAAACTGCTGCTCAAAAGGTGAATCTGACCTTGCCATTGTGTTCCCTGTGAAAGGCTAAGAAAAATGACTGTAAACTTGAATTCATTTTGACAACAAGAAATTTTACCTCCCAAAGGAACTTTGGGCATCAAAGGAATTTTCTCTGTCTTGAACCACGTGCCACGATTCTACCTCCTCTGCCTCGAACTGTATGCCCGGGTCTCCCTGCCTTCATTTGGCACACTATGAGAATGATCAATTTTAAATAAAAAATATTAGGCGGACTTTAAAACAAATGCACCAACGGTGCAGTGGTAAAACTGGAAAATGACGGAGGAGGGGTTGGGGGATCGAATCCCGCCCCTCCATTTTTGAGACATTTGTTATAGAAATTTAATTTTTTTTTGTGGTGTTGCCTGCTCGGGCGCTGGCCACATGGGCCGGGCGGGTTCGACCCCCACCGACACGATTCTGCCAATGGTCGTAACTTTATAACAACGTTATATATATATAACATATGTGGTGGTGGGTGGTTGGAGCGGCGGGGTCATGGCCGCCAACCCCACCATTTTTAACATTTTAATTGTTATAAATATATGTTGATGGGGATAAGGGCATGGGTCACGACCCACCCTTATTTAATATATATTTTCTTGTTATATAACCATAAGAGGGAATTTTTAAATTTCTCAAATTTTTACCGAAGGAGTCTTTTTAACGACCCCACAAATTCGTCCAGAATCTGACCAGAGCTGGTTAGAATCCGGTGGCCGAATTTCTACGAAATTTTGTCCTCCTTAACCTGCCACATAATCTAGTCAACCTTAGAGCTTTTACCACTAACTTTCGCATACAAAATCCGTTTGATGAACCGTTCACATTGTTACAATCAGGACAACAACATCTTCAACCTGAAACTAAGCTTGCCATGTTTCTGTTGCTTTGATTTTTGAGCTTTCATAAGCCCTCTTTGTCTTGTGTGTGTCTCTAGTTGTACCAAAAATATCGTGGTGTATAATATCGAGACTTATTATACCTTTCCTGGTGGTCTTTGGTGTAATCATGGTGATGAGATATTTTCTCAGCTCTTTCACTGCAATATGCACTTCCATGGGATGATGGTGAAGTGTTCGTGCCAATTATCTTCCCTCGATCGGTCCAAGAGGAGGATCCAACTAGATCAGTCTAAGAGTAGGAGCCTTCTATTTTTTTCATTGGTACAAACCCTGTCTTTCTGGGACAACAACAAGTTCTTCTAAACTTCAATTTTGGGACAGCATGAGCAAGATATATATCTACCAAAGACTCAACCTACAAGGCATGCAGATAGCCTCACATTGGTTATGATTTACAAGTGAACATATTTTAACTTACCCTCCTTGTGTTAAGTTGTGTTTTATTACACTATGAATACTTCCCCTCATATTTCTAAACCCCCCTCTAGCAAAGGCAGACTATGTAAAATTACATTAGATAGTCTCTATGAGTACATTGAGTATTTAGAAATATGAAGAGAAGAAAGCCAAAATCATTTTAAACTAGAATTAATAGAAATGCTTGATAACAACCACAAATCATTAGAGAATAAAATAACGACACTCAAAATATAACTCCAAGAAACGAAAAGGTAAAATTTAAGCAATAGAACATAGTAAACAAACAATGGTCGAAGAAAATGACACATTAAAAAGTGAGATTAAAAATATAAAAGAAAAACTACATAATAACTCAATCCTAAATAACATAGAACATTATTATATAGGGAACACTTTTTCCTCTCACATCCGACTTCATAAAATTGACCCCTTCAATCAATACATTTGGATCAAAACATCTGATTCTACCACTAATAGGATCTTTCCTGCAATCTGCTATTTTGATCCTATCAACTCAACACCCTATAAGAAGAACAACCTGCATAAGGATTGTCCATTCAATTCTTTAGAAAAAGAAATATCCAACTTGAGAAATGATGGTAATATCCTTTTACTAGGAGACTTTAATGCTATAACTGCTACTAACCAAGTCATTACATTAAGCAACAACTCTAACCTCGACCTCTTGTGGCTTGATGAAGATAATAACTTAGATAATAAATTCAAGAGAAAATTTTAATACATTATCAAGAACTTATTCGACACTGAGCTCCTCAAAATTTGCATTTCCAAGGACCTAATTATTTGTAATGGTATTAACAAGTGGCCCCTCTTCGGTCATATGACATGTTTCCATGCACTGGGTAGCAGTTTCATGGATTATGCAATTTATGACACCCTCATCCTCAACCATATTACAAAATTTGAGCTTCTTAATGGATTCGAGCCTGACTCTGACCATAGACCTCTGTCTCTATCCCTCAATCTTGCTATGCATACCACCCACATGTAGGAGACCAATGAAAGAAAAAGACACATTCGCTTTGATATAAATAAAACCAACCTCTTCTTAAGGGATTTAGAGAGGGATTTAGGCCCCATGAATTATAATAATAACATTGATCAAATTTATTACCATTTCACTACTATCCTTTCCAACTCCATTAAAAAGTTTTCTAATGAGATTTCTTTTAAGAAGTCTAATAGAACATCCAATCCATGGTATGAAAAAGATTGCAAAATTTCTAGGAAAGTGATCAGAGACGCTCCTAATAAAATCATTAAGTTGTAAAATATGAATATATACAAGAATATCATCAAGAGGAAGAAAAGATCATATATTAATAAAATACAATATTTTCTTCTCCACCTTTCTAAAGTCACGCCCAAAAATATTTGGTGAAATTTTCTTGTCTGTAAAACCAAATATAACCATTCTATCCCCTTAAAAAATTGGGAAAACTATCTTAAGAAGTTGTATGACTCTCTGGACACTATGGGCACCACCTTAATCACTCTAATTAAGGAGGATGTATTCTCTCTTGATGAGATTGATTCTGGTATTAATAATCTAGCTAATGGGAAAGGTAAATATATTGAATGATACCAAGCTAAGATCCTTAAAATGGGAAGATATATCCTCATTCCTTATCTCCACAAGCTTCTCAATTTGGCTATAATGCATGGCTTCCCTCGGCTTTGGATGTAAGGCCTTATTGTACCTATATTTAAAATTTGGGACAAGAGTGTTCCATCTAACTATAAGACCATTATGGTTAGGCATATCCTGGCCAAGATTTATGGGCTCATTTCGGAGAAGAAGCTTAGCCTTTGGCTTGAAAGCCAAGGAAAAAGAGCTAAAGGACAAGATGATTTTAGGAGACATCACTCGACTATTGACCATCTGGTCATTCTTAGAAATATTGCGGAGGAATGTCGCAATAGTAAAGCCGATCTCTTTTGTTTCTTTGTGGACTTTAGAAAAAGTTTTGACGTTGTTCCTCGAGATAAACTTTGGGAGAGACTTAAAGAGATCATGGTCCCTCCTAAGCTGAGGATCGTTGTGATCCATCTCTACAAGACCATCACTGCTAAGCTTAAGACCAATGAGGGATGGTCTAAAGACATTAAATGCAATATTGGAGTTAAGACAGGGTGTCCCTATCCCCTTCCCTTTTTGGAATATACATCGATAAGCTAAAGGAGTGTCTGGAGTCTACGGGTTGCAAGGGCACCGAACTTGTTGGTATTCTCATTACTCTTATCCTCTATGCCGATGATATTGTTCTTCTTGCAAAAATCCATGATGACCTTGACAAGAAGCTCCAAATTCTTCATGAATACTTCTCCAATATGGTTATGACAGTTAATACCGACAAGACTAAAGTCATGATCATTAAATAAAAAAATATCACCCATGGAAGTTTCGTGTATAATAACCTATTCTTAGAGTAGGTTTCTTCTTATAATTATTTGGGCATTGAGTTCCCTCATCATCTCATCTGGAATTATAGAATTGAGAAAAGGATTATTTGGGGCTGGAAAGCTTATTATGAGCTTCAAAATAATTTTAAGTCGGTTGATCTTTACATTTGGAGTAAAAAGAGGTTGCTCTTTGAGACCCTTGTCACCCCTGTTGTCTTATACAAATATGAAGTTTGGGGTTGCAGTATATCTAGAGAGTTATGGAGGAATATTGATATGGTTCGAAAGAAATTCATATCCTACAACCTTAAGATCAAGGGAAATACTCCCTATCCTATCCTCTTGATCGAATTTAGTTTTTCCCCCATGGAAAGTAGAACTATTTTTAGATATCTGATGTACAAGAAGAAGCTTGAAAACATGGAATAAAAAAGGCTCTCTAAAATTTCTTCTAACTGTAGTAAAAACCCTCACCTCACCTTAAGCACGGGTGGCATAAGGATGCCCAGTCCTAGGTCAACCATTGGGGAATTAAGGAGGAGCTCAGTATGGGAAGCAAAGAAAATATAAAAAATAATATTACCTCCAAGTTTAAGGACAAGCTGTGGGAGGATTAGGAGCTATAGGGTAAAAGGAAGTTAATATACTATAAGGAAGTGATCAACCCCACCTTCGATAATCAAAATTTATATCTCTCTTTGTTGTCCAACAACAAGAAAAAAATAAACCACGCTAAGATTAGAACTAATTCCCATGAGCTTCGAAGTGAGGCCGGAAAGTGGTCTATTCCCAAGGCTCCTTTGAATGAGAGCATCTGTCAGATTTGTGATTCTAAGCAGGTGGAAGATGAGAAACACTTCCTTTTAGACTGCCACACTCTTACTCACATTCGCTCTCATTTCCCTACCATCTACCATACTTCCAGTCTTCTTGACCTATTAATTCAACCGAACTATAGTGATCTTGGAGTACTTATTTCCCTTCTGTTTGACCATAGAAACAAGATTTTGAAGAATCAAAATTAAATTATTTCTCATTTCTTAGGGTCTGATAGACTGCAATGGTCTTAACGGATGGTAATCGTCATCATCATCTTCACCATTATTTTTTTAATTTTTTTGTGTCTTTCTTTTTATTTTTATGTTTCTGAATAATATATATATATATATATTTATTTATTTGTCATGTATTTATTTTTATTTTTTTATGTTTTAATAAATATTTTTATTTACTTTTTTTTTTGTAAGTTGAGTAGGACTATATCTTCATCATCATGTCCAAATACATCACCCCAATCGGGCGCAAAGAATTGAACCAATGACTTCACATCAAGAAGTGCTTTAACAACCCACCCAATCACCGTATATCCAAGACCCCTTGAACTTTATTTACTTAATATTATTTTTTAAACTTTTTGTGTTTATTTTATTTTATTTTAATTTTCTCAACGTTTTAATATTTGTTTTGTTTTATATTTTTCATTTTTATATATTGATTTATCATTTTGTTTTATTTTATTTTTTCATATAGGGTCTGTGTCGATCCTCGACTAGCAAGTTGATCCCATTATGTGTCAATTTGATTGTTGATTTTAAATTTTTCGTTGTAAAAGATCGAGTCTGGCCACACAATCTGTCAATTTCATGGTTGATATTTAAGTTTTCATTTCAATGGGTTGAGTTTTCCTCCAATATGTGTCCATTTGATGGTTTCATTTTAAATTTTTTTTGCAATTTGTCAAGTTGTTTTAGGCTAAGATTTTAAAGTCATCATATTTTTAACATTTAAAAAGAAACTACTCTTGGAATATTGATTCTTTCATTCAAGTGTTAATTTTGAAAGTCTTTTTAGTCGAAAAAATTTCCATAATGTCATGGTTGAAAAAATGTCAAAATTTTAAGGTTTTTCCAGCATTCCTAAATTCCAGCATTAACATTTTTTGTTTTTAGGTTGGTTTTCACACTTTTTTTGAGTTTTTTTGCTAGAGTTCTCATTTTAAGTATATAGTTCCCATTTAAAAGTTTACGTTGTTCAAACATGTTATGCTATCAAAATGGTTCAAAAATTGTCCACCGTCATAATCTGACAAACATTGTTTGATCTTGTAGTGAGTTGAACAACACCTACATCAAAATTTTACACATTGTCCAACCATGGTCATTCATGGAGAAACGTGGTTAAACACGGGCTTCCATGGTCAACCATAGACACTATATTCAACCATAAAGAACATGGAAACCAAGATCTACCATGGTGAACATGGTCAACTCATTGTAACCCATAGTCAACGTGTTCATTTATGTTAAACCATGATCAATTTGGTCAGCTGAAGAATGTTCTATTATGGTCACCATGGTTGACCATGGTAATCATGGATTACCATAGTCAACGATAGTTAACAATGGTTAGCAAATTTCAACCATTGTAAACTAGAGTCAAACATAAGTGACCCTAGTGATGATGGTCAACCTCATCAATAATGTTAAAATCAACATTAACATTAACATTAACATTAACATCAATATTACGATTTATATTAACATTACTATTAATATCAATATTAACATTGACATATCATTGTTAATGTTAATATTAATATTAACATACTAGCCTAGATCTATCTTAACTTTGGATCTGCTAAGCATCGAGAAGGATCAAATATGTTGATGTGCAAACATATTTTAGAGTGAAAGAGATTTGATATTTCTTGACGCTTGATAGATCCAGAGTTAAAATGGATCTATGCAAGTACTATATAAATTCCATATCTCTATATATAAAAGTATTATTATTTTTAACTTTATTAAAACTTTGATTTAATATTTATGGAATATCCTTGTAATATTTTTTAATAGTAGCGAGGATAAAGGGTTCGAATATATCTCATAAGTAATTATAAGTTTTTTGTTTTGTTTTAGTTTCAATTAAAAATATATTATAAAATTAAATTATAATAACATATTTATAAAATATTTTGATTGTGAAATGAGTTATGGTTTTTCGGCATGTGGCATTAATAAGCCATGTTATTGGTCTAGGATATCATAGTGAAGTCTATTTGTAAGTTAATAATATCCATGGACACGTCAAGGTGTATATCGGTGGTTAAGAATATTGTTATATTGTAAGGTTATTGTAAGTTTTAATTTTATATGTGCTTATTAATTAAATTTAAATATGGTTACGAAGTCAATATTAGTCCCTACCAATGCAGGACTTTAGAAATCAACTTTCTCATTGACCATTATTAGTTTAGCATTGACCGATGAAAAATATAATGTTTAACTTTAAAAAATAAATATTTATTTTTTAGTATTATTAAAAAAAACTATTTTTAAAACATTTGATTCAACCTAGCCCGCGGGGCTTGGTCTAATGGCCAGCGGATGTTTGTTATGGTGTTCATGCTGATGTGCAGGTCACAAGTTCAATCCCCGACCCTGATGCCCAAAAGGCTGAGTCGATTACCCGGGAGGCGTGTGTGCGGGCCCTGCGATCCCTCCCCTAGGGGTTATAGTGGTAGCTGAGGGGATTCGACCCCGTTTTACGCGAGTACGATACCTTCGCCGTTGTCAATTCCTCTAGCTAAACACACAAATGTATCAAACACATAACCATAAATAAAGAGATGCAGCGGAAATAACATTTCATTTCATTAATATCAAAGAACTGAAATTTGCTTACAGACAATGGAAATAAAACTAGCTAGGGTACTGGTAGCTATCTCTGAGAAGAGATGTGGTGGCTACAGACCTCTGAACTGCTTTACAATGAGGCGCGAGGGCCTATTTATTATTGAGAAACAAATGGAGAACCCTAAACATCCCAAAAACCTAACCCTAGGAGATGAAGCGCCAAAACTATGGGCCCCGTTTGGGTAAATTGGTGTTTCAACTTCCCAGGGACGTAACTTTGGCATACTATCTCCGTTTGACGCACATGATACATCATTAGAAAGCTCTATCCGAGGACTACAACTTTCGGGATGAATTTGATGATCAAATTCGCTGGCGCTTTGATACCCAAAAAACGTCGTTTAGGGCCTCAAAAAAAAAAAAAAAAAAACACAAATTTAATAAACACATAACCAGAGATGCAGCGGAAATAACACTTCATTTCATTAATATCAAAGAACTAAAATTTGCTTACAGACAGAATGGAAATAAAACTAGCTAGGGCACTGGTAGCTATCTCTGAGAAGAGATGTGGCAGCTACAGGCCTCTGAACTGAGTTACAATGAGGCTCAAGGGCCTATTTATTATTTAGAAACAATGGGAAATCCTAAACAGCCAAAACCCTAACCCTAGGAGATGAAGCGCCAAAACTATGGGCCCCGTTTGGGTAAATCGGTGTTTCAACTTCCCAGGGGTGTAACTTTGGCATACTATCTCCGTTTGACGCACATGATACATCATTAGAAAGCTCTATCTCGAGGAATACATCTGGACAACTGATGACCACCCATCGGCACTTTGATACCCAAAAACGTCGTTTAGGCCTCAAAAAAAAAAAAAAAAGAAAAAAAAAAAACATTTGATTCAACCATAACTTGAAGGTCTTATTGTAGCATTTGCATAATATAATGGCATGTGGATAACTGCAACACATATTTTATGCCATAGTTTATGGATATGTTTCCAAAATTCATGCATGATTTTTAGATATTTGTGTAGTGATTTTTAAATCCAAACTAAAATCCTTGAAAATAGTTCATACTTAGGTAAGTCTTTACATACAAAATAGATAGAAATAAGATGAAAATAAATATAATTATCACAAGTAACTTCCCATCATTATTCATGTTTTCCTCGCTGCTTATGTAGGAATAAAATTATAAATGTGTACTTATGTAAGAGTAAAATTATACATTTGTAGACTTACTAGTGGTTACTACCCGCCAGGGTTTAAATTCGACGGGTCACCCTACCCATCATGGAATTTTTGTATGACGGTGTTATTTTTAAACTGTCCATCATATGATCTTTAATATTCACTTTTTACTTGTTTAATTAAAATTATATAAATTATATTCATAATTAATCTAACATGAAAAGCAAAAAAATGCCTACAAATCCTGAAGTGAAAGCAATTGAACTTTGAAGAAATTAGGGTAAAGGCAACCTGTCATGGTCAAAAATAAGTTTCTCAATTTCATTTTTGGTATTTAAAAAAAAATAAAAAAATCTTCCATTATCAATAAAAGAAAAAGCAAATATATACAACCAAAAAAAAATAAAAACATTGCAGTAAGATTTAAAAAAAAAACATATCAAGAGGTTCAAAACTACCCAATAGAGGAGCAAGTAAACAGCAAAGAAACCCTAGAACTTGTTAGGTAAAAAAAAATTTCAGGATGTATTTAGGAAAATCGAAAAAGAGAAAAAAATTACCCACAAACAAAACAACTGTGTCTGACAGGAAGAATGAGTAAGCAAAAAGACAAGACTTTATGAAGAAACAAAGGCCTCAGATTTGATGGTAGTGCATTCGACCTGAATCAGTTGAGGCAAAAGGAACTAAATCAGTTTAGTTTTTGGATTTTTCAAGGAAGCCACATAAGGATCTAGCTCTATGTAACATTATTTATTTACAAACAAATTTGATTCAGGCTCAAGTGGAAGGCATACGTTTTTGGTATATAAGTACCTGCGCCATGGCCTCCACTGCGACACAGAGATGCTCCAGCGCTTGTGAGTTTCGAAATCTCAATGCAACTATGTCGTTGACATCCTCCTAGTCATCTTCGAGCATTCATAATTGTCCCTAGTTCTTATGGGGGCGATATTTTGATGTATCGGCTTTGGGAATTGGTTGAAAAAGTTTCTGATGCTGGTATTGGTGCAGCTTCTATGGTTGGCCTTGGTGCTGGTTGTTAATTTGAATTAACAGTATTTGAATTAATAGAGTACCTACTTCCTAGCATGGTTCAGTGTCTTCATTGACAGCATTGATTACCTAACATCTTACCATTTATGTGGGAGTACTCTATTACATGTCTTCAGCACTGGATTTTATTGTGGTATCTAAAGGTTTTAAGGAGGATCTTGAAGCTTGTACTTGCGGGAATCATCTTGCAACGGAATCATCTTGCTACTACACATATAATCATATCGAGGTGCCAGTTAATCTATATACATATATATATATATATATATATATATATATATATATATATATATATATATATATATATATATATATATATACTTATAATTTAGAGCTCTCATTATTCATTTTTTAACATGCCTATCATTTTGACATTTTTCAAAATTATTTGCAATTTCAGTTTAAAGTGATTATTTTAGAATTAACTGTATTTTACGATTAAAAAAGAGAAAAACAGGTAAACGAACATCAATTTTAAAGCCTACTACCCACCAATATTTATGCGAGTCCTTGTGCTTGAGCAACCAATTAATTTATCCACTTCACATCTCAATTTATTATTTCCTTCGAAAGCAAGACTACAGGATTTGATTTGCATGTTGACCACTATTAATGTAGCATTGACCAATGTAAGTTATAATTTTTTATGTACTTTTTCTCAAAGTATAATTTTTAACTTGACAAGTGGGACAAAGTTTTAATTTATATGGTAAAATAGATCTTAATTTCTAGCTACTATTAGTATGTTATACATTTTAATGTGATATGTATATTATGATTTTCTTTTATATACAAAAGTATTTGTAATTTTATTAATAAAAACAAAATTACAAAATAAAAAATTGATTTATATATATATATATATATTTTTTTTTACTTTTAAATTTTTATTATTTGGGCCAATATTGAAATGTTTTCACTCATTAATGGACATTTAATTGCGTGTAGTTAATTATTTTTTTCTCTATATTTTTTTTTATGTGCATTTCTGCAATATATAATGTGTAATAGAGCCGACATTTAAAAATGTTAACATACTTACATTATGCCTTAACATCTCCCTTATACCGACTTGTAGAGTACCTGTCGGTGCAATTTTTTTTTCCAATTAATGTGTGTGTGAGAGAGACATTGGAATATTTTACTTATTAATGATTGACATTGTTCATTTGATTATGAGAGAATTTTATTATTTTTATTAATTTTAACTTTTTATTGTTAATTGAGTCAACATTGAAATGTTTACACTAATTTACGAAGATTTAATTGTGTTTAGTTTTTTTTTTCCATATATATTTTTCTATGTGTATCTCTACCATATGTAATGAGTAATAGAGTTGACATATAAAAAACATTGACATACTTGCATTACATGTACACCTTCCCCCATACTAGGATGTGAAGCACATTTCAGTGAAAACATATTAACATTATGATTATTATTAATGTTAATGTTAATATTTTGATCAAACTCATGAACCCTCTTCAACTATGGTCAACAAATTTACCTCAAATGCTTTGTTCGTCAACTAGTACAACCTCATTAGCAAATATGGTTAATATATGTTGATGAATGATATTTTCCACCTTATATATACCATTCGACATATGAAAATGATGTTGATTGGTGTATATCAATCACATTTACTAATGTAATTTGACTAATTATATCTACCTTGGATCAAAATACAAAAAAACATAAATAACTACTGTTTTTTTGGCATATTTAATATAAATTTAACATATGAAATAAAAAATGGCCAGCAAAGCCAAACATTATATGAAAAAGTTAATAATAATCATTATCAATATCCAATTTTAAGGTCACGTCCAAGCCAGACACCAAATTGGTGTATGAGACCCCCTTGTTTGTGGGACAAGGGACCCACCTCTGTGCAACAATTTAAATGCTCATTCTACGAAGGCATACGTACTCTACCCCTATAGTTTTGAGCTTGTGACCTCTTAGTAGAAAACACATGCTCTTAACCATTAGCTCCACTCAAGTTGTATAAAATGATATTGGAGCCCAAAAAATAAAGAAAATAAAGTTCAGAAAACACGTTGTAACCCTAAAGATCATGACCTCAAAAATATGATCAGAAACATGACCTCAAAAATTCTATCGAAAATTTTTTCCACTCTTCTTCTTTGACTGACGGATGCAATAGTATGAAAATTTAATTCAAGTTGTAGTTACTATCACCCTCAGATACTTTTGGAAAAATGAAAATGCAATTCCAATTGTAATTACTCTCACTAAAAGAGACCTTCTGAAAAAATCACTAAAATCCACTACAAGAAAAAATGGCATTGGTGAGCGGTGAAAATGGTCACCATAAGCTCATTGGTGAGGGTGAAAAGATATTTTGTCACCAAAAATTGAACGTCACCAAAGGTGGCATCATCGAAAGTATAGGTGTTGTGGTGACATTCAAGGTCCGTCACCAATAATGATTTATAGTGACCGATAGTGACCGTCACCATTTCATATGAGCAATGGGTGATGGATAATAGCCTCGTCACCGAAAAAGCTCAGACATCACCAAAGGAGGCATCGCCAAAAGTATGTGTGTGGTGACATTCAAGGTCAGATCACTGAATATTAGATTATAATGACGGATAGTGACCGTCACCATTTCATATGAACAACAACAATTTTTTGCGAATGGACCTTTCATGGTCGTCACTATTAGTGCATATACATGGAAACGTTCATTGACCATCACCATAAACTCATTGGTGACATCAAGGTCCATCGCAAATAATGACTATAACAAAAAATACTGACCTTCACCATCTCATATCAATAACAAAGATTTATTGTGATAGACCTTTAATGGTCGTCACTATTCATGCATATATGTGGTGGTGTTTGTTGACCGTCACCATTTCATATTCTAGTGAGAGTCATAAAATGTCACCATAAGCTCATTGTTGATGGTAAAAAGAGCATTCGTCACCAAAAAATTATCGTCGTCATTCCCTATGAATATTAGGGCATGATGGAATCGAACCACCAACCTCCTGCTTGTAAAGCAGGTGCTCTTCCATTGAGCTAACACCCTTTAAAGAATTAGAATTTAAACTAGCAATTGCCCCTAAAGGTGCAAAGATACACCAAAGGAATAGAAAATCTAGGAAAATCAAAATTTGCTAGAAATAATATGTTCAGTATACATAATAAAAAAGATAATAAGAATAACTTTTGATATAGTCTAACAAATCATGTACTACGTAGGAGAATAACTGGAAAGCACAACTAGAAATTTGAATCAAAACATAATAATATAGAAGAACATGAAACAAGAAAGAAACAACTCCACAGTTTGAGAAATATGAAAAATCCATGGGCATGTTCTTATATATTGATATAGATAATGAAGAATAAATATATATTTATGAAATTCAAGTATCACACAAGAATGTTTTTAACAAATATCAATATGTAAAATAGTATTTTTTGCATATGGATTTACCTTGCAAAACCTCAAGAAAATGTTTCCATAGAAACAACCAATAACCATAACAACATGGACCTCAGGAGAAATTGTGTAGGGGATAAAATAGGAAGGTAAATCACTAGAGAAGTATTCAAAGGAAATGATGAAAATCATATCTAGAAAGAACTGAGAACCCTCTGAAGTCAACCACACATTTAAGATTGTGACTTGTACACTTTAAAAAAAAAGATCAGAATAAATTATGAACTATTACACCAAAAAACAATGACTTTTTCCACTAAAATACAATTTCAAATTAATCACTAGCATGACGCTAACTTCTTTGCAAAAATAGGGAAGTTTCAAGAGAATCTATAATAGCTTGCATGGCAATCATGTTGATAAAGCCTTCCAAGGTATAAGACCACATCAGTGAACAACAGTGCCATTATTCTTAATACTATCAAAGAGGGATCAATAGAAAAAGTGAATTGACGGACCTTCATAACTTGCATTGGTTCCTTATCCTTCATCCCACCCTAAAATTTTAGACCAAGGTTAAAATTTTGAAGGGAAATTAATAAAAGTCACATGATCTTGTGAAATAATATTTTTATTACTACCATTAACTATAATCTGACAGTTTTTCACAAAAAGGGCATCCTTGTCTAAAGTGAAGTAGTCAGTGATGATTAAGACTAACTATGGGCTTAGAATTGTTTTTCCATATTTTTTTTTAATTGTTAGAATTATCGTAGTTAGTAGCAGAGGAATTTCCACCACGGATTGGGATGTCCACAACAACCACTTATGTAACTAGGATTGTTGACTATAATCATTTTAACCTTCTCCTTCATTTTTCTCAACCACTGAAATGTGTGTTAAGAACTCTTTGCTTAAGACATCCCTCATTAGAATGGGTAGACCATTAGTGATAATAACAACATTCTCCTAACATTTCCACTATCATTAAATTTCTTTTGGGCTAAAATTTAGACTTATTGGTATCTTTGTCATGCCTTGTAAAAACATGAAGATGACAAGGGGAAGCAACATAAGAATAGGGATTAGAAAACATCCACTGAGAGGAGCTTGAATTGTTGTCAATGATGCTCCATCTTTAGGGGTCGCTTTTGTATCTTTATTTCAATATTCAAGGCAAGCCAAAAAGCCTTGCTCCAATGAACTGAGTGCATGCGAAGTCCATATTGTGTTGAATATGAAAGAAGAGACATTTGATAAAATTGAAACATTAATCCCCGATGATGAATTTTTCAATATACTAATGAACAATAAATACCAGCAATTTTCAAAGAAGAAGCCACCGCTAAGTAGCTCCTTTCTAAGAGGTTGGAAACATTGTCTAATAACTATTTTTTAGAAGCGATTGAAATCACCCAACAGGCACCACATTTCTCACAACATGTTGAGTTGTGGGAGAAGGAATCTTAAATTAGAATGCACCCTTTTGTGAGAGTAATGATATTTTGGAGAAGAAAAAATGCCTATGATAAGTGATATATCTGCTAGAGGTATGGAAATGCTATGAGAAGATCAAGAGGTTGGTCTAGACCCCAAGAGATATATAGGGAACAACCCCAAACTTGAGTGTCTCTGAGGTTATGGCAGAAACATTGATAAGGAATGTGAAGGAAAAATTCTTGAAATCAAACTAAACTCACAGGATAACTATGAACCAAGAGTGATGAAGTTCTAGATAGTTCCTTAGTCTAAAGAGGCTAGAAGCTCATGCAACACTAGAAGATTATTTAATTGGGAAAATACAATCCTATGTGGATCTTGCAGATGCAAAGTGCTCTTGCACATGATGTGAAAAATGGCTTGCAAAAAGATGCCCCGTGTGCATCATCAACACACACAAAATTCTCTTTTTCCCAATGCACTAACCTTCTATTTGTGACTAAATAACACTTGGGTCATAGTGCCAAGGCTTTTAGTAGCAGTCACTTACTAAATCTTCCACAATTTCTGCTATTGTAATAGAACTAGATCTTGGACCTATGCTAAGATGTGAGGTGTTTCCACTGTAAGACATCAAGCAACGTGTTTAGCATTCAGAGATGACAAACATGATAAACACCTTGCCCATGGAAAAATAGCTAGAAATAAATGAACAAATAATAATAATAATAATTCTAGAAGATTTTAAATAGATAACCCTGCTATCATTTCACTCAAGGTGCAGGTCTTCACTTTTTTTTTTCCTTATAATTTTCACAAAATCCATTGAATCCTAGCTTGACAAATTTTTGTATTTAGCAACAGTTAAATCATTTTTCATATGGTCACGTATGAATTCCAATGGACAACTGGTATTATATATGCCTTACATAACAATTAGGAAGCCAAAACAAGTAAATTCAATGTTTCAACTGTAGCTTCTTATCATGAAATGTTAGTGACAGTAACAGCAATGGTATACCAATTGCATAAGCCATATGTATCTCCTGTGGAAAGGCTGATTGTAATCCCTGTGTGAGACAAAATCTCAATAAATACTAAGATAAAGAACTGATATGCAGTGGAATTGTTGTAGAAACTATTTTATAAATGGGAAAGGTATTGGATTATCGAATAGCATATCATGCGTACTACCTATTTAGTTTCTTACCCTACAATATCTACTATCATTTTCAGTTGCTTTATTTTTTGGGTACACTGCTCATTTTATCTAGAATTACAATGAGATAGTTGTCTGATAGTTGGTCATATTACAGTGGGAAAGTCATCAATATAGGAAATCTAGTTTTTGATTGAAAATGAGAGCAGGGAATAAGGAAAACCATTGCCGCAAGGTAAAACTATGATTGACAACTTCTTATTGGAATGTGTATTATTTGGAGTTAAATGCAAACTATGACTATTTGTGGTAATGCTATGGATCTTGGAGAATAGAAATTTAACAAAGTATTATCACTGTAACATGTCTACAATGTAGATGTAGATCATTTTTCACCCTTTTTTCTATATTCTGAAATGGCTTGTAGTGGTAGCATGATGCGTGCATTAGATATTTTCTTCCAATGTTCTAGTGAACCTAGTATTTTCAAGAGGGTCATAACCTGTTAGGAAAGAACTTATTTTTTCATAAGAGGCATTCCTAGAAAAAAATGGTCAGGAGGCCAATCTGTAAGACAAAATTATAATATATATTGTGACTTCTCCAAAGCTTGAAACTTATTCACTAGTTTATACTTCACTAGTCATTCAATAATGCAGCAGCCTTCAGAAACCAAAAAACAATGGTGACTTGCAGTTCATGTTTGAATTATGCTAGTACAATATTAGTCTATTTAAAGGCCTACCATATGCAACAAAATAGATTTTCAAAGAAGATTTCTATGTGAACTATTGGAATTGTAGGACAAATGAAATGGTTATTTTATATATCTTCAATTATTTTCAATTAGGAAAGAAGCCCTTAAAATGTACATCTATCATAAGACTAGGCCAAGTTCAATCTAGTCAAGTGTGCTTCTACTTGCACACACTTGTTATTTATTTTTCTCATCTTAGGCATTAGAGAAATGACATATTAAATGTATAAGAATTCCCAAAATAAGTGTCTAAGTGAGATGGAAGAAATGTGAGAAAATTCAAGGTGGCCTATCCATGTTCACCCATTATTGTGCTTCTTTAGGATTAATAGTCGAGGAACATTTTTCAGCACTGTGGGACTAAGAAAGTATTCCAAATTGTAAGATTAAATAACATTGCAACACCATGATAGTCATCTATAATTTCTGAATTGATGCTGACCAATTTAGCATAATAGTAGGAGACAACTTAGCAACTTCTTAGTATCATGTTGCATGAAGAATTGACTCGAACCTAAGTTTTTGAGGCAACTGATATACTACCCAAATCATGTCCTTTAGGAGACAAATTTTTCACATTGAGCATGTGAGAGGGCGAATGGGTATCATGTTCACATGGATTGATACATTAGTCCAATTTATATTTTCTTATCTTTTCCTAAAGGCTAATATCAGTAAATGCAAACATGAAAGTGGGTGCCTTCACATTTTAAGAGACAAATATAGAGGGATTGTATTAAATACCATTTAAGTTAATCATTATACCCTCATTCTTAATGGAAATAAAAATTTCATATGATTCATGTCATATGTGCCCAATGTTTTAAAAAACTAAAGTTTAAACTCCCAACATGTCCTTTATGAGAGTGGGTGCCCTCACATTTGAAGAGACAAATATAGAGGGATTGTGTTAACGACCATTTGAGTTAATAATTATACCCTTATGCTTAATGTAAATAAAAATTCCATATGATTCATGTCATTTGTTCTGAAGGTTTGAAAACACTAAAGTTTAAACTCCTAGGATCGCATCATTCCCTCTAGTTGAAGAAATAAGAAATTTGAAAAGAAACATTGATCTCCTATAGTGATTTGTACCTTTATTATTTCACCTTTTCACTTGAGAATTTGATGGCTTAGGATTTGAACCTCTAATTAAGTGGTAGGTTCAACATATAATTGAGGTTGTTTGACCTTTTGGGAAACTATGCAAGGATGAGTGCTTTCTATGTCCAAGATTATAATGATACATTTTAGATGAATCTCTTAGCTTTCACTGTCTTAATATTTTTGAATATTGATCTTATTAGAAATTTTAAGTTAAAGATAATTGTTATTGAAAAATCTAGCACTTCTATGGCATCATAGGTATGGGCACCTCAACCTGAACTATCTCTCTTAGTTGGCAAGAGAGAAACTAGTAGATGGACTTCTGAACATTCTGTAGAAGATCCACAAAGATTGCAAAGCTTGTCAGGAAGGGAAGCTACATTAAATACCATTATATGAAGGACAAGCTTGGAGAGCGTAGAGTGTCTTTCAGTTGGTACTTTCAAACATATGTGGACCAATGAACATGACATCAACCACTGGTTCCAGTTATTTCCTTCCGTTTGTTAATTATTTTAGTAGAAAAATGTGGGTATATTTTCTATAATTAAAATATGATGTGTTTAATGAATTTCAAAAGTTCAAAGCATTAATAGAGAAACATTTAGTTTTTCATATTGCCACTCTTAGATATGATACTGGTGGGGAATTATACTTAAAATATTTCAATAAATTTTCTACTAAACATGGGATCCAAAGAAAATATAATGCACCTTACACTCCACAACAAAATGTATTGGTTGAGAGGAAAAATTGTACTATCACAAAGATGGCTAGGTGTAAGTTGCAGAGGAAGTCTATTCCAAATAGGTTTTGAGTTGAGGTAATGTTCACAATATTATACCTATTGAATTGATCTCCCATGATGGCGATGAAGTAGAAGGTCACAAAGAACCATGGTTTGGAAGAAAGTCCAAGTAAGTCATCTTAAAGTTTTTGGTTCTATTGCCTACACATGGATTCTAGCTAAGAAGATAACCAAATTAGATCCAAATAGAAAATTTAATGATTATAGGGTAGATCAAAACTATAAGGTTTATAGGTTGATTGATATTAACACTGATAGGGTAAGCTTCAATAGTGAAGTTGTTGTCGATGAGGAGGTTGGACCTTTCCAAACTTCTCCTAAGTTTTGAATTACTTAGAAGCTAGAAGGGGTTTCAGATTCAAGTGTCAAGCTTCACGTAGCTGCAATTTAAGGGGAGTGGAATATTTTGAGCATGATGAGTCTCCTAGACTAGTATTATGATCTAGATATAGGTGGTACAAGTTATGGTGACAATATTGACTTGGATGAAGAAGATCACAAGAAGAGACCCAAGTAATGGCACAACACCATTAGATATGTTTGAGTAAGAAAAATCATCAAGGGATGATTGTTGAGTGGAAAGAGAAAAAAGAGAACATAGTCAACTTTGCTTTCATGGTCAATATTAAAGAAATCTATGTGTCAATATTTTTGAGGAAGCACAAGGGAGACCAAATTGGGAAAGAGCCTATTAATCAATGTTGTCATTGATGTCAATATGACATTGACAGATATGTCAATATTATTGAGATGTCTGGTCCCCGATGATGATACCATGACTCTTTTTTGACTAGGATACCATCAATGAAGATCACAAGGCATGAAGAAATCAAACCACTAATGAAGGAAGCCCTAATAAGTATTTGATCTAATGTTGCATGCACTTGATCTTAGAACTTTCCTAATGATGATGTTGCAATATAACATATTACTGCATTGCTATTGAATACATGATGCTATATCTATCATGATGACATGGATGTCCTACATGATGACACTATGATCATATGATTGATAACCCAAACAATGCAGAAGAAAAAAAAAGGAGAAGTCAAGCAATGAAGAAGCCATGTTATCCTATTCAATTTCTTCACACAAAAAATAATGACAGTCACAAATAAAAATTGTTTTTTACCACATTAGAAGCATCCTTTCAAATTTACTCTTGTGCCATCTTATAAAGAATATTTTTATATTTCTAATGAGCTATCACTTATCCGAAAATTCCTAGTAGTTGAAGAGAAAATGAATTTTCAAGTTTTAATATTATATTTTTATTTCTAGCCCACCTGAACTCAATTCCTCATGTTTGTTCCTTCAGCCAACTGTCACGTATTTTAATAGAGGTCGAAACCATCATAAATATAAGTTTAAATCCTCATTCCAAGCAGGAAATTTTTTGGTAAAAAGACATAGAATTTTATACAGAACCTACAGGAGGCCGAGGAGAAGCTAAAAATATTTTGTTTGGGAAATTTCTTAAGGGGAAGCTCAAGAGAACTTAGATTATATTGATGAATCTTTTTGCAGAACTATGGAACCACTGAGGAGTTTTTGAATAAAAGTTATTAGGTTAAAAATCTATGATAACGAGTTGTAAAACATCAAGGAAAACCCTCATGGTACCTCATACTTTTGACTAAGGGCTAGAAACCTTTTGATCTGTGAGAGAGGGCTTCACAAAAGCCCTTGAACTTGTGACCAGAACAATGTTCACTACCTTAGACTTCTAGATAGTACCTGTATTGCTTGTGAGAAGGTGTTATAGAGTGAAGGAATGATTTTTTTAGCATTTTGATAAGATTATGTTCAACTAAACGGAGGCTATAACAACAAACCTATGACAACAAAATCTTGGATACCTTCAGCACCTTGGATTTTTGTATTAGATAGTACCTAAATGCAATAATCATTGTGTGGCCAGCCTTCTAGAGAAACTTTAGAAATTGAACACATAAAATTTCTATGTACTATCGGAGAGTGTTATATATACCTTAGAACTATAAGACCTTGGTCCTCAATTTTGGAGACATACATCCTTTGAAATAACCCATAATTGTGGAATTTGGACCTGACCTTAACACCTCAAAACTACTAGATATTGAATGAATAGAAGTCTTGGAAAGTATTTAGGCCATTGGGAGGTGAAGTTTTTTGAAGATACATATTGAATATCATGGAGTAGTCATATGGAATGATGATATCATTGGATATTCACATTATTGGAAACATTTGGAAACTTTGGATAGAATACTCTTGGAAAACTACATTGGAAAAGTGAGGTTTTTGAAGAAAATTCAGTGGAAAAATTAGAAGGCAACCTTGATAGAATTTATCTTAGTTTTGGAGTTTCTACCTTCCATTGAAGTAGAACTGTTGAATAAAATCTCATGTGGTAGCTTTGGAGATATCCATGATGCCTCGTGGAAGTTAAATTTCATCCTTGAACATATTTCGAGAAGATTATTTGCAACAACTATTGAATAGTTGAAATCTTTCTGGAGCATCTTAAAGACAATTTTGAAGACATCATTGGAGAATCTATTAAGGAACCTGTGAAGAAACTCTTAGAGATATTTTTGAATATCATGATGCATTATTCATCATGAGGTAACCTTTGATTTTTCTGTTTGGGTATGATGAAGATAAGTCGTGACACCATCATGAGAAAGACAAGGTTGTCATTGATGAAGTGACATGGAGACTAAGTGAGGGGATAGCTGAAGATTATCAAGGCTTTTTGAAGAAGATATTGGTAGACGTGAAGTATAACCAAATATATCTAGACGAATTGAAGAAAGAGGTTGGAGCCTCATAGAGACAAGGTCGGTGTCTTGGAAGATAGGGTTGGAGCCCTAGAGGATTGGAGTCCTCAAGAAACTAGTTCGGAGCCTGTACCAGAGATAGGATTGGAGCCCTAGATGTTGGTGCCTCAATTTGACAAGGTTGAAGCCTTGGAAATACCAAGTTGGTGCTTGGCATAATACATGTTCGAGCCTGAAAAATTGGAGTCTTCATCTAGGGTTGGAGCCCTATATCATTACTGTACTTTAGTTATTGTAAAGAAGAAATTAATGAAAGTATCTATTCCATCGTTGTTCATTCTGTGTTCTAAATATAAGTGATCTAACTAGTAAAATTAACAGTTGAAAATAAAAATTGATTCACCACCCTCTTAGTATTTCCAATAGAGCCATGGTAGTAAAATATGAGAGTTTGATGAAAAATCAAACATGTGGTCTCACATCACTTCCATTAGGGAATAAACCTATTGGCTGCAAAGGGATGTACAATATCAAGTAGAAGGAAAATGGTGCATTTGACAATTACAAAGTATGGTTGGTTGCATAAGGTTTTTCTTAGCAATAGGGAATTGAATATGAGGATACCTTTGCTCCTACAACAAATATGAGCACCATCCAAATTTTTCTAGCCACGCTAGCACAATTTGGCTGGAAGGCCCATTGTATGGACATGAAAAGTTCCTTTCTTAATGGATGTTTGCGGGAAAAAGTATGCATGTATCAACCATACTCTTTTTAGGTTTCAAGGAAGGAGCATCTAATCTACAGACTGAATAAGGGTTTTTATGGTTTGAAATAGGCACCTAGGGCATGGTATATTAAGATTGATAGGTATTTGGATGAACAAGGGTTCCAGTGGAGTGCTTCAGATTCCAACATATGTGTGAAAAGAGTTGGTCACATTTCTCTTCTTACATGTATATGATATCATTATCATATGTAGTGAGGCAAGTTCAATAACACATCAAATCCAATATGAGAATTTTTTTTGACATGATAGATCTAGGCCTCCCACACTACAGTCTAGTTGTAGAAGTTTGGAAAATAGGTACCAACATTTTTTGTCTCACAAAAAAAATATCCGAGGACTTTGTTGGAAAATTTTAGAATGACAGACTGTAAAGTATCGTCTACACCTATGGAGAAAGTGTTTGAAACTTTCAACCAAAACTTACTCTAAGGAATTCAATGAGTCAATGTATAGGCAACTAGTTGGTAGCTTGGTATATATTAGAGTCCCTAGAACTGATTTGAGCTTCTTTGTGAGCTTCATTTCCAGATTCATGATAATTCCAAAGGTAGAGCACTAGACAACAACAAAGTGAGTGTGGAGATATGTGAAAGGGACACTTGACTTTGGCATTTTCTACAACATAAGAAAAGACTCTAGCCTATGTGGGTATACAAATTCAGATTGGGAAGGTTCTCTTGATAATAGAAAATCCACTTCTGGATATGTTGTTAGCCTTGGCATAGGTGCAGTCACATGGACTAGCAAGAAGCAGCATGCACAAGGCAGGAGCTCTTTTGTCAACAGAAGAAAAATATCGCAGAGTAGTGAAAGAAGCATGCTAGGTAGTTTGGCTCAAGAGGATGCATTGAAATGCAAGAAACATAGCCAAAGCCCCTATGATGTGAGAAACAAGGCTTGATGAAACTTTCCAAGCATCTGGTCTTTCACGGGTATACCAAACATGTTGAGGTATATTACCACTTCATCACATAGCTTTCATAATATGGGTCTATCGAATTATCATATTATCTTATAAAGAATCAAAATGCAGATGTTCTCACCAAGGGTTTGGGTCCTGAAAAATATGTCAAATTCCGGGATAAGCTTGGTTTCATTAGTAGATTGACCATTAAGGGAGGGTATTAAAGTAAATATTAGTTCACTATTCAATAATGGTCAATTAGGTACTAGATTTAGGCACTAATGAAGTCACATGGAATTTAGTTTATTTTATGTGTTTGATGTCTTATTTCACTTTAGTGTGTATTTCGGTCTATCTCACATTCATAAAGTGGATTGACTCAACTTTATTGTAACCTATATAAGAAATATTTTTCTTTCTCACTTTTAACTTAAAGGCACATAACAACAATGAAAAGAGGGTTTTCTTTAGTTGCAAGACACAATATTGTTTTGTAAAGTTGAAGGCACATGAAAAAAATGCCCTTTATCCATCCTTTCCTTAGGTACAAGAAACCAAAATATTTTCTCACAGTTTTTTTATATATTTCTCCAATGATCCCAATGACTCACTTCACTTTCCTTAGTTTGAAAACAAAGAGAAATAGCCCTTTCCCAACCTTGTGAGAAAGGTCTTACAACAAATGAGATGATACCAACTCCAAACCCTATGAAAAATTGTCCCCGGTATAAAATAAAATAACCCTACAACAATACCAAGATCGAATAAAAAATTGGCTTCCAATTTATAATCCAAATGAACCAGAAACTATTTAATTTCTAGAGAAGACCCTTCTGTAAGGTTGTTTAACTTTCCTTTGTAAAAAAAATTACAAGCCACCCAATAATTTTTGGAATGGTAGCCACTAATAATGCCTGCATACAAACATAGAAGAGATTAATCCTACCAAACTGAATCAAAAGGATGAAATCCCTAGGAAAAAAAATTTAAATCTTATTAAGACCACATAAATGAGTGGACTACATGGATTATCCCCATAAAAAGCTAATATATATTTGAAGTAAATATGTATAATATCAAAAAAAAATAGTAATTAAGTTAAATCCAAGTCTTCTTGACGAATGATAGGGTTGGAAATTGATATACATAGTATAAAGGGCACATACGTCTTTCCGTCCAATATAATAAGCAATCTGTCCACTGACTATTGTACCCACAGTGGCTCCCATGTTTGATAAGGATCCAAATAAAGAGAATTGCCATAGAATTCAACATGTTTTTAGTCACAATGGGCCTTTATGTAGTCCTGTTGGGAAATATTAATCATTTTAACCCAGTAGGCAACAAATGAAATTTTTATTGGTATCATTTAGAACTTATGGACTTCATTGTGTTGGACAATAGTAAATGCACCAAAATAGATATTAAATAGGTCCATTAACTTCTTAAGAGATGTATGATCATCTGTGTATTTATCCTAAAATTTTGACTGAAATACATGCCCTTAAAAATCATCTTACAATGAAAACATACATGAGACAAGGTTAAATCAAGATCATCAATGATCCTATTTTGAGTAGGAGATGAATACCCAACCTGTTACAACATTACTTTGCTAGGATCATGATAAATTTAATCAACCCTTCCCTATTTTGAAGACAGAAAGGTATTCAATAAAAAGGTTGAGAAGTAAACTATGAAATAAGAAAAATAACTTACACAAAATCGAAACTCTATAGGCCCCAAGGAAACAATATATGTACAAAGTATTGCAACAAGAGAACTCCCTTGGAAGGAATGAACACCTGCAATTTTTTCCCCTTCACCACTAGGACGACTAGATTTTGATCTAATGTGTTGACTAATTCTTTTTTCTAAAATATGCTTCTTCACATCTCTACTGTCAGCCCTATATCCTACCTCCAAATAATTTTTTTATGCCATCTGGTTCTCAAGGGTAAAATTCCCAATGACAAAATTTATTGAAAATTTAATGCCAAATTACTAAACTCCTCCTGCACAAATCAGCCCATGAAAACCTTTAACATTAGCACATGATGATGATAGACATCAATGATAGTAGAGAAATCTCATAGCTGGGAAAACAGACAATGATAATTTAACAATACTGTGATGTGCATGATTATGGTTTTGAACAGTATAATAGAATTCAATAAAAAAATAATCATTTAGGCTAATTCATCAATACATGGAAAAAATCCATTTACAATTTTGTCCAGTAGATGCAAACATATATTTTTTGGAATGATGTGACAACATTCTAGAATAGAAAGAACACCAACAACGATATCAATGAAACCTATATGGAGCATATTGCAGAACTCAATACACTAGCTCCCAATACATTAGTTTTCTTTTGAGAGAACAAAATTTATTCAGATGCCTGTTGTACAATGTCGAGTTGCTGCAAATGATATTTTTATGGGAAAATTTTAGAGAAGCCTAGAAGAACAAAGATACCATCAAGAGTATCATTCCATAAATGCAACATATTGTAAAACTCATCTTGTTAGAGCCCAATCAATTATTTGTCCTTTATGAACACAAAATCATACTCATATGACCACCCTACATAAAGATGCAGATCCAATTGAAAATTCATAACCAATGGTATATTTGAAACATGCCAATGAAACCAAACCCCCATATTACAATTTCAAACATGACAATCAAATCAAGCACCCAACACAATACGACTGTTAGGAAACCACTATTCTCACAGAAGGGAGGAATGATCAGTATCAAGTGGGTTCAAAGTCGATTCAAAATAAGATACTTATGCACAGGCTGAGGAACCATATAGATATGCGGTAACAATGATTTGATTGAATGGTAGTTCCATCCATATGTAGAAATGGTTGCTCTCAACATTGAATTTTGTCTAGAACCACAATCAACTTAGTTTTGAAGACCCATTATATTCCACTTGAATGAATTCAAAAAAACTTCCAAATAAGATGCAGAGCATAGCTTACAAAGGGAAAAATGAAAGACAAAATAAATTATATTTTGATGACCTCATACAGTAACAAAATGGAAACATAAACTTACAAAATCAGGAGAACCCAAACAAGAACCAAGAAATAAGCATAAAAAATAAAAGCAATACTATTGTTACCTCTTCCAATGGAAGATATACCCAATTAAGCCAAACTAGCAAAAACTATCATGGAAGGAGGTACAAATTCTGCCTTGTGGGATTCTCCTCTGCTAAATATCATAGACAAATTTAACAGATCTGAATAATTTCCAAAACTCACAATTCTAGTTTGTCTTTCCTTATAACCACAATTTCATTATAACTACAATTTTAGATAACCAAAACTTTAGATAAGGTGAACATGTCATACTAGCAAGACTGTGGCTGATTATGTTGTTGCTTCTCTCATGGACGACCTTAAAATGGCCAAGAAAGACCCAAGCGCATGCATCCAAACCCTATGTATGCATGAAGTGCTCCTTGTACAAATCCATCATAGCTCTAAGGCCCACCAGAGGAGAAGCAATGTACTCTATCTATAAATTTCATCTACAATAATCTTATTCAAGTCCTGCTTATATGCTAATAGGTTTAATGGAATAGGACAAAGTTCCAGGGCTGATAATGGAATAATACTAGCAACCCAACTAGTACAAAGGAAGTTTCAAGATTATAAATCATAATATTCAGTATGTCAAAAAACAGAATTTGTCAAGAAAGGAATGTGTCTCAGAATGGCACAAGGTTTTAAAATATGCATCAATTATTTCTACTCTGTATCAATTCATTTGTCGATGATTGTTATCATGTAGCTCTTGCAAATAGAAAAATTGTTTTCCAAAATTCTCCTGATATGGATAGATTTGGTGTATAGATCCTATTTCAGTTTTTATAAGTCATTGTGGCATGAAAATCGTTGAGGTTCAAAGGGTTGAACTCTATATATAAATATGATGGATAAATTGTTACTCCCTTTTAAGTTACTGGTTGAGTCGTTAATGAGGTTGTATTGTTTTTGTACTCAACATTACCACCAAGGATTCTGAATCGGAGTGAAACTGGCTTGGGCCAACTAGGAAATAGTGAGACCACACATAGCTCAACATACATAGCTAAGAAACATGGATTTACATTTGAGCCCTTAGCTTTGCCTGCTAAATTTCTAAAGAAAATGGGCATGGAAATATTCTTTGTTGTTTGCAAACTTCGTACAACACAAATAGTTGAATTTTAGGCCTCTCTTTATCAAAACGAATATAGCTTAATGTTATAATTGACTAGATAATCTTCAAGGGATATTTCAACCCATTGTTGGTATAGATTAACTTCTTGGGATTGAAGTCAGCAGGACAGGCTGGCAATTGATAGTAGAAAAGAATTAGAGCAGAAGCCACTGGCTGGAGGGAGCTATAAGCTATTTCTTTGGATTTTTTGTTGGGCCCATGTTGTGATGTGTTTGCTTGGGGTATTGATTTTGATATTGACCTGTGAATAGTATTCATGGAATTAAAAAAAAATTATTTGATAAAAGGAAACTACTGGCAAAGATAATAGTCAAGAACTTGAACAAATCCATATTTGAATGGAGGCCTAGCCATGAAATATGTCACCCTATCATTCTTAAAGATCCATAAGGGAATTTTTGATGCGAGCAGTACAATGTATTTTCTTCACTAACCATCGAGTAATTTGTCTGCCACAAATTTCTTTATGTGCCTATATCCATGACAACATTTCAATCGATTAGAAATGACATTTCAGTTGCCTAGAATAATATAAAAGGGATTAGAACTTGTAGTAAAAAAATGTTACCATGTTATCATAAATATGATTATTTAATCAATTTCTTCATTCTTAATGTTTCTCTCAATCCTATGCCAATATAATGGGGTACCTCATATGATATATCAAGCCTTACAAATGTGGGAAAATAGTAAATGCTTCCAGTGAAAGTGGTTTAGCAATAAAAATTCTTCAAGCTTATTTTTGGTCAAGGGTTTTCACTCTAATATGTGATGGGGAGGAAGAAATATGTGCCTGCTCCTTATGAAATTTTATCTATCCCAAGAACTCATTTTTAGAGTTTGAATTCCATGAAAAGTTGAAGTGAATATCTCCATAAGTCATTTCTATTTTTATTTATTTTTAAATTGTGATGAATAAATGATTGAATGTGTTCATTCTTGGTAGTTCTAAATGTTGTTTCTCGTGGAACACAGATTGCATTAACCCTACTCAATGTGGAGTATTCATTATTATCACAAACATACACCTTTCTTATTTTAGACATAAACATAATTACTTCAGGATGAATATTAGCTAGCTACTCGTTCACATCATCAACCTTCTCAGGCCGCAAAGGCATTATTATTAATGTGTTTGGAAGCTCACAACCATACACTTCTGGGAGATATTTAATGCTCTTCCTTTCATCTATCCACTCTGGAACGATATATTCAATTTTGGTTCCAAGTGGAGGTATCTTATTAAACCTTATCTTATATCCATTGTTGCATATGTAAGGTTTTTTTTTTTATCAAGAAAACACTCTTAAACCCAATCCCTGAACATATAGAAAGGTAAAACACATATCATCTCATTAGCCATGGCCTAGAGCTCTTAAACCCAGTCTCTGAATATTTTAAAAATATGAAACAAATTTTATCAACAGTCAAGGCTAGAAAACGTCCCCAATCACCACAATTTATTTTGTTTTCATAACATACTTAAGCTATAAAACTATGACCCAAAGCTTTCATAGTCAATCTCTGCAAATTTAGAAATGTATAGTGAATTTTATCTAAATATTCAGGACTAGAAATTACTCCCCCTCATCCCAATTCTATTTGCTTTTGTACATATTTCATCTAAACAACCATGACCGAAAGCTCTTAAACCCAAAATACACAAATTTTAAAATACATTACAAATTTTATCTAAATGTCCAGGGCTAGGAAAAGATCCCAATCACATGAGTTATAGTATATTCTCATTAAACATTTTATCTAAATGGCCATAGCCCAAAGTTGTTAAAGAGAAACTTCAAAACTAAGAAATACTCTACAAATTCTACCTAAACAGTTGGTTTTAGAAAAAAGTTCCCAATCCCCCATTCCATCTTGTTTTCAAAAAATATTTCATCTAAACACCATGACCAAATCTCCTAAACCCAAATTCCATAAATTTAAAAACACATACCAAATACTATCTAAAAATACAGGGCTATAAAAATATCCCAATCACCACAATTCTATTATGCTTTTATACCATATTTCATCTAAACATCCATGAGCCAAAGTAGTTAAAGAAAAACTCTTAAAATTCGGATACCTAGTGCAAATTTTATCTTAACAGACAAGGGTAGAAAAAGCTCCCAATCACCCCAATTTACATTGTTTTCATAACATGTTGCATATGAGCAACCATTCCTTGATGTTTTTCAACTCAATCTCTGCAAATTCAGAAATAGATATTACACTTTATCTAAAGAGTAGATAGTCAAAGATTGAAAACCTCCCTATCACCCCATTTTCCTTTTGTTTTACGAGTGCACGGTTTAAGAAATGAATACCTTTCTCACCAATTTAGCCTTCTTGTCTTCTGCCATTATTGGTAGATCGTCCAACGCCACAGAGAGATTATATGTTGTGGTTGGTGGATCCCAGTTCATTGTTAAAGACCAACAAATTAGTAGAGGCACCCACACCCATGACATCTCAGGTTGTAATCATGAAAGGGTTTAAAATGTGCATAAATTATTTTTAATCTGTATCAATTCACTAGTTGGTGGTAGTTATCCCACGGTTCCTACAAATCGCTAAAATGTGTTGAAAATTTCCCATTTATTTTGGCTTAGCATCAACTTTTGAATTCTGGGCATGGTAGACATGCTGCAAGATGGCTTGTTTTTTGTAGGAATCACTCATGAATTGAGGAGAATCAAAAAATCTTCAACAGATTATCACCCATGCCTTCGGCTTCATCTTCCTTGGTGGAATCTTGAATATACAACCTCTTGACTGCCTCGTTGGGCTGGTCTAGAAGAGTTTTGAAGGGACAAATTCCTTCTGTAAAATGAATTCACCACGATTGGAGGCACTGCGAATCGAATTTCTTGAGTTAAACTAAAAAATTCCTTCTGTAAAATGAAATCACCGTGATTGGAGGCACTAGGAATCCAGTTTCTTGAGTTCAACTAAGTGTATCAAATCAGAGCTAGGATAGCATTGACATGCCCTTCTTCCTCATTCGTTTTACAAACCCTACAACACGAGGGAAATAGACAACGAGAAAAAAAAATTTTGATATTCAAAAAAAAAATCCCATGAACTAGTTTTACTCAAAAGCTAAGGAAAAAGGGTTTTGAGAGAGATTATTGAACACAAGCTCTACAAGGATTTCTCATGGAGGAAAATTTGTTTCCTACTAACTTTTTTATTATGGTATGGTGGTGTAAAATTTTTCATTAAGTAATGGGTTACAATGGGGTTGGAAAAGATGAGAGTTCAAATGAATAAATGGCTATGAAGGACACAAAAGCGAAAAATCAAGTTGAATTAGTTTTGAGGAAGTAGAGATAACTAATGAGTGGTGGTTGAACTTGATGTGAGAAAATGAAGAAGGCAATGAGGAATTGCAAAAGTAGATTAACTATGAAAAGAGTATTGAAGTGAGGATGAGAGAGTTGGAGAATTTCAATGGGAAAGGTGAGTTGGTGAGCCGGTGGTTGTGAAACAAAGGGTTGATGATAAAATATAGCTCAATAAAGAGTGGTAGTCAACACACCGTAATGAGTTCTAATGACCTCACTGGAGTGAGGTTATGAAAGAAATGTGATTACAAAGTAGCAGGTTGGATGCAATGTAGCATGAGAATGCGAATGAGAAAGAATCAAATGAACTATTGGGAAACCATATCCTAAGGCCAACAAAGGATGAGAACCTAGTAGTGGGCATGGCACTAGACAATAGAAAATTTGGCCTTATACCAACCCCAATTGTTATGCTTCTTAAATACAAATAGGTAACACTACACTAGCATGTTAATAATGGTTCAAGTCCACCTTATAGTCAACTTACTTATGGAGGAACAATAACAATTAGAGGAAGTAGTCTTAACAATAGTGCAAGTTTGAATATTAAGAGTAGAAGACTTGGAATTTTTAGTTATTTAGAGAAAAAAACAATAGTTTCATGAATTTTAATACCTATGATGCTTTGAATTAAAACCTAGGAGCATGTAAGAGAAATAATATTAGAGTGATGTACTATTTAAAAAATTTAGTCATATGTAAATTCTTTGGGAAAAAAACATAATGATCCACATACCTTGATATAAAAAATACCTGTAAAAAGTCACTTTTAAAATCTCTTATGTAGTTACCTCATGACATTCAGGTAGATATCACAATTAGTTATGTATTTTTCATTCTCTTAAAGGAACTCTTTCTAGACATGCACCCCGTCAATAATAAATCATCCTAACACTTAAATTTGAAGTAATATAAATCATCCTATGACTATCCTCAAAAGAATTGTCACCTGTAGCCTTAGTGATGTTGTAAGGCTCGTATCAAAATGGTATAAGCTTCTTCTGGGAGTTTGTCAATTTCTCTTTATGAAATTCCAACCATAACTCATCACCAACCTGAAACTTATGTGGCATACACCATATCAAGAGACAAAATTCATGTATGCCTTTTTTCTACGGTTTTTGGTTAGTGTGTTGGCAATATGATGCAATATGTTGTCCTTGATGGCAACCCACTTGATGAAGAGGATGGAAACCTTCTTGATGAATTTATTCCTAACTTGATGGACTTGGTAAAGATGTAATTATGTGATATGATGTGCCTACAGAGAAACTCAGATGTAATGATGAAAGGAATGATGAAAAAATGTATGTCACAAGTAATACGCGGTTAGCTTAAGGGAAGTCACGTATGCACGCGGAAAAGTACGTTCCAAGTCGCGTATGGGCTTTTGCGCTCCAAAATTAGAATACCAAGGGGAATTACCATGGTATTGACCCATTGTATTGAGCGATGGGTTGTCTATGTGGTCCCGTCCAGGAATACCATCGGAAGTAATGTGGTTTTGACTCATGGTATTGAAAAAGGCTAAATCTATATAAGGAGAAGAATTTCATTGTGCAAAGGGGTGCAAGTGTCTGGGCTTTAATGAATACTTAACTCTGAAGTATATCTGCATGGTGGAACTTTCCTCTTAATTGATAGATCTGATTCTAGAATGTATCTATGAACATAATGAAGGTTCAAGATCTCTAGATCTTGAAATGGAAAGACTCTTGGATGATCTGAAAAGAAGTGATGAAGACCTGGCGCAAATCTGTTAAAAGAAGTTGAAGAAATCTGGGTAAGTTCATAGATCTGGTCTGTTCTGCAAAGTTTATCTTTTATAGATCTATATGTAGGTTTGGTTCACTGAAGGCGCGTATATAAGCTGATCTATTTGAACAAAGGCGCGTATGACCTGTTAGGGTTTTCTTGGAAAGTTGCATGAATGAATACGCGGGTTGTCTTCAGTGAAAGCGCGTATATATGTGGATCCATCTAATGAAAAGCGCGTATCATATCTAAACTGATGAATGCTCAAAGTTGAATGTGTTTCTGAAGGTCTGTTCTGAAGTCTGGGTTAACTCTGATATTCTGGTTTCAGTAGGTTCTCTGTTCTGTTTGTAGCATTGGGCAAAGTATGTTTGTTGAAGAGTGAAGGGTTTTGTTGGAACTGTTGGATCCAGTTTGAAAATTAATGAAACGTGGTCTGCAGTGGATCTGAGGGTTGAAGCCTTCAGTCTGATAATAGAAGCTTTCTGTTAGCAGAGGCTGGTGCTAAATATCAGGGGGTAGTAGCTCCCTTCCAGGTGAGACTGGTAAACGAGAGCAGGGGGTTAAAGCTCCCTTCCAGGTGAGGCTAGTAAACGAGAGAAGGTTGTAGCCTTCTGTAGGTGGGTGCCTATGTGCTGGTATAAGTCTGCACCAGTACATGATTGTAAGAAGTTTTTCTCTACAATAAAATATTGAAGGCTGAGACAACGGCAGCGGTGGTTTTCTCTTGACTTGGGTTTCCACCTAAAAATCATGGTGTTCATGTATGATGCTTTTGTGTGATGTTTCATTCTGTTATTACTGCACATGTCTAATGCTATATAAACATCTGATAAATGAATACATGTAAGGATCTAAGTGAAGAATTGGTTGTTTATTAATATCTCTATGCATACGCGAGTTAAGTAAAGGGTATCAGCGTATATACGCGAGTCTGGTTCAGTAAAGTAGCATATGGGTTATTAAAGAATGAAAAAGTAAAAAGATCCTAAGTAAATTCTAAATACTGATTCACCCCCCGCCCCTCTCAGTATTTTTCCAACATAGTGAGGCTCTAAGAAGGATTTTTTAAGGAGTTGTTGTGATCAAGGTCAAAGGAGAAGTTGGTAATTGGAATGTATTGAAGCAGTAGGACATGCAAGGTTTGTGTTGGGTAATATATGTGAGTTACAAAGCTTGGATGATGATACATCTCTACCTTCGTTAAACAAATTGTTGCTCCCTCTGATCTTGGGAGGGAAACAAAAACAGTTGTAATGGTTGCATGCTGTTAGTTTTGCAACAAGAGGCATTCCTACACATGCTAATTTTTCCTTGGTGGTGCGTGTTGAAGAGTGTTAGGGAGTGCCAGGGAATCACAAGGGAGAACTAGGTGAAAATTCATGGAAATCAATAAATAAGAGTGTGTGCCAAGGAGTGTCAACGAATTCCAGGTGTCTCAAGGACAAAGTGTGTTAGGAGAAGGTTATAATATGACTTGTAGGAGGGAATCCTATGGTTACAATAAGGGTTTGGTCAAAGAAATTTCATATAAAGGGAGACTTTGGGTCGGGCACAAGATTGTTTTTCCAATGAATTTGTTGGGTTCCCCAAGTCGCAAAAAACATAAGGCTATCTATGTGGGCATGAAAAATAGGGAGTGCTCAGGTGTGCCAAAGAATGCCAAGAAATACTAACACCTGCTATAAAATTCCAAGGAATGTTAGGCATGCCAAGACAAGGAAACTCTTAAGGCATGCCAAGATATGCCAGGTGCTAAGGTGTGGTGAAAATGCATGCTAGGGAGTGTTAGGTCCAAGTGCTAGGGAAACATAAGGGAAAAATAGTTTCAAATGCATGGAAATGAAGTGTTAACGAGTTCCAAGTGTGCTAAGGAGGGAGTGAAAAGGTATTTTATGTGGTTTCAAGGCATGATAGAGTCTTAGGGAAGCATACCAAGATGTGTCAAGTGCTAGGCTGTGACAATGCGTGCAGAGGAGTGTTAGGGAGTGATAGGGAAAGAAAAGGGAGCACTAGGTTAAAATGTATGGAAATGAATGAATAGGAGTGTGTGACAAGGAGTTCCAGTGAGTTACAGGTGTGCTAGGGAGAGAGTGGCAAGGTGTTCCATGTAGCGCTAAGTCATTCTAGAGTGCCAGGGTGGCATGCGACCAAGATGTGTCAGGGGCTAGGGTGTGCCAACATGTTCTAGGAAGTGTTAGGGAGTGCCAAGGCATGCCAAGGAATGAAAAGGTGTGCTAACACATGGAAAACAATGTGAATGCATGTTGAGGATTGTTAGGGAGTTCCAAGGGAGCACAATGGATAATTAGGTCAAAATGCTTGGTAATGAACAAATAAAAGTGTGTGCCAAGGAGTGTGAGTGAATTCCAGGTGTCCCAAGGATGAAGTGTTTTAGGATAAGTTTAGAATAATAATTGAAAGAGGGTAGTCTATGGTTTTGATAAGGTGTAAAAATATTAATTTCAGATAAAGGGATACTTTGGGTTAGGCACAATTTTTTTTTGCTAATGAATTGGTTGGGTTCCCAAGTTGCAAAAAAGTAAGGCTATCTATGAGGGTGTGACAACTAGGGAGTGCCAAGGTGTTCTAGGGAATGTAAGGTTCCCAAGTAAAGTTAGTTGTTAGGGAATGAGTGCCAAGTCATGCTTGGGAATGCTAATATGTGACATATATTGCGAAGTCATGTCAAACATGCTAAGATTTTCCATGTGTTAAGGCATGCAAATATGTGCAAGGGTGTGACAATGAGTGTCAGTGACAGTGAAGGAAACAAATGGAGAAACAAGTTGAACTACAAAGAGATGAACAGTCAATAATGGTGATATCATTTTTTTATTCTCTTAAAGAAACTCTTTCTAGACATGCACCCCATCAAACATAAATCATCGAGTCAAAAATAATGGAAATGAATGAATAAGAGGGTGTGTTGGGGGTGTTAGCGAGTGTCAGGTGTGTCAAGGGGGGAGTGACAAGGCATACTAGGGAATTCTATGGAATTTTAAGAAGTGTCAGGGTGTGCTAATAAGTGCTAGACAGTGCCAAGGCATGGCAGGCATGCCAAGACATGCCATGTGTTAAGGAGGGAGTGTTAGCAAGTCCTAGGTGTGCTAAGGAGGTAGTGACAAGGTATGTTAGGCAATTCCAAGGCATGATAGAGTGCTAGAAAAGCATGCAAAGTTGTGCCAAGTTCTAGGGTATGCCAATGTGTGCCAAGGAGTGTTAGGGAGTGCTGGAAAAACACAAGGTAGCACTATGTCACAATGCATGGAAATGAATGAATAATAGTGTGTGACAAGGAGTTTCAACGATTTCCATGTGTGATAAGGAGGAGTGACAAGGTATACTTGGCAGTGATAAGGAATGATAGAGTGATATGGCGGGATGCAACCAAGATGTGCCAATGTGTGCAAGGAAGTGTTAACTAGGAGTGCCAGGGAAACACAAGGGAACACTACGTCAAAATGCATGGAAATGAATAAATAAGAGTTTGGGATTGGAAGTGTTAGTGAATTCCAGGTGTGATAAGGAGGGATTAACAACGTATGCTAGGTAGTGTTAAGGCATGCTAGAGGCTAGGGTGACATGCCAAGATGTCCTAGGTGTTAGGGTGTACCAACACGTGCCAACGAGTGTTATGGAATGATATGGAAACACAAGGGAGCACTTGGTAAAAATGCATGAAAATGAATGAATACAAGTTTGTGATTGGGATTTTCAATGGGCTCTAGGTGTGCTAAGGAGAGAGCGAAAAGATATTCTAGGTAGTGCTAATGAATGCTAGAGTGCTAGGGTGGCATGCCAAGATGTGCTAGGTGTTACAGTGTGCCAATGCATGCTAGGGAGTGTTAGGGAGTGTCAGGTAAACAAAAGGAAGCACTAGATCAAAATGAATGGAAATGAATGAATAAGAGTGTGTGAAATGGAGTTTCAATGAGTTCTAGGTGTGTTAAGGAGGGAGTGACAAGGTTATATGCTAGTCAATTCCAAGGTATGTTAAACTACCAAGGTGTGTCAGGAAGTGCTATGGTGTGTTAGGTAGTGTAAAATCATGTCAAGGAATGTAGGGGATGCTAACACATGCCACATAATTCCAAGGCATTTAAGACATGTCAGGTGTTATGGCATGTCAAGATGTAAAATATGTTTCTTAGTTGTTTTATGACCATAGTTGTATGTGATGAGCCTTATCTTGGTAACTTGTTAAGTGGGATCAATTGAGATTGGACATGAGAAGTCTAATATGTGTTACATGTAGTTCTTAGGTGAACAAGGCATATGTTGAATTTCCACAACACATGAGAATTTGGGTTTGGTATTATAATATTTGATGCAAACACACTCAAGTGCCACAACACATCAACTTTTCACAATGAAATCTACACACATCAGGGAATCAATTAGTGCACATGAAAATTTTTAACTTTTTCAAGCCTTTCTTCGTTAAAATACAAATTGTAATAGAATAGGCTAGAGTTCTCATTCTAGGGATGATGGCCCTTTACAATCACATTGATACAAGGAATACAACTAGGGCTTGGTGTTATTCCTTTGACAACCAATATACCTTGAACAAGACAACACTTGATCCAATTTTTTATGGTGGACACACATAGCCCTTTCAATCCACATGTATTGAACACATCTGGCAGGTCCTCTTTCCTCCCATTATGCAACTCCTCAATCTTCCTCTATCAATTAACTAAACTCCTTTATGTTACTAAACTCGGCTCAAAATTTTTTTCCCTCTATCTACCTCTTTTTTCCTTTAAGGTCTGTAACACTTAAAATTTTCGATTAGTTGTTCACAACTTCATTGTGAACAACTCTTTGGTCTTCCCACTTTTTCCATACTGCTGCTCCAAGATGACAAGTCTAGGGATATGGAGGTTTCCCTTCTTCACAATGATGCAATACTCTACAATACAGTGAACTAGGGCTAGTTGGCTAGCCCACTTGACTGCTACTTTAGTCCTTCAAATTCTCCACGTCCTTAGGCCCAATACACCTACCCTTCTACCAGTCTTGTTTTCCTTCACAAGTATAGGACTTAGAGCTCTTCTTTGAAAGTCACCTAACAACCATCCAATTGTACTTGGAATGCCATCGATTTTCCCAAACACAATAATTTTTTTTACTGATCTAGTGCCCACAAAATTTCCCTTATCTAGGGCTCTTCAAATATGAAACCTAATAGTGATTTGAGTCCTCTCAAAATCACTATTCTTGTGTACCAATTTTTTGTTGTCCAATCTATGAACAAATCTGAACAGCTCAACTTATCATCCTTCTAACAATTTTTGGATGACTGAACTAGGGTAAAAAATCATCCATTAACAGTCCATTCACTAACTATTTACAGGCTGCTTCAGATCTCTGTCCAAAACTCTATGGACAGTCCAAAAAAATCAACTCCTCTTCATGTCAATCCATTCCTCATATGGCACATTTATTTTTCTCCATCTTCTACTCAGGCTCCACCTTCCTTTGGATTTTCTATCTCCACACATACTTTTGCAAACCATCTTCCAAATTTGTGGTATATATTGCAGAGATAAACCCGTCTCTAAGGGTCACAACCCCTCTTCTTCTATGTAGATTTGTCACAGTATTAATGACATACCTTATGGATTGAACATGCTAGGAACCTCCCTAAATAGGGAGTTATACTTCTATTCTAATTGCTTTATAACAAACCATGATATCCACCCATAGAAAAAAAGAAAAATCTCTCCTCCATAAGAGACTCAGCCTAGCTCATATGGATCCATAGATTCTGGTCATTCTTTGACTGAATCTTGACCTGAACTTTAGATCTCTACGACCTTCAAACTAAGGTTACTTCAGTCAATATTACACCTATGACTACTTCTGTTCTGGCCCTAAATTCTACTGCAAACCCTCCTTTATTTGTGTTGGTATTTGTCATAGACCTTGCAACCTAGTAACCAGCACAAGGTAGGGTCTCAACCCTCTCTACTATTTCAAAATTGGATGCAGACTTCACACAGAAACACCGCTGAAATCACATGCCCAAATTCTCATGAGTCGCCTCTCTTGAGATTTATTTTTTCGAAGAGAACCAACAATATGCCATCCTACTTCCTATCTCAAACCCATTAAGGTATGTGACATTCTTGTGAACCCTCATGTGATGATATTACTCTTGGTGGATGATCATGACCTCCGTTTAGCAATGCTTGCTCAAACCTCTAACTAGACCTACTTTAGGATTACATCTCTCCTAGCATCCTTGATAAAATGAGCTCCTTCTCACTTTATGTTCTTTCCTCCATACTAAGGCCTCCTTAAATAGGTTTTCCTAACTAGGCCTCTTAAGAACACTCTAGAACTTACAAATTTTATCTACTAAGACCTTAGGAAATATTATTTTTCTGTTTTATTTTATTTTAGATTTTAAACCTCATATTGGGTCCAAAGCCCCTTCACTTGGGTTATTTTCCCACAAAACATTTTGTGGTCAAAATCACATAAACCCATCTCAATAGGCTTTTGGAGTACCTCCCAAGCTACACAATTTAGCAACATAGTCTAGTTGTAGTAATCGTAAATTGGTCAAGCTCCTATTGTCAAGCAAGGACTTGGTTGGGTTCCCAAGTTGAAAATTAAGCAAGTGTAGTTGTGAGGGCATGATAACTAGGAAGGGTTAGGGAATGCTAAGGAATGAAAAGGCGTGCTAACAGATGCTGGAAAATGTCAATGCATGTTGAGGAGTTTTAAGGAGTGTTGAGGTATCACAAGGGAGAACTAGGTCAAAACGCATGGAAATGAACAAATAAGAGTGTGTTCCAGGGAGTCTCAATGAATTCAAGTGTGCCAAGGATGAAGTGTGTTAGAAAAAGTTCATAATAGGATTTGTAAGAGGCTATCCTACGATTGCGATAAGGGCCTCTCTTAGACTCATGTATTTCATAGTATCACAAGGTGACTGACCACTGATTAGATTGTTCATATAATGAAAATAATATTCTATGGCTATCATTTATTTTCAGATAAGAAAGGGAGACCTTGATTGTCAAAGAGCATCAAATGAATCAATTTGCCTTATAGTTCAGTGGAAAGGAGAAAAATTGTTGCTGACAAGGTGTGATGGGGATCAAACTTCATTTCTGCCCTCGTTCCGTTTCATTTCATTCACCCTCTTTTCCCCTCTCATTTCCTCCATATTTTCCCATGCTCTAAAACCCATTCCCCACCATGCTTCTCTTCCATTTCATCTTCCATTTTGAAATATATGTTACCTTACCTTTCTTCCGCCTTTCCACTTTACCCTTCCACCTTTACCGCTTCATTGATTTTTATTCCTCGATCTCGATCAAAGTGGGGCCCTCATCACATTTCGCAGACTTTATGTATTTGGCATTGGAACTAAACTTTAAATAATGCGATCGCTGATTTGTGATATCACATCGCATTATTTTACCTTGTGAGTGCCCGCAACATATTTTATTCAGTTTGCAATGCGGTAAGTCGGCCCCACCTCAGCAGCTCTACCCCATTACATAGCCATTTCAATACATTGTTATATCATATAAAAATTCATAACACTGACCGCTTAAAAACCTTCCGTTAATTCATAACACTCCGCCAATTTCCAGTGGGCCCTCTTCCCCAAACTTCACAAATTTTAGGAGTTAAACCCACAACTTATAAATAAAACTTAAGAATTAAGATGTGCACCTACGATCCGGTCCCACTTCTTCCCTGCCATGTCACTCATCTCCTCCCCCGTGCATCGTACTTCACAGATTTTAGAGTTTACATATTCCGCACTTATAACTAAATGCTATGAATTGTGATGTGTGCTGCAGTATGATCCCACGTACCCTCCACATCATTTACCCTCAATGTCACCTCCCCATTGCATCGAATTGCGGACCGTATTCTTTATAAACTAAAATGTAAAGGTTGCGAAGTGCGAGGATGCGATGCCACTTCATAACTAAATTCTACATAATTTGAGGTCCTGGTGAATGAGTTGTCACTATGTTTTGTGTGTATAACAGGTCAATTCGGGACTATGATGTTTATATCTCATTTCATGAATAAATAGGCCAAAAGACCCGGCAAGAAGCAAATTATTTCCACATCATTGCACCACCACCATCTTTAAATCCGACGACCTACTTTTCATTCCAACCTCCCTTTACCATCCTTACTTTATCCTTGCAGGGGGGGCCCGAAACGAATGGTTTTCAAGAAAGGGATCCCCTTATGTGTCACTCTCTCATGAATTCACACCCCCCCCTTTTCTATTACCACTTACCACTTTAGAAGGGTCCGAAATACCACTTTTCTCGTGCAAAACCATTTTCCCCAAATGAAAAAAGCATTTTTTAGCCTGTTTTACTAGTCCGTTTTCGAGGGAGATTTCGAGTAGATGGGAACGAATTTTGACAAACCGAGAGAGGTTTTTATTCAGCACGGGCTTAAGAACAAAAAAATCTCCCAGATTTTGCACATGTGTCTTCATTTGGGACAATCAAAAGCCATCTCTCAACCCTACTTTTCGGATTTTCGTTTTTTTGTGTTGGTCATGATTTTACGACAACTGTTGTGGAGATATGGAGATGAATTTTGAAAATATGAGAGGGGTTTTTGACCAGAACAGGGCAAAGAAAAATAACCTCTCTCATATGTTGCATAGGTGTCGCCGTTGGGGAGAAAAAAATGTCTGAGTTGACCCCTATTTTCAACAGTTTCGCCCATTTTTCACGGCATGACAAACATCCCAAGATTTTCAGGAATTTGTTTTTTGATGATGGTTATTAGATGTGAAAAAGGATAATATATTTTAGCAACCGTTTTCCATCAAAATAGTGCTAGATAGTATGACAGTAAGACAACAAAGCAATCGGTGTCGCACTAGAGTTAATGATCCAGCCAAGGCAGTGCAAGAAAGGCTGGGCCAGACATCAATTTTAATGTCTCACTTTGTCTTTTCAGAATTTTAAAATCAAAATTACATTCACCTTATAATTCACGAAAGGTAATCAAAGTTAATACAACCAATGATGGCTGACAGATTCACCTCATCATAGCCTTGCATGTCCATACTTGTCCATTTTCTGCTTAAATTGTAATCAATGAAAGTTTTAAAGGGTAGATTAGGGAAAACCGATTTAGTTTTTAGTTAAATACCACTAGAATTCTCATTATAAAGGGTTATATATTTATCACCTGTATTGTAAGAACTACTATTGAAGCACTTTAATTTTTTGAGTTGGACATCAATAATCAAAGACTGTTTCGAGGATTCTTGAGCTGTGTCAAAATGGTGATGTGTTTCATATTTGTTTAAATGTTTCCATTGTTTTCTCTACTGTGTATCTGATCATCTAATTGTAAATCATAAATTTTAAATTAAGATTCACTATCGGAGCACATTAATTCTGTGTGCATTTACAATGTGAATGTTTTCTGTTGAAGTTTGATTAAATAATTCTTAATTTCTCTTTAGTCATTACAGAACCTTACTATTTCTTTCACCTCATAATTCATACAGCTCTTAAAATCCATTTAGCATAGTTATCTTGCCCTGTGATTTCTCTTGATTTTTATGTGCCATTCCAGCCTTTGATTCCAATGCATAATGGAATAGCTTCTGCAGCCCTATCTGTCCAACCACACAATCAATCAAACAAACAACCCCCATCACTGTAACTAGCCTAATATCAGTACGCCAACAAGTTAAATCGATTTAAATCATAAAACATAGAGAGCTCTCTCTGAGTCTGGGAAGGCTAGGTCCTAGACTCCAAAGTGGTTTGATGTTGTCCTTTATAGTTTAGTTTTGCCAATATTCTAAATTATAGAGTGCAAACATGCTCGAAAAAGAAATTTTAAACAAAGGGAGAATTTGTGTTGGGCACAACACTATTTTTCCTTTATCTATTATTTTTATATGACATGTGGCACAATTTGGAGAAATTCTCATGTTTTAAACTATTTAAGACAATTCAATATTGTACATTGTTATGTATAAGTTTTGGGGAACTTGACTTGTGCCAACCTATATCTTGTGTGTCTTGTGTATCCTGTGGTTCTTGCAAACTCTGAGTTAATGCTCTACTATTTATATGAACTAGACATACATGTGAAATATTGCCTATCTAAGCTATGTTTCTTAGTTTTTTTATGGCCATGGCTATATGTGATCCTTGTCTTGGTAAGTTATTAAGTGGGAAAAGTCCAGCTTGGACATGACTAGCCTAAGATGAGGTATAGGAAGTTCTTAGGTGAAGAAGGCACAATCTACTTGTATTAAGTGCAATTGATCAAGTTGTTACGGTTGAAGCAGACCAATGTCACATGAACTGGAGTAGCTAAGGACTTGATTGGGTTCCCAAGTCATGAAAAAATGTAAGGATATTTGTGAGGGCATGAGTGCCAAGGCATGCTAGGGAATGATAATGTGTGCCAGATAGTTCAAAGGCATGTAAAATATGCTTAGATGTGTCAAGTGCTAAGGCATGCCAATATCCGCGATGGTGTCACAATACATGCCAGGGACTATCAAGGAAAAAAAACGGAGAAACAAGTTAAAATACAAGGAAATGAACACATCATAGGGTTAATAAGTCATCAATTTACATTTTTCAAGAGGGGCATGCCATGCACACGAACACTAGGTGTAAATGAGTGTCAAGTGCCAAGTGTTAGTGCATTCCAAGTGCCAAATCATCCTCTATTACTTCTCTTCTACTTTCCAATAACTAATCTCAAATAACTTTAATATTAAACCATGCCAAAGAATATTGAGGCATATTAAAGAATGCTATACATGATAATGATCATGGCCTCTTTAGGACTACATGTCTCTTCACCCCCTTATCAAATGAGCTCCTTCTCACTTGATGTTATTTCCTTCATCCTATGGACTCCTTAAATAGTTTTTCCTAGACCTCTTAGGAACCCTCTAGAACTTACGAGTTTTATCCACTTAGACCTTAGGAAATATTAATTTTCCTTTTTAATTTTCTTTTAGATTTTAAACCCCGTCTTGGGTCCAAAATCCCTTTGCTTTGCTTCTATTCCCACAAAGCCTTTTGTGACCAAACTCACACAAAGCCATCTTACTAGGCTTGTGGAGTACCTCTCAAGCTACACAATTCAACAATATAGTCTAGTTGTAGTAACTATAACTTGGTCAAGCTCTTGTAGTCAAGCGAGGGCTTGGTTGGGTTCCCAAGTCGAAAATTAAGTAAGGGTAGTTGTGAGGGCATGATAGCTAGGGAGGGTCAGGGCGTGCAAAGGAATGAACAGGTATGCTAACACATGTCGGACAATGTCAATGCATGCTGAAATAGAGTGTTAGGGAGTGTTGGGGCATATCAAGGGATAACTAGGTCAACATGCATGGAAAGGAACAAATAGGAATGTGTGCAAGGGAGTGTTAGCGAATTCAAATGTGCTAAGGACGAAGCGTGTTAGGATAAGTTTAAATAGGATTTATAGGAGGCAAGCCTATGGTTGTTATAAGGGGCTTGACATAACAGTTTTAGACAAAGGGAGATAAATTTGTGCTAGGCACAACATTGTTTTTCCTTTAGTTATTTTTTTTATATGAGATGTGGCACACTTTGGTTACATGCTCATGTTTTAAACTATTCTAGATAATTGCATATTGTACATTGTTGTGTATAAGTTTTGGGGCACTCAGCTTGTGTTAGCTTATATCTTGTGTTCCTTGTGAACCTTGTGGTTCTTGCAAACTCCCAGTTAATGTTCTATTGTTTATATGAACTGAACATACATGTGAAATATTGCCTGTGTAAGCTATGTTTCTTAGTTGTTTCATTGCCATGGCTAAATCATATGATCCTTGTCTTGGTAAATAGTTAAGTGGGGAAAGTTGAGATTGGAAATGGGTGACATAAGATGAGTTATAGGCAATTATTAGGTGAAAAAGGCACAATCTACTTGTAGTAGGTGCAATTGGTAAAGTTGTTGGGGTTGAAGCAGGCCAATGTTTTCACATGAACTACAGTAGCCAATGACTTGATTGGGTTCCCAAGTTGTGAAAAAATGTAAAGGCTAGCTGTCAGGACATGAGTGCTAATGCATGCTAGGGAATGCTAAGATGTGCTAGATAGTGTGAAGGCATGTTAAAAATGATAATATGTGCCAAGTGATAAGGCATGCCAAGATGTGCAAGGGTGTGTCAATGCATGCCAAGGACTGTCAAGGAAACAAAAGGGAAAAACAAGTTAAACTACAAGGAAATGAACACATAAGAGGGTTAATTAGTCATTAATTTACCTTTTCTAAGAGGGGCATGCTAGGCACACCAACACTAGGTTCCAATAGGTGCCAAGTGCATTCTAAGTTCCAAGTCTTCCTTTGTTGCTTCTCATCTAATTTCCAAAAATTGATCTAAAATAAATTTAATATTAAACCATGCCAAATCATACCAAGGCATCTCAACGTGTTCCATACATGCTAAGACTTTCCAATCACCAACACGTGCCAAGTGCCAATATGTGTCAAGGAATGTTATGCATGCTATGAAGTGGAATGACATGTTGAAGATTGCTAAGGTGTGCTAGAGAGTGATAATGCATGTTTAGGAGTTTTAAGGAGTAATAGTGCAAAACATTAAGGGAGCACTAGGTCAACATTCATGGAAGTTAATGAATATGAGGAATGTGTGCTAGGGACTAGTGTTAATGAGTGCTAGTTGTCATGCCAAGGAGGGAGTGACAAGGTATGCTAAGCATTGGTAAGGCATGCTAGAGAATATCAAGGCATGTAAAGAAGTTCCAAAGTGTGCCATGGAGTTCCAGGGTGTGCTAATTATATGTTCCAAATAGTTCCAAGATATGCCAATACATGTCAGGTGCTAAGGATGTGAAGGGTGCTAGGGTATGTCAATATGTGTCAAGAAGTGTCGAGGCAAAAAAAGGAAGAACCAAGCTTAAATGTAAGGAAATGAACACATAAGAGGGTTAATAAGTTAGGAATTTATATTTTTCAAAAGGGGCATGCTAGTCACACTAATAATAGGTCCCAATACATGCCAAGTGGCATTGTGTGCCAAGTGCTAGTGTATGTCAATGCATTCAACCAAGGTGTTCTAGGGCATTATAGGGAATACATGCATGCTAACACATGCTAGGAGAGTTCCATGTTGTGCTAGCACATGCCACCATGTGCTTGGGTGTCAGTTTCATGACAAGATGTTGTAGGTACAAAGATGTTCCAAGACATGTGAGGTGCTAAGAAATGTTAGTGTGTGACAAAGCATTAATTTAAGGTGTGCCCTGATTGTTGAGGACTGTTAGGTATTTCTCATTAATAGAATTGTTAGAGCTTGATTATGTATTAAATAATATATTTCGTATACACACTAGTGGAACTTTATCTAAAGGGAATTTGATAGATAATAAACTTAATAGATATGAATCATGTGTTGACTCATATAAAAACTCTATTCGACTAGTGGTTACTTGAGGGAAATGATACACACTAATTACTTCTTAAACAATTGACTGATTATAACCACTATGGCCTTGGAAATATCATAAAAAATAATCCACAATAATGGCCTTAAATCATTATCTTTTGAAAAAAAAATATTAACAACCATTTACATCATCAAAAACTTTTTGGAATGATCAATGGTGACAAACATTTTTTTACCGTCACCAAAAGTAATAAAAAGAGAATTGGTGAGGATCATTAAAATTTCGTCACTGGAAGTGTCACCAAAGAGAGAATTAGTGATAGGCCTTTAACGACCCTCACCAAAAGTGTCATTGAAAATGGCTTTGGCGATGAAACTTAAAGGACCATCACTATATACACTTACAATGACGCTTTTTTAAGGACCGTCACCATATGTGACATTGGTGACGAGCCTTGAAGTTCCATCACAAGCATGGCCCTCACCAATGTCATTTTTTCTTGTAGTGATCCTAATTGTAATTACTCTCCCTTCTTGCAAGACCTTCCAAAAAAACCCACAGATGCAACTCTAATTGTAATTAATCCAATGGACGTCTATCGAAGCTAGGTCACCATCAAAACAATAGTGACGTTTGAAGGAGCTGCTAGCTAGACATGATAAAAACTGAATTGAATAGAAAGGCAACTCTTAGGTGAGTACTGCACCTGGAGAGCGCACAAAAAATGGAGAGTACACTCTACATACATTAATCAAATGATACAACTATAAGTATATCACAAAGGAGTAGGAAGTTGTAAACAAACTCCTATATCCTAGGAAATAATCCTAACTTAAGGAGCTACATTACAACAGTGTAACCATTTCTCCATTAATACAAATAACATTAATCATTTTCAACTCTCCCCCTTAATGGAGAAAGGATTGTCCTGAATTCCTAACATCCCTTTAAACAATTCAAACTTAATTTTTCCAATAGGCTTAGTAAAAATATCTGCCATATTGTCACAAGTTTTACAATATTCAATAAATATTTCTTTTGACTGGAATTTTTCTCGAACAAAGTGAAACTGAGTATCTATGTGTTTCGTATTCTTGTGGAATATTGGATTGTATGATAGCTTGATGGTACTCTGGTTGTCACATTTGATTATTTTTGCTTCTTTCTACTTTTATCCTGCATCATGGAGAAGCCTTCTGAACTAGATAACTTCACATGTATGCACACAATGCTTGGTACTCAGTCGCAGTTCAAGATAACGCCACAATACTCTGATTTTTACTTGGTCCATGCTATGACCCTGGATCCAATACTAAATGCTTAACCTGTGATGGCCCTTCAGTCATCAAAATGACCTGCCAAATCCAAGTCTAAAATACCTGCTAAAATAACATTAGATGTGTCAGCGTATAAAATACCATAATCACTAGTACCATGAAGATACCTCAACACACTTTTTGTTGCCGTCTAATGAGTTTTGAGTGGATTAGACATGAATTGGCTCAGCACACTATGAGAGTATGCGAAGTCTGGTTTAGTTGTAGTTAGATATATCAGACTACCAACTAGTTTTCTATACAAAGTGGAATCCACCTCCTTAGAGCCATCATCACTACATAACTTCAGATTCTGCTGCAAAGGTGTTGATGTTGTCTTACACTACTCCATCCTAAAAATTGTGAGCAGACCTCTGACGTACTTCCCTTGAGTAAGAAAAGTCTGTCTAGAGTCTCTCCATACTTCCATACCCAGGCAATAATGTATATTTCCAAGATCTTTCATTTCAAAAACTTGCAACATCTGCAATTTAATTTCTTTGATCAAAGCATCTGTATTACCTGTTATAATCATATCATCCACATACAAAGAAATCAAAATAATTTGCCTCTATTTATTATACATGGTATAAAAATTTGGATCATTCATTCTCCTATGAAAACCATGTTGTAAGATGAATCAATTGATCTTCTTGTACCAAGACCTGAGTGCTTGTTTTAAACCATATAATGTCTTTTTCAACATACACACTAGATGTTCCTGCCCTTCTTTGACAAACCCTTCTAGCTGGACAAAATAAATATCTTCCTTTAAATCACCATTCAGAAATGCAGACTCAACATCTATTTGGTGTAGCTTCCACTGATATTTTGTTGCTAATGAAATTAACATTCTAATGGTATTCAGTTTTGCTACAGGAGCAAAGGCTTCTTCAAAGTCTATTCCCTCTTGCTACCAATAACCCTTTGTTACCAGTCTAGCTTTAAAATTTTCTATATTCCCATCTGCATTAACTTTAGGTTTGTAAAGCCGCTTACATCCGATGGGTGTTTTTCCTCCAGGAAGTTCTACTAGATCCCAAGTATGGTTTCTAATAATTGATTCTATTTCTTCATTCATTGCAGCCCTCCATTCATCAGACTGACTTGATTCTTTATAGTTTCTGGGCTCTATAACATTTAAAATGTTTGCCATTAAGGCATAGTATTTCAATCTAGCTAGTAATTGTGTATGCCTACCTGATATTCTCGGTAGAGGACTCACCTAAAATCTGTATGCTTCAGACCTGTGCAGTCTTGCCTTGTTGACTAAATCACTTGTTTCTTCATATTTGTGCTCCTGTTGCTGATTATCCTCACTACTTTATTCCACCAATAATGGAGTGTGCCATTCTTTATGATTGTCTTCCTTTCCTTCCTCAACCTACTCATGAAATATAACATCTCAACTTGAAAATATTTTATGAGTCACGAGATTAAATAACTTGTAGACTTTAAACTCAGTGCAATACCCTACAAAGATACATTTCATGGCCTTAGGATCTAACTTCTTTCTATCCTCCTTGGGTATATGGGCAAAGGATTTTGACCCAAAAACTCTTAGATGACTCACTCTTGGTTTAAATCCATAAAGTGCTTCAAATGGAGTCTTAAAGTTAAGACATTTAGTAGGACTCCTATTCTTTAAATAAACAATAGTGTTGATAGCTTCAGCCCAAAAACCATTTGATAGACCCTTACCTTGAAGCATACTTCGTGTGCACTCCACTAGGGTTCTGTTCTTTTGTTCTGCAAGTACATTTTGTTGCGAAGTGTGTGGCACTGCGAATTGTTGAACAATCCCATGATATCTGCAAAAGTTCATGAACTCACCCAACCTGTATTCTCCCCCTATATCAAAGCGGAGAATTTTTATGAATTTCCCTATTTTCTTCTCCACCAAAGCCTTAAATTCTCTAAAATATTGAAAAGTATGACTCTTTTTACTTAAAAAATATATCCAAGAGAATCTAGTGCAGTCGTTAGTAAACTGTAGAAAATGATATGCACCACCTAGTGACCTAGTCTTCATAGGTCCACATATGTCTATATGCACCAGGTCTAGTATATCTCTTTTATTTCTATCAACATGCAAAGGAAATTATTCTCTATGCATTTCCCCTAATGCACATCCATCACAATCTAACTGAACACTATGAAAAACAGGGAGTCCATTGACCTTGCCTTTTCTTTGAAGTAGCATGAGGTCTTGTAAGTTAAGGTGACCAAATCTCTAGTGCCAGATATTTTCGGCTGTCAATCCTATTGAAACCAGAGCTTGGTGTGGGATTCTCTTAACATTCAATTTGTACAAGCTCCCCACACGCACTCCTGATGCAACTAGTTCCATCTTGCTATCTTTTATGACACAATATGCCTTGAAGAATTCAACTTGTAGGTCCTGATCAGTTATCATTGATACAGAGATTAAGCTTTTCTTAATCCTGGGCACATACAACACATTCTTAATATGTCTCATGTTCTCACTAGGCAACATTACCGGAATATCACCGTACCCTTTGATCTCATAGCCTCTGTCATCTCCTAGATAAATTTAAGATCTGTAAGAGGTTTCTTCAAAAAAATCAAGCCAATTTCTCTTACCAGTCATGTGTGAGGATGCACCAGAATCAACATACTATATGTCATCCTCATCCTCCTCAGAAGTTGAAAGAGCACAATCAACTACAAAAAGTTGAAGATCATGACTAAGATCTTCATCATCAAAATATCTCGTGTGCTTACTCTACTTATTCCTAGCCTCATCTATCTGCCTCTTAAAGTATAAATTAGCTTGATGACCATTTTTCCCATAGTAAAAGAATTTAATGTCAGAAAATTTTTTTGCAGGCATACCTCTAAATGGTCTCTTTTGAAAAGTGCGTCCACCTTTCTATTGTTGCTGTGGGACTGTAGGAATTTACAGGGTAAGTTCCGTAGATCAAAAACCAAAGGTCACCGCTCACAAACAGATCAAAAATCAGTACACCAATATTATCACGTGGTTAAAACCCTTGAAGAGGGAAACAGTCCATGGCCTAAGCCAATCTGGCCACTTCAGGCAATTTATTAATATAAAAAGAAAAGTTACATATGTTTCTCTCATAAACGATTTTATATTTGATGATGAAGTTCAACTTTAAAAAAAAATAATCCTGCCCCTTTAACAAAATCTTTTTACAAAAAGAAGCTTGAGAAAGAGACTTGAACCCAAGACCTCTATTCTCATAAACTAACTTCTCACCAAGTGAGATAGTAAAAGGATTATGTAATTGTTTGAAAGGAGGAAGGGTTTTTTTTTTTTTTGTAGTCTTCGGTGTGCGTGCTTTTTCCTGCACAAAAAACACAAAAATCCGAGCCAAAAAAAAAATGAGATGCATGCTTTACGGCAGAATATTATATTTTCGGTTAGGCTTACCGAAAACTATCTATTTTTTCACTATTTCTGATTTCCTGAGATCGCTCAAAAATGCGGGGAAAGAGCATACATAGCAAATAAAATCCCTTCTTCTTGTTTCTGATTTGCCAAGATCGCACACAGTGCAGAGCAAAAAGCATACACAAATAAGAGGGTATAGATCCGACAAATAAATAAAACCTAAAAACCGAAATAAATAGAGGGAACCGAAATAAGGAGAACTATTAACAAATATAACTGCAAAACGAATACTTTATACCTCCAGATCTAAACTGACATAACTTGGGAAACCAGAAATCTTTTCGCATGAAACAAAAGACGTTCTTCACTATAACAAATACTCCAGACACAACAGAGCAGTTCTCCAGGCCTGAAAATGTTCAAAAATAGTAAATCTAGAAAACGGCACTTGCATGTAGTCAAATCGGCTTCGGATTTGGATCAACAATGGATGCGGCCCTCAAAATAGCTTCGATACCATGTAGGGATTTACAGGGTAAGTTCTGTAGATCAAAAAACAAATGTCACTGCTCAAAAACAGATAAAAAATCAGTAAACCAATATTATCACATGGTTAAAACCCTCGAAGAGGGAAACAGTCCATGGCCTGAGCCAACGCGGCCACTTCAGGAAATTTATTAATATAAAAAGAAAAGTTAGATATGTTTCTTTCATAAACGGTTACCAGAAAAATGACCCTCCATGCTCTTTAAATATAGATCATGGACCAATCGGGTATTAAGCCAAGATCAAGTGTCATTAATACCGAGGAGAGAGTGAACCGTCAGATCACTACAAATCTTGACCATCGGATTATAAGTTACAAATGTACATAGTAAAGAAACACACTTTACCTAACTCTACACTAGTCTAAGATATTCTTAACTATTTCTTATGAGTCAGAATATCCTAACATTTTTCTTCGCCATCAACGCAAGATCGACACTCTGAGGTCTCAAATTCTGTCGTCGCTCTTCTTCTCGTAATAAAATTCCTTTTAGTTCTTCAAATGAAGGGGCTTTATCTCATGCTGCCAAGCCTGTGATGAACATTTGATATTCATCCTTCATTTCGTTCAACGTGATTGTGACTAGATCGAAATCAGACACCTTCTCCACAATGTCACCCAATTTGTCCTTCAGGTCTTTAACCCTAGCAATGAATCCAATAGCAGATTCATTCTCCTCCATCTTGATTGAAAAAAACTTGCCCTTGAGCGACAAGATGTGATTTGTATTTTTTGTCTAGTATAAGTTCTTGAGTATTGTCCAGATATCAGTGGACAATTTTCCATCTCTGATTTGTGGGATAATATTGTATTTAACATACATCTTCAGTAAGACTTTTGCCTTGTTCTCCCTTTTATCGCAACCTTGTATAAGTGCAGCTGTCCTTGTTACAATATTAGGTTTCTGCTCATCCCCGTTGATAATCGACCATGCATTCGCTCTCTAAAGAAGTGTTTATAGCCTGAATTTCCAATTGGTATAATTGGACCCATCGAGTTTGCTAGACTCACTGAGAGATGTGTCTGTAAAGTTATTCATACTGGACTGATCGAATTTTTGATCCTCCAATAATTCTAACCAATTGAATAATTACAAGCTACAGGAACAACAACAACAAAAAAACTCAATACATACCAGAACCTAATCACAGATATGCCACCGATCCGACACGATCTCTGTGACTACAACCCAGATCCACCACCGATCTGAAGAGTTGTTGTGTCTGGGACTCAGATCCACCATAAACATGGAAATCCCATGTGCATAACCAACAAAAGATGTGTTTGCGACTCAGATCCATCACAAACGGTCAAATCCCATGTGCAGAACCAACAGAAGGAGGTCATCACATTTTAGAGCCCAAAATCCACGCTGAAGAGAAAATTTTCTAAGTGTCCCGAAATCAGCGCAGATATGAGCCTAAAAATCGTGCTAATTGCGCCTATCGACGTGATTGTCACACTGAAAAAACGTGTTGACCTGCCTGTGCTGAGAAAACAAAACAAAAATCTGAGACCTGTGAGTGAGGTGTTTGTTGCAGTCCACCTACTCCTCTGTGAACGTTGAAGCTCCTTGTGCACTATAGCCACGAAGGCTATGTAGTCATAAAGGCTCCGTAGCTACGGGGGGCTCTGTAGCCACTTAGAGCTCTAAAGGAAATCAAGCTCACCCGGTCTGAGTTCTGATAACATGATAAAAACTGAATTGAATAGAAAGACAACTCTCAAGTGAGTACTGCACCTAGAGACTACACACAAAATAGAGAGTACACTCTACATAAATTAATCAAATGATACAACTATAAGTACATCACAAAGGAATAGGAAGTTGTGAACAAACTCCTATATCCTAGGAACTAATCTTAACTTAAGAAGTTATGTTACAACAGTGTAACCATTTCTCCATTAATACAAAATAATATTAATTATTTTCAACTAAATTATGTGGCTAGCTAACGAAAGAAAGCGATAGCCAACAAAAAGGGAAAATAGTGTTCCTTCCATTCACTATCATTAATAATGAGAAAATGACATCCTTTCTTGTTTGCACCAAGAAAAAATGCATAAAAGTAATGACCTTTTGAGTGCACTTGAAAAAAATCTAAAAAAGTCTTCATTTCACGTTTATTTTTCATTTAGATGGAACTTCTATAATTTTATGTCATTTTATGATGGGCAAGAGCTCGTTTGACCAATGTCCATTCAAAATTTAATAAAATATATTTGCAGGAAAATTGGGGGCTTCCTCTTTGAAAATGTGGCCACTTGATTGACTTTACTCTCCACCCGTTATCCCTAATTATACGGCAACGTTATCCCTAATTACACGGCAATAACAAGTTGAGAATCATCAATCACGTGTAGCCATTACGTTTTTCTGCTATTGTTTCTCTAAATTATGTGTATATATACTTACATCTTCAGTATAACAGAGAGAACAGAGTGGTCACCAAGAATCAGAACAATACAGAAATGGCCCCTGCGAGGCTTCTTTTGACAATCTCAGCCCTCCTTTCACTTACAACTCTGCAGGTTGTTTATGGTACGTACAATTCATTTCGCTTTACAATGTTCCTAGAGAAGCTGTAATGGTTTTGTTGGTTAACGATTTTCATATTAGCAGATCATAGTAAGTAGTAATGGAATTAACCATCTTTTATTTTCCTTGATATTAAGGATTTCGGGAGAATTGTGGGCTAGGATTTTTGTTATTTTCTGGGGAACTTTTCATCTATTTTCAAGGGCTTTAAGGATTTTGGGAGAATTGTGGGCTAGGATTTTTGTTATTTTCTAGTGAATTTTTCATTATCTTTAAGGGCTTTATGGGATAGGTTGGGTATAACAAAAATCCTTATTAAGGTTTTGGGAGAATTGTTTAGGAATCGTTGAGATCTTTATTAAAGATTTTTCGGAGAATTGTGTGTTAGGATTTTTGTTAGATTTAATTTTTCTATGAACTTTTCATCCATCTTCAAATATTTCATTTTCAAAGTTTTCACCAGAAAAGTTGAACATAACAAAAACCTCAACACACAATTATCCATATCATCATCTATGTTGTCCATAAATCGTCATCAACATCAATTTATTAAATGTGGAAATATCCGTGCTAAAATCTTTTAATTTACAAATATCTTACTATTATTTGATTCATTATCAATATCTCACTATTATTTGATTCATTATCAGGTGGGATTGTATGTGAGAAGCTACCCGCAGAGATTTGCGCATTTTCTGTGTCATCTTCTGGAGCACGTTGTGTGCTTCAGAAGTCCATGTTGAGGGATGGAAATCAACACTATGAATGCCAAGTGAGTTTACATCATTCTCAATTGATAATTGATTATTCACATTTATAAATTCTACGTGAAATACTGCATTTTTATTTTCTACTCACTCTGTTCCTCTTAATTGATTGGGCAATGGGTGATGTGCAGACATCAGAGATTATAGGGGAGACTATAAACGAATGGACAGAAACAGAAGAATGCATGAAGGCTTGTGGGGTTGAGAGGATGACAGTGGGGATGTCTGCAGAATCTTTAGCAGAAAGTGTGTTTGTCGAAAAGTTATGCTCTCCGCGCTGCTACAACAAGTGCCCCAACATCATTGACTTCTACTTCAATGTTGCAGCAGTGGAAGGTATTTATTTCATCCTCATCACTGGATATACTACATGATACATAGATGCAACTATGAAAATGTATCATGCAACTATGAATATGCATTTGTATGGTATTTATTACTTACGTTGGCCCGTGAATGATTTATTTGCATAATATTTGAGTAGGTGTCTACTTGCCCCGCTTGTGCGAGGCTCACAGAAGCGGAGACCGACGGATGATAAGCGAGGTTTCTCTCGTTCCTGTAGTAACCGCTCCAACAATCCCTTCACCTACGATAATCCCTCCAGTAGTAATCGCTCCAACAATCCCTCCAGTAGTAATCGCTCCAACAATCCCTTCACCTCCAGTAATCCCATCAATGCCAATACCGCCGGTTGCAATAATCCCTCCTCCAGTAGTAATCCCTCCACCACTTTCTCCATAGGTAAGTTTCTATCACATACATTTTAATATTACAATTTTGTTTTTTCAAGTATTCATTTTAATATATAAAATTTATTCTAACATTATATAGTGGTTACATTCTTTAAGATCTAAATCTTTTTAGAGGTTTTCATTCATTTTTTCATTAAGAAAGAAAATCTATTTGGAGTAAATTTGAATGCAGCTCTCTATGTCATTATATTTTAAGTTCTAAGTTTTTTTTTTTTTTTTTAAGGTTTTTAAATTTTTTTAATTAAGAATGAAAAATTATTTGAAAGACATTTGAATTCATTTCTATAATTTTATATGTTATTATTTTTTATATCTGTTTGCTACATATACAACGAGCTAACACAAAAGTAGATCTGTTTTCTAAGGAGGGTCTACAGCAAGTTGTGGACGCATGGTGTATAAAAGAAGAATAAGAGGGGAGGGTCCGTGTGTCGGACCAACAACCTTACGTAATATGATCCTTCTTTTTTGTTATGTTTAGTATGCTTATACTTTTCCGTTCTTCTTATCAATTTTAGGCATACTTATGTTTTATACTGATCACACTCGATCACTTTTTAGTTATTTTTTATTAATGTGCACAATGGTTCTATAAACCTAGTAACTATGATGTATGGGTTGTTTTCTTCTTAATGGGGAGGCCCAACTATGATATTTTGTTGTAACTTGCTAAATTAACCATGATTAGTATATTTATTTATTTTTGCTGGCCTAATAGTGTTTGTAAGTGGGATCACAATTTCAAGAATGTTTTTTTCCCTATACTATTAAAACTTTTTATTGAATTAATTAAAGGTTTAATTTTTTCCTTGGAAAAAAAAATTATATGTTATTATTTTTTATAATTTTTTATTTTTAAATTAAAAGTAAAACTATATTTGAAATAATTTTGAATGCATCTATATGTTTTTTATTTTATTTTATTTATGTTTGGGTAAGTTGTGTGAGTTTGGCTTAATCTTCGTTGACCTAGGGAATGTCAAAGTTGTATTTTTGCCCATGATGTTTCTAATTGACAAAGTGCCTTAACAAACTCACCCGATCACCATCAATTCTAGGCACTATAAGCTTATATATATATATATATATATATATATATATATACATATACATATACATATACATATACATATACATATACATATACATATACATATACATATATATATATATATTATTATTACTTTTATGTTAAAAATTTACAAATTTTTAAATATTTTAATTTTAATTTTTCTTTATAAGTATTTCATCCAATGTTTAACATTTAAACAAAATATTTATATTAGATACATTTTTTGGGATTCAAGTACGTTAAGTAAGTCGTTCATCTATGACCATTTCCATGAGATGTATTCGTCACTGACTAATTTCCCATGATTTTTGAATAGTCCACTTAGCACTCATTGCATTGGGTGATGCTCACAGGGATGAAGAAGTGGGATTGAAACTAGTGAAATAAATCACATAGTAAAATGACATATGTGATTCATTTCACTAGTCTCAATCCCACTTCTTAACCCTTGTGAGCATCACTCGATGCAATGAGTGCTAAGCAGATTATTCAAAAATCATGAGAAATTAGTCAGTTATGACTACCTCTCATGGAAATGATCATAGATGAATAACTTACTTAACGCAGTTGAATCCGAAAAAATGATATCTAATATAATGCACTGCAGAAACCCCTAATACTTAAAATATTTATATTACACATTAAAATATTTTTTAAAATATTTATATTATTATTATTATATTAAATATTAAAAATTAATTCTATATTAAAAAATCACTTCAATTTTTGTTTAATCTTAGAAATGCTTGGATTGAATTATGTGAGATGTTACATTTGTAATGAAGAAAAAATATATTTTGGCACAATTAACCACTTTGATGAATTTCATCAACATTTTTTTATTTTTAAACCTAATAGGTTAGGCAAACTTAAGAATGTTTAGTAATAAATCCATATTATATGTCACATACTTTGATTATCTAATTAGTAAAAAATGATGAATTTTTATAGTCATATAAAAATTTAACAAGGATTTTTTATCATTCTCAATGGAATTTGATGGTATAACTTTTAACATTCAGTAATTTGTTTATTAAATATGGTTAACAATTGTGTTTCATTGTTATTATTTGCTTTTAGAAATGATAAAATAAGAAATAGGATAATTAAAATGATCAAATTTAATGGAATGCCAATTATTGTTATTCATGGATATATATGTCAATGTTTCATAATTAAGTGGTCACATTCCAAAATGCTTTTTCTTTTTTAGGGATTTTCCCCCACCATTACATTGAGGTGAATATATTAATTTAGGTATATTTGTCATATAGTGATAACTGAGTGATTTAGTTACCATTAGTCTTAAAGGTTTTTTTTGTTTCCTTGAAAAAAGTGTATCTTTTATTTCAACACAAAAAAATGAAAATACATTCCAAGGGTTGTAATAAAATGATGTTTCTTCAAATAATTGAGGTGATATCACAAAATATGGAAAATGTATCTTAGGAACAATAGTCACATAGTGTGTTTCAATACAAGGTCCCCAATAAATTTATCCCAAAAAAATGTTACATCCCTAACTTTAAAAACAATTTAAAGCATCTGATATTATCAATCATAACATGTATCTCACAAGTCACTAAAATTTGTTTCAATTCAGCTATTTAGGAGATTTTCATGAAATTCTTCAGTGTTGAGCAAGCCTAGATGAACATGTAATTCCATCTTAAATAAAGTATTTGTTTGACCATTAAAGTCTCAAAACACATGAGTAAAAAAAATCTCGTGAAACTGGCTAACACACCTATTTAGCTAAATAGTTATAGTAATAAGACCAAGGTTGATTATTGGGCCTTGATTTTGTATCCACTAAATAACCATGTTTGAGTCACCATATACCTATAAATGATAAAAAATTCAATTACCAACAATATATAATAGAGCTAATCCATTCATTTCAACAAAGTTGTTTAATCCCTATCCCAGATAGTTTTTTCCCATAATCTAATGACAAATAGAGAGATGGAAAGAGAATCATAGAACACAGTGATGACCTTACTCTTCACTTTACCCATAAAAGAAACCCAATCCTTCCCCTTTTCATTCAAGTCCCCCTTTAAGGATTAGGCTTTGACTAGTTTGAGAAGATGGCTCAAAGTAGGAGGAATCACTAATACAAAATGGATAATTAGTTACTAAAAAAATGACTAAAATTTTCATATAAACGACTATTTTTCGGTCGGTGACTAATAGTAGCTAATTTGCAGTATCTTATAACGTGACCAACTTTTGGTCATTTTTAGCTTAGTCATTAATTAGTTATCTCAATTTTGTTGTCTAGTTGTATATTTGGTCATTAATTTAGTCACTGATTTAGTCATCTGGAAACTTTTTGACATCTACGATGTCCCAGTCATCAAACCACAGCTTAGGGATTTTTTCAAGCATATCCCCCTCCATTGGGACATTTTCAGGGATCAGCGAGACTTGGATGCCTACACGCACCTTGTCTAAGTCTTTGGGCACTTTAACAGTAGGTTTGTGTGGCACAATATAACTCGGCAGTTGCAATAATGGCGCTACATCTACCACTTCATCATCCCCTTCCTCAATAGTCTCCAAAATTTCAGCCATAGGCCTCTTCATTTTCTCTCCCATAGAATGGCGCGACTTTGGGGTATTTTCTCTATGCGACCTGCATGTTCCATAGTTTTAACCCTTCTTTGCTTTTTTATGGCGTAGGTGTTTCTACAATGGATACTTCCAGTGCAGCAGGGTCATCGGCTGGTCTTCTGGCTGTCATATCTCCATGAATTACGTACCCTAGCCCTGCTCGGCGTAATGCGTCCTCAAACCCTGGATCCAAACCAGACATAGAAGTAGCAAATGGAATGGAAAACAAAGATCTCAGAGTATAAAAATCACTTAGAACACAAGGGAACTATTGCAACCCCATAGGTCATATTCATACTTGTGGCACATCTATAACGGTTCCTCATGCATTAATGAGGTTCCATTACTGACAAAACGGTCCCAAATCTTGAAAAATCCCTTCATTAAATGCAAATTGGACGCTCCTAAAAACAATAGTAAATCTGTCTGATCTAGTTTTACTGTTCCAACATCTAGCTTTTCGCACCTCTATGCACCAGTCAATCTCCTGACGTCGATACCAAACATGTGCCACACCTTACTTTGCATTAACCATTTCCTCTGCGCAAATATGTTACTCCGGCCATATAGTCATTTGCTAGGCATGGGTTCATCCCTGTATGGCTTTAGATGACTTCCATTGAAATATTGTGGAAGGTACTCACCACTCAATGTGGCCAAGCACACTTCCCCTCCATCAATGATTTCCTTAACAACATAGGGCCCTAGCCAATGCATCTTCAATTTCCCTGGGGGCGCACAAACTTGTTGTCATAGAGTAAGACCAAATCATCCTCCTTGAACAAATTCTGCCTGATATGCCTATCATGTGAGGATTTTTCATGCACCTTTTGAACCTGCTTGTGATAATTTGTAATAACCCGATCTTCTTCTAGAGAAACCAATTGTGACAACCGATATTCTAGAGAAAATTCTTTAGCCATATTGGTGAATGTTGCAATGTGCAGACTAAGAACAATGAACTCCGTGGGAAACACAACCTCTTGCCCATATACCATCCTAAAAGGTGTCCTCCTAGTCAAATTTTTGCAAGTAGTCCTCTAGGCCTAGGGAATTGAAGGTACTTGCACATCCCAATAATTTATGTTAGCATTTCATACCTTAGTGAGCATGGTCTCCAAGATCTTATTGAAATCCAAAACTGCACCATTAGCGTGAGGATGATAAGGATAGCTCTTCTGATGACACATCTTGAATTATTTTGTTAAGGCTTCGATAGTTTCATTGACAAAATGTGTACCCTGATCAATAAACAAAATCTTAGGACAGCCAAACTGAGTCACTATATTCTCAAAAATAAATGGTGCAACAGTATCAGTAGTACAATCCTTCACGGTTTGGCTTTAGCCCATTTGGTTACATAATTTTTCATAGTGATGATGTAGTGTGCACCACTCTTTCTTCCTCGAGGAGTAGTAGGTCCCACAAAATCAAATGCCAAATTTTCAAAAGCTTGCAGTGCCATTTGCAGATTCAAGAGAATCTCGTCCCTTTGCAAAGATTTCCCCGTCCTCTGATAGAAATCACATGTGCAACAGTGTGCATAGGCATCTTTGTGCAGCGTGGGCCACCACAACCCAACACATAAGATCTTTTTCATAATGCCCTTACTTGCATAATGACCACCAACAACTCCTCCATGAGCTTCATTGAGGATTGCCCACCTTTCATACTCCAAGACATACCTTCGTAGTACCTCGTCCACTCCTACTTTGTACAATTGTCTAATAATAATGGTGAATTTCGTTGCGCGTGCCACAAGTTATTTCTTCTGCTGAATTGTATACTCCTCAGGCGCGCGACCAGTAGTCAAAAATTGAATGATATCAGGGAAATGCTCATCAACCACTTTTATTGCAAACAACTTCATGTCTAGAAATTCATCAGCTATATTTGTGGGCTCTTCTCCTGATTCAATGTGTGACAGATGGTTTGGTCCAACATTTAATCGTCTTGGTTTTACTATAATTTCAAAATCATATTCCTGGAATAACAACAACCACCTACAGGGATCCCCCCCCCCCCCCCCCCCCCAACCCCCCCCAACACAAGCTTCTTGACCATGTACTTCAAAGTAGAATGACCAATGAACATTTTAAAGTGACTTCCCAACAGATAAAGGGCAGAATTTCTACAACGAATATACCATTGCAAGCCCTTCTCTTTCTGTGGTTAAGTAATTCTTATCCCTTCTTGATAGTTTTCAGCTGGCATAAGAAATAGAATGATCAATTCATCCTTCCCCTGGATATGCTATCACAACTTCGAGCATAATACAGGAGGAATCTGCATGTACATGAAATGCCTTAGACCAATTCGAGAATACTAGGATGGGCGAAGTGACCATCTTATCCTTGAAACACTGTTACCGATCAAATAGGTAACCTGACCTCAAAACGGGAACTATAGCCCAAAAAGTCTCAAAAAACATGAAAAAACACCCCAAAAACAAAAAGTGTGTCTTCCAGAACGCACTTGGTTTTTTTTGAAGGCCAAATTTCAACATTTTATAAAATTATGCTAAAACAAAATTGTTTGTTGAAAAAAGGATTGAAAAAACACCCTCAAAACAAAACCAGTTGATGCTGGATAACAAAAAAAAAATTTGTGTCATAATTTTGACACTTGTAACAATGGAATTAAAGACAACATATTAGGGCATTTTTTAAAATCGTAAATTTCTAACATTTTTGATAGATGATGTTAAAGATAAACAAATACATGTCTGAAGGGCTTATAATTTCGAACAATTTTCATCCATGTTGTTAAACATAAAATATCTTGACTTTAAACAACCCCAAATTTGTAATTATTGTCAACCATAACCTTAAAGATAAAATTTGGTAGCACATAAAAACCTTAATGACAAGTTGTAAATCTAAAGTTTTTCAATCTTAAGTGTTCAACATACTTGAACAATGAAATTATGGAGAAATTATAAGACTTAACAATTTAAAAAAATGAACAAGTAAATGAAAAAATTATCATTGAACAGAAACAAGTAAGAGTAATTTTAATTTTAAACGATAAAAACGTATCTTTTTTCAAATGTTAGCATAAGACAAATTTAAATATAATTTCAACCAAAACCTAAAAATCAAGCATCAAAACAAAGTGTTCTGTTTCAATGACGCATATAATTATTAAAACTTTTAAAAGTATCTTATACCAAATGGTAACAATACATAATATCAGGGTAATATCACTGCATAATCTAAAAATTCAACATTAGTTTCTATTTTCTATTTTACTTATAATCAAAATATCAACATTGGTACATTGAATATAACATAAATTATTTTTGTAATTCATTGTTACATTGTCGATATTCTAAAGAAATGAATTCTTCATAATTAAAACATATAATCCAACAAACATAGAAATGTCTCAGAACTTCATGAAAAATGAGATGGAAGTCAAAATTTTTATTTCAAGTTACCATGCAAACATCAATTACACAAAATTGTCTTATATAGTTATTCAAAATCAAACATAGGTTCTGGCACACCATCATAATCTATATCTTCAGATGAATGGCTTGATGCAGATGAAGATGATCCATATTCTTCTCTTTCATCAACTAGTGCTCCATCTGAGTCAACATGCATGCGCACCATTTCAGAGTTCAAAAGTCTTGTAGATCTACGTCTACATTTTGCAGAGTCCCATTTCAACAGTAATTGTTCTTGTAGCAATTTCTTCAAAATATTTATGGTCTGCAACTGAAGAGTTCCTCTCTTTGTCAAATTGAAGTCATACACAAGTATGTCAACATCCTCCAATTTTAAGACATCTGTGTGGCGACGATTTATATTTGTGCCCTTTCTTTTTCTCTTTCTGCCAATTCTTTTTTCCACTACCATCTCTAGCTTGTACACACCATTGAAAGGGTGGGTACTTGTGGCATACCAATGTACATCAACAGCTATAATCTCTTCATTTTCATTAATAAACTTTATAACCTTGGCAATCCATAATGGATAGCCAAGTGGATCTTCATCTGCTAACACTGCTATCATTCAACCCTCCTTAAGATCCTGCACAGAACCCCTGTAAAGGTCTTCCATGGCTTCACGTTGTGCACGTGATCTTCTAGAACCAATATAGATTTCTCTTTCCTCTACCTGTGGGAAATTAATAATAGCTTGAGGCCGTTGTTGTTCAACATTGTGTGTTTCCTGATGTTCATGTTCATTTGGCATATTTTGTGGCCAAAAAAAAGGAGTCTTCAAAAGCGTATCCTAATTTACTGATCTTGAAATCATATCACTTTGATTACTGAAAAAAGACTCCCACCAAACTGAATCAGCAACATCGAAGTATTCATATGTATCTCTAATACATCTTTTAATTTCCTCTAGACATTCAGAATAATTTATGTCTCTCTTCTTCCTTCGTGCATTATGGAGTTCAGAAACTGATCGTAATAACAATATCTTTGATGAAAACATTGGACGCTCTGGAATGAACTTCAAAAATGCTAAACCTGATGATGGTCCCCATTCTTCAATAGTTGAATACTTCTTGCCCCATATAAGTGTTATCCCATCAATTTTTTTGATACGAAATTGATGCTGGAAGCTAATGTCGTTAAGTTTTTCAATGCATTTCTTCTCACCATGCGATCCAAAAATAAACCTTCGCATGTCAATAGTTTCTTCCAACACATGAAAAATAGGCTCTGGAATGTACGATTTCTTAATACATTCAATTAATGATGGAAGGCTCCCAACACCTTTCCTCCTCAATGTTACTGAAAAATGACTGAACATTTGATCAATATGATCATGAGTATGCCCAACAAGAAGGAAACCAACCTTTATCTTTTTAAAAATCCCCAATTCAACGAGCATGTTTAGATACCCAAAAAGAACTTGATTTTTGTTCTCACGACTTGTGTTGTCTAATTGTAAATACAAAAATTCAAGAAGAATCCCAGACCAATGAGTAACCACATCATGGATTATAGTTATGGTCAGATTTGCATCATTGTGAATATTTGGAGTTGTGAAGAAAACTCTTGGAAACATCTTCTCATTAAATACCACACAACCAACCAAGTGAAACTGAATGAAATTTTCCTCCTGTAATTTTTTTGGCGTGCGGAAAAAATGTGGAAGAAGTGTTTTCTTTTGGTCCATACCATCAATTATCAATCCCATATATTTATTTGGATGATCATAACACTTCTTTCGATGTTTATACAACTTTTGTCTTTCACTTGTTTGCTGATTGCGATGGTCTTGAAGTTCTTTGACAATGGAATCTGTACATAAAATAAAAGAAACATATGAATAAATATATTTTCATAGTTGATAAGTATCAAATTTTAAAAAACAATGTTTTGAACACATACCTCTTTTTGCCCCTTGACATTTATCTCTTTTTCTTTAAGAGAAGCACATGTGCTGCAAATCCCCATCCTTGTCTTCTTAGGAATACGAACATTTTTTAATTCAGTTTTAAATATCCTTGTAAAATAAGAATATGTAATAAAATTACCAATTCCTTCAACAGCTTCTGCATAATCTTTGTATAACATGAATATTTCTCGTCTCGAGAAATTATCTGGAATATGTATTGTGTCTTTATTTGGCATACACTCTCCATGATTTGAAAAGAAGTCTTTCATCCATGTCTTAGCAGTATTTTCAAATAGCCCCACCTCCCTTTTATGACGTGCTTCTGAATAATATGTGGGATTCTTTTCCAATCTATCCCGGATTCTTGACAAACGACAATTACCAATTGAATACAACATTTTGAACGCCTTTCTGCAAAGCAATACATTCCCAATATGATAATCATAACCTGCTAGTGTAGATTGCATGCAACCCACTAAATATGAATTTTGCATGCTTTTATTCATTGACATATATGTTTTCCTTTTCTCCAAAGCAAAGTTGAAATCCATATTTTTCAAGCAATCCCTTCGACAACATTCACTTGAAATCAAATGAACAACAGAACTTTTTGTCGTGAGATGTTTTGTCCTCACCCTTGTATAACTGGAATGCTTTGGATTGATATGAAAAATTCTACTCCTACTCCTAGTTGCAATATTTGCTTGCAACGGCTTCATCATTCCATCATCCTTTGTAAAAGTAGTTTCATCACCATTAGAAGGAATATTATCCCCACTATCATCATCCTCAACATAGTTAAGAAGTTCATCAACATCATTGCAGCATGGAAAATCTTCTTTACCATCATCAGTTGAAGAAAACATTTCACAAGAATCATCGGCACTTTTGTAACCCTGACTCAAAAGAAATTCTTCACCATCTTGACCCATGCTTTCAAATTCTTCCCTGGGAGGATTCAATTCTTCATCACCATGAGTGTCTTTGAAATGGTCACTTGGAGAAAATGCAATATTCAGATCCGTGCCTCTAAAATTATCATTTGCAAGAAACTCTTCATCCTCCCCTTCCTCAGTGGTGCTCTCATAATCCTTGGGATTAGGCATAAGTGGAAGCTTTGAATTTGTATTCATTAGAATTTCTTCATCCTGCCCCTCCCCTTCCTCACTGAAGCTCTCATAATCCTTAGGATTAGGAATAAGTGAATGCCTTGAATCTATATTTATTGGAAATTCTTCATCCCCCCCTTCATCAGTGGTTAAATTATAATCTTTATGATTAGGATGAAGTGAAAATTTTAGCTTTGGAAATTCATCCCCGTCTTCATCAGTGGTGCTGGCATAATCCTTAGGATTAGGACAAAGTGGATATTTTGACGCTGCAAATTCTTCATTCCCCTCTTCCTCAGTGGTGCTGACATAATCCTTAGGATTAGGATGAAGTGCATATTTTGACTTTGCAAATTCTTCACTCCCCTCTTCATCTGTGGTGCTGACATAATCCTTAGGATTAAGACGAAGTGGAAATTTTGACTCTGGAATTTTTTCGTCCCCCTCTTCATCAGTAGTGCTTTCATAATCCTTAGGATTAGGACGGAGTGGAAATTTTGACGCTGTAAATTTTTCATTTCCCTCTTCATCAGTGGTGCTGGCATAATCCTTAGGATTGGGACGAAGTGGATGTTTTGACTCTGAAACATTATCATTCCCCTCTTCATCAGTGGTGCTCGCATAATCCTTACGATTAGGACGAATTTGATATTTTGACTCTGAAAATTTTACATCCCCCTTTTCATCAGTGGTGCTGGCATACTCCTCAGGATTAGGATAGAGTGGATATTTTGACTCTATAGATTCTTCATTCCCATCTTCATTTGTTGTTCTCACATAATCCTTAGGATTAAGCTGAAGTGGATATTATTCATCTCCCTCTTCATCAATGGTGTCCTCATAATCCTTAGGATTACGACGAAGTGAAACTTTTGACTCTGGAATTTCTTCATCATGACCTTCATCACTGTTGCTTTCATAATCCTTAGGATTAAGAGTAAGTGGTATAACTGGCGCTCGATTTACAGAAATTTCATTTTGCTTCACCTCATCAATTTTGTTCTCATCATCTTTAGGATAACGACCAAGTCGATTTTTTGACTCTCTATTCGTGGTGAACGAACTCCCATTATATTCATCACTCTGAATAGAGTTGTTGCGTGACGAAGATGTTGATGGTCTAGAAAGAAAAACTTCGCTATCAGAAGAAACCATGGCTTTCAACAAGAATAGGTTGAATGATACAAATTCCTCTCCCACTTACAATATATAGCTTAAAGACTGAAAATTTCCCTCCAAATATTTCGCGAAAAAGTTTCCCTCCAAAATATTTCACGAAAAACTTTCCCTCCAAAATTTTCATTTCATATATTTGGTACAATTATTAATCAAAAAATGTATTTAACATTTTTTTTAAGAAATTGTTTATGTTGAAATATTTTACCGATATTTATATTCAAAATATCCACAAAATATTTCTATCATGGATGCCTTCCAAACTAAAATAATGTTTTTATTTGAATGATTTAACATTGACAAGATGTAAGTATTAACTATAATATTACTATAATACCTACATGCAAATATTAACTATTTTAACTATAATGACTACATGTAAATATTTTAAATTTTAAATTTTAAAGTTACGTTATATTCATCTAAAATATATTTCAAAATTTATTAATAAAATGTTGGTCTTCAAATATTTCACCATACTTTCCATTCAAAATATCCACAAAATATTCCTTTCATGCATGTCTTCGAAACTAAAATAATTTTCTTATTTGAATGGTTTAAGATTGACTACATGTAAATATTTACAAAAATAACAACATGTAAATATTAACTATTTAAATTATAATTACCTACATGTACATATTTTAGATTTTAAAATTTAATCCTATGATTTTAAACATTGATTACATGTAAATATTAAATAAAATATTAATTATGATAACTACATGCAAATAATAAGTATTTTAACTATAGTACGAACTATAATAAACTAAATGTAAATATTTTAAATTTGAAATTTTAATCCCACATTCGTTAAATAGTAAACCAATCAGACAATATACGCTATTTAAAAGGAATGATTGTTTCTATTCATCACATCACATAAAGTTTTCTGGTATTTGTTAGAGCAAATTTCTGGAGGTGTTGCGTTGGCATTGGTAACTTCGTGGAGGCATTGCATTGGCATTGGAAGCGTTGTGTCGCTATTGGTAATTTTGTGGAGGTGTTTCATTGGCATTGGTAACTTCGTGAAGGCATTGCATTGACATTGGAGGCATTGTGTTGCTATTCGTAATTTTGTGGAGGCGTTGTGTTGGCATTGGTGACAGCAGCTTTTTGCATTTCAAAGGTTAGTTTTCCTTCTATTCTGTCAATTTAAAGACGATTTTGGGGAAAATCTGTTTTTCTATAGTTTTTTTTGTGTCCAAAAACTACTTTTTAAAGGTTTTTAGGTTCAAAAACCTTGATTTTTTTAATATTTTTTTAGAGAAGAAAATGCAAAAAAAACTAAATTTTTTAGGGTTTTAAGAACAAAAATTTAGATTTTTTTTCTTTTTCTTTTTTAAGACTTATAGGTTCATTTAGACAGAAAAATCCATAAAACGACCATGCACATAAAAAAAAAAAATATTATAACATTTTTTATTTGTTTTTTTTTAATCATAAATATATTAGTGATTTCATTATTTAAATTTTTTTTTATTTTTTTATTTTTTTTTAATTTGAGAATTTTTTTATTTTATATTCTATTTTATTTTATTTTTTTAATTTTAAATCTTTGTTTTATTCTTTTTAATTTTAAATCTTTAATTTTTTTTTTCATCATTGTTTTGTTATCTCTCTCTCTCTCTCTCTCTCTCTTTTAATGGTATTGTGATATAGTTTTTTTTTTAAATTTATTATATTGTTATATTAAAACAAATGTTTATATATATATATATATATTTTAATTATATGATGTTTAAAAACCAAACATTATTGTGATTTAATAAATTGTTTTTTTTTTTAATATATTTTGATATTTTTAACATTTTTTTTTTTATTAATAAATAATGTTTTAATAATTATATTATATATAAAAAAAATTAAAAATCGAAATTAAAAAAAAAATTAAAAAACAAAATAAAAATTAAAAAAAAATTAAAAAAAACATTTTAAAAAAAAAAATTTAAAAATTAAATAAAAAAAAAAAAAAAAAAATCGCGCGCAGGCTTGCCCGTTGGGCACCGGGGACCGGCCGGGCGGCACCATGGGGGCGGCCCAGCCCGCCTCCCGACCCGCCCCCGTGGCGCCGCCCGACCGGCCCCCGACACCCAATGGGCGGGCCGCGCGCGTATTGATTTTAAAATTTTTTATTTTTTATTTTTAAAATTTTTTTATTTTTTATTTTTTTAAATTTTTAAATTTTGTTTTTTAAATTTGTTTTAACAATTTTTTTTTTAAATTTTGGTTTTTTTTTTTTTTAATTTTTAAATTTTAATTTTTTTTTTTTTTTAATAATTTTTTTAACAAAACATTTTATAATTTTGATTTTTTTTAAAATTTTATTTTGTTCTTTATTTTTTTTTAAATAATTTGTTTTAATAAAACAATTAAAAATTCATAGAAACATTGTTATAAAAAAAAAAATAAAAAATAAAAAATAAAAAATTGTTATATAATATAATAAAAACATTGTTAAATAATAATTGTTAAAAATTTCAAAATATAACAAATATATATATATATATATATATATATATATATATCAAAAAAAAAAAATCATTAAACAACAATTATGTTTTGTTTTTAAACATTATATAATTAAAAAAAAAAATACAATATAATAAATTAAAAAAAAAACATTTGTTTTAATATAACAATATAAATTAATTAAAAAAAAAACTATATAACAATACAATTAAAAAAATAAAAAAATATATAATATTATAACATTTGTTATAAATAGTTAGTAACTTTTTTGTTTTTTTTTTTAAATATTAAACAAAAACTGAAGTTTGAAAATACTAGTTTATTTTTTAAAAATTATTTTATACAATTTAAACACATTTTTAAATTTTTTATAAAATGTATTCAAAACATATTATATAGATATATATACATATGATTTATAATATTTTGTTTTTAAATGAAATTTTTTATAGTTAATTTTACTGCTTTAATTTCAAACTATTTAGTTTTAGAAATAAATTTTGTTTATTAAATTTATTTTATCCGCAATATTTTTCCATTAACTAATATATATATATATATATCAGGAAAATGGCATCAAAAAAGATTTCTGTGAATGTTTCTGCACCTAGGGCAGCAGCTTCCAAATCTACAGCAGCAACTCCCAAATCTACAGCTGCAGCTCGACGCACTATGGATACAACTCCCAAATCTAAAGTTGCAGCTGGACGCACTATGGACACTGTTGGACGCAATAAGGATATTGTTGCACACACTAATAAAATTCAAGCAAGTGGGGCACCAGGTTCATTAAAGCTTATTTCTGATTGGAAGAACGCCGAGGAAATAGATAAAACCAATTTCTCATGGTATCTTGAAGACAGTGAAACGGAGGCTGATATACACATCTATCTGATTTGTGGTATGATTGACTTAAATGAGCAATATGATGTGATGGGCAGAGTACGAGACATATGTATGGTCCCGAATACAAATACTATTTATGTTCTTGCAAGGAAGGCTCAGAAACGTGAGAAGGTTAGATATCATCTATCAATCGTCAAGTACGACACAGATGAAATAACTTCAAAATTTTCGGAAGAAATAGCAAGCAACATTGCAAATAACATTGTAAGTATGCTTATTTTTATTCCCTCTATGCATTATTGTAAGGATGATTCAATTTTTTATAAAGTATTGATCATTGACATGTTTTATTTTGTTTCATAGGATTTTGTTCCGAGTCTTTCAAACATGTTTGATGGTATGTATATATTGGTACCAAATGTTATGGATGTGATCAAAACTTTCCACAAAGACAAAGAAGAGGAAAAGAGATTGAAGCAAAGAGCAATAGCTCGTGACACTGCAACAATACAAAGAGGGGATCAACCAAGAGTCACTAAGGTGGGTCAATCTAGTAAACTTAAACATGTTTTTTTTGAAGGTGTCGAACATGAAACAGAAAATTATGATAGAATTAGTGAGGAGGAGATGAGAACTATTGTGAAAAAGGAGAAAACAGATCGGACACCAAAAAGAAAAATTGCCAAAGATCTCTCTCTTGTACCTCATGAAGGAGAGCTTGTTTATAAAAAAATTGATATGTTATCCAATAAGACTAGGAAATCAAATATTGGTGAACCTGTAAAGGTCATGAGTAGTAGTGAAGAAAAAATTGAATGCTCTTACGGAAGTAGAGAAATCATAACACTAGGTGCTGAGTTAGAGGATGGCATTATTAAAACAAAACAAAATGCTATTGGACAAGAGTTGAGGAAGAATAATTTAATTCTTGGTGGCCAAACATTTGAGCTTAATGTTAACCAATTTTATGGCCCAGATGAAGGACAATCTCAATATCAAATTAGAAAGGCCCATCACCTACATGTACATAATCTGAAAACATTGTTCAGGTTCAATCCATATGCGCATATGGTGGATTATGTGGTTCTTGTCGATCCATGTCAGGTTTCCAACAAACAAGCATTTGACAAGACAAAATGTTTTGATTATAAATATTATGTAATTGGAGGGAACCATTCCATAGAGGCTAAGAGACAATTGATTGCAGAATATCCCAATAACTATCTTTTTCAAACAGTGAAATGCATCATTTACGCTGGCTTAACAGAAATGGAATCAAAGTTATTGGCATGGGATCATAATGCAGATAATGAGTACAGAATGAAAATGACTTTCATCCAAAGGGTCATATTTATTCATAATGAATTCATAGAAAAATGTCGTGGGGATAAGACACAGGTTAGTGTAGCATTTCGAAAGGAATGTTTAATGGAAACAGGTTATCAAATTGATGAAAAAAAAGAAAAAAGATGGAAAATTGAATAGAAATCTCTTCAGAGGAACAGATAACATTTTTCAGTTGGCATTTAGAACTGGGGAGGTATTGGATTTGATTGATGAGATTTTTGATTAGTGGGAGAATATTTCCATAAAAAATCAGAAGGTTAGAAAGAGTAAACCCATAATATGTACCAACAGTAAGGGGGGTCCTGAAATGAAGTAGCTTCCAGAGGATATGACTATTACACCTTGGAGAACAATGCAAGGTGTGAAGGATGATAAATTAGTCAAATCAGTATTAGCCCATGTGAATTCAGGTGAATTATCAATGGAAGAAATGTGTGCAGAATTTCAAAAGTAAGTTTCTTGAATTATTTCTTTCATTATAATTTTCTTTTAAATAAAGCATAATGATGTTGGTAGAATTTTTTATACATGTCAATATATTAACGTTTTTAACTTGATTTATTCAGTTAGAAATTTTTTATGAAAATACAAGAACACAGGGTTAAAATGTTGAATGAAGACAGTTGGGATGATGTTGTACACAACTACCCAGAAGCAAGTTCTACATCAACACTAAAATAGTTTTATATTGCATTCAATAAGGTATGTTGATTTATAAATTTATTTTATTCATATTTTAACTATTTTTATTTTATTACTTACACATATATATATATATATATATATTTATGTCATTAAAGATGTCGAATAAGGATGGAAATGGGGCACCGGATACTTTCAAAAGCTTTATTGAAAAAATTAAGATGGAGAACATGAGAAGGAAGCGTCTTATGAATGTTGAACTAGATCCTACTCTTAATCATTACATTTGGAATGGGCTCAACAATGTCCAATATCAAATAATACAAGGTGACTGTGAAGACATTGCATCACTAATACCTAAAAGGGAATATGGCCTAGTTATTGCAGATATTCCTCATGGTTTCAATTTCTCAGACATTGAATATGATAGAGAACCATATACTTATCAAGATTTTAGTAAAGTGGTTACGGGTTTTCAAGAAGTGACAACATCACCACTTTGGCGATTTGTGACATTTCATTCAGACACACAATTTCCAATGTTATTAACAAGCTTCAAGGGTAAAGCAAACTCAAGGATGCAACTTACATGGTAAGATTTTGAAATTGTATGTTTGATTCCTCCTAAAAAATTTTATTCATGTAAAATTTAATTGAAATTTTACTATGTTATGTTACAGGCAAAAGTCAAATATTGTTTCTTCCGAAGATCAGCCTATTATAAATGATTGTGAGTTCATCCATGTTGAATGTTGGACAAAAGACGATAGCTATAAGCATATTATTATGAATCGAGTAGATAGGAAGAGTCATAGTCAAGTATTGGTTTATGATGTAGTGGTAAGAAAACTAACATATGAGGATAAAGATGCAAAAGGAGATATAGTTAACATTTATAAAAAACCACAAGCATTGATTAACTATCTTATAGATCTATGTTCAAATGAAGGAGAATGGGTTTTGGATTTATTCTTAGGTTCATGTAAGTTTTAATATACAAATTTAAATTTAAATATTGTCTTTTTTACTTTTTATGTCTCCATACTAATTTTCTTACTTATTTTTTGTGCTTGATGATTATGTACAACACTAGCATGTTGCCTACTAAAAGGAAGAAATTGCATTGCCATTGAGAAAGACCCAGTTCAATGCAAATTTATTCAACAAAGAATTAACGCTCTTAAATTCCTTCCAGATGCAAAGCAAGAAGTTGGTTTGAGGAAAGGAGATTTTAATGAATCACGTGTGGCAAAAAAAGCAAAGAAACCTCAACCACCATTATATGGAATGATTGGAAAGGGACACTTTGGAAGATTTGCTGACATGAAAGATCCATTAGAATACGGTGATGATCAAAATGAAGAAGAAAATGCTGCGGAAGAAGCCATCAATGATGTTCTAGATGATGTTGAAGATGTATTAGTTGATATTGTTGATGATGTTTAAGTTATGCTTGCAAACAAAGCTTATTTTTTAGAACTATTAATCAGTTTTACTTGTAATGTTTATACTTTGATATTTTATGAGAACAACCCTTTTTTTTGCAAAAAACATGTGATTGCTATTATTTTTTGACATAAAATTCAATAAAAATGTTATTTTCTTAAGTTTTTTTGTTAAGATTCTCCCAAAAAAATAGTTTATTTAACATGTTTTTTTCAACAAAAACTCTGTAAAAGTGTATTTTTTGCATTGTATTTATATTGAAAAATTGTATTTTTTTGTCATATGGTTCAAAATATTGGGTTTTTAGCGCTAATTTTTTGATGTGCATTGAAAAATTATTTAACAATACATAAACATGTAGAAAATATAAACTTTAGAATATTGACCCTTTTTCCATCTTTTATGTATGTGAAAAAATGAAGATATCATTACAAGTTTTTATTTTAAAAAAAATATTTTTTATTTTTAAAACACAAGTACATAAATGCACTTAAAAATAAACATCTCACAGAAGAATAAGACATTAGAAAATTTATAGTGTCAAAATCAATCCTATAAAAAAACGTTGGTGATGATACACCACCACTATTCAAAATAGACATAAAAAACACCACTTAAAAAAAAAAAACAAAATGAAAAAAATTTAAAGTGCCAAAAACATGCTCAAAATTTTTTTTCTTGATTCTGCATCGCCACTTTTTCAAAATCAGGTGTTTTTCTTGATACTTCAAAAAGTAGGTAACATTGAGGTTACCTATTTCATCGGTAACATTGTTTTGAGCATCTAAAAACTCTTTTAGCAGTCTGCATCCCAGCAGAATGTTGCATCCTTCTTTAACAACATTTCCATGGGTGTAGTTATCAATGCATATCCCTGAATATAATTTCTATAGTACCTAGTATGCCCCAATATTTAGTGCAGCTTCTTAATATTCTCACGTACTTCCAAATTAGCTATGACAACAATCTTGGCAGGATCCACCATCAATCCCTGTTGGCAGACAATGTGTCCCAACAGTATTCCAAAATGTACACAGAAAATACATTTCTTCAGAATAATTGAGATTTGATACTTCCTACAAGTATCCAACATTAAACGCATATTGGATGCATTCTTCTTCAACAACCCAAAGACAGTCCAATCATCAAAATATACCTCCAAAAACTTGTGTATAAATTCTTTGAAAGCAACAACTACCATGCGTGAGAAAATGATAGGAGAATTCTTCAATCCAAATGGCATAACTGTATATTGGAAGGATCCCCACTCAGTAGCAAAAGTGGTCTTACTCCTATCCTCTGGCACAATCCGAATGTAATGATAGCCTAAGAACCCATCTGTAAAATTATATGCTTCTTGACCGCCAACATTATCCAAAATTTCGTCTGAGAATGGAGTTGGGAATGGATCATGCACACAAGAATTATTCATTTTGCACAGATCAACACAAATTCTAATTTCTCCCTTGGTCTTATTATCTTGCATAACCATTGGACTTACCTAGTCAGATTCTTCCACAGGCTCAATGATGCATGCTGGCACCATTTTTTCCAACTCCTCTTTCACTTTCTTATTATATATGAGGTTCTGCCTCTATGTACATTGTTTTACAAGGTGCACATCAGGCTTTAATTTCATTTTCATCACTCCCAGGTCCCCACTAATTCCCTTCAATTTTGAAAGCTTCATAGGGAACATATCCTGATATTCTGTCAGTAGCTCATCAACCTTGCCTACTGTGTCATCATCCCAACAGTCTCCAATATTTGCTAACTTAGGTTGTTCTTCAGTTCCAGTATTCACCTGTCTTAACCTTAATGTATTTGTCACATCCATCAAGTTAATGAATGGCCCAAATACTGCATGCTTCCCTTCAGATTTAGGAATCATGATATTCCTTGGATCCTCATCATTTTCTTCTACGGTCAGGTTTCTGCAATTCACAATGGCATTCATATGCGTGTCCCAAGCTGGTGGCATGCACTTAATCACAGGCTTAGTGGAATCAAATATGAATTCTTGAATATTATGCAAATACTAGCCAATTGTTTCAAACCCGCTTTCAAATCTTAAGGTAAGAATAAAACTATCTACCAGCGCAAACCACTCACTAGTGCCTCGTCGCAGCTCTGTTTACAAGCACCATTCAGTTGGTACTTTTCCAAACATGTGAATAAACATATGAACCCATTCAGGTCTTGGTTATACACCCCATACCTGATTACACTTGGAAAGATGGTTGCACAGATCTTCTTTGCCATAATATAAATCCTCATCTTTAATTACTGGGCATTCAAATCGTAGCTTCATCATTTGCGCACATTCTTCCCAATAGCCCATATTCTACTTATATGTTTCCCACCATCGTGCTAAAGTAGTGCACAAGACAAGATCCAAAGCATGGAACCTCTATTCTACAAGAACACACCTTTCCAGCTCTCTTAGGAACATGTTTACATCAATTGAGCCATTAAATGTGGGAAATCACGTAACTCAGATGTTATACAACATAGAGCATGGGTCACATGATTACAGCATAACGTAGACACCTCATGCAGTCGTTTATGCAAATTCTATAGTTCTTCATCAGAATTTGAGAAACAAGAACTACTCTTCTCCTATTAAAGATTCCCATCTATTGTCGAATTAATCTAGTCTTCCTCGTGCAAAGTTAGCTTATAAATCTAATCAATCTCGTTCAAAATGTGCACCAATTCAATATACTTTTGACCTTCTACAAGATCCATAGGAATGATTACCCTAATTCCATTACTCTCAAATTCCATTCTCCTTTTCTTCAGATTGATAACACCATCCATGTCAATGGCCCAATCCAATCCTAGTAGCGCAGGATAGGGATTGGTATCATCTACAATCTGTATGACTTCAAAGTTTTCCAACACTTTAACACCTTCTATATTGACCACAACTTTTGACAATCTCCCCAAAGGAATTTTCTTCTGTTGATTAGCCATGCACAGTTGGATAGTAGACCATTCTGAATTTGGTTCTCCCATGCACTGCCATGTTTACCTAGGTATAACATTAGCATCTGATCCCAAATCTAGAATGACTTGGTCCATTTCATAGGCACCAATATATGGAGTCGTACACATCTCTCTACCTGTTCTCTTCTTGTTCTTATAGATTTTGTTGACTGCTCGTTGTTCTACCATGGGCTGTTCTTTTTTTGTGCAATTATCTATCAGGGCCTGCATATCTTTAATAGCCTTTTTATTATGAAACAACTTTATTCATGATTGTAAAAATGGCTTAATATCTTCTTCTCTTCGTACTTCCTTCAGTGTTCTACTACTTGTTGAAGTAACTCCTTCTGGAAATCCTTTCCTTTCTTCAATAAAGGTCTCTTTGGCACGCTGAAGATTGAAGCCTTCTTTATTTTCATGTGCTTTTTGGATCCATACATCAGTGGCAGGTTGCTTTCCCTTATCTTCATTGGTAGCTACACCACTCCGAGTAACTATATTCACACAAGGATTATCTTCCTGAGTTTTTTCATGAACCATTTGAAGATTCTATGTTGGAGTCTTCTTTTCCTGCATTTTAGCAATCAATACATGACAATCCTATAATAGGATCAAATTTTCTATAGTACCTATAGGACAGTCACACTGGATTCGTGCAATCACATGCATAATGACTAGCATCGCCACAGTTATAGAAAATCACTTGTCCTCTTCCTCGACCAGCTGATTCACATCCTCAACCTCTTCCTCTGCCTTGGAATCCTCTGCACCTAGAAGGGGATGCTGGTGATGTAGGCTCAACCTGCATCCTATATATCTCTGCATTATCCAACATCATATCATAGGTTCGGGAATGCTTCTCATCATGCCCTAATGACGAACATAACTTGCAAAATAACTGCTTCAATTCAGACTGATATTTTCCAATCCTTGGGTAAGAATTTATGTCATGTAGTCCAAAAATTTGATATATAGTACACCATACATGATTCTTCAATGGAATAGGACCTCCAACATTCAAATAGTTGTTGAAAACATGTCACTGGTTTTTGTGATGCCCAAAAGCTTTTCATTTGATACACCCCACGTTTGTGCAAACCTCTTTGCCTTTGTCCTTGCACAGATTTTGAATTTCCAGATGCATTGCTTCCAGCTGACTTTGAATCTGTTGAGTTTCCAACATAATAGGTGTTGGGGTGGCCTCCAGTTTCATGGAAACTTCTACAGCATCAGCTTATGTAGCAATATTTTTCTGACCTAATGGTTGGCGTAGATGTGGGAGCAACATAGCAATGAACCATTCCTTATGGTGAGTATCGTCAATCACAAATCCACCATCTCTGATGGTGTGCTTCAACCTTTGATCAACCTCCCATACATATTCATTAGGTTCTTCACGTATATCCTTCATTTTTGTCACCAACTGTGTATATGACTTAAGTTTCTTAAACTACTCTTTTAGGGCTATTGTAATTTCTTCCAGGGTATCATTAAGGTTTGATTGCACATACCTAATGTACCAATCTAGTGCGTGATCTTGGAATGTAGTAGCTAGTTGCGATTTTCTAGTATGAATATTGTTTACTTGTTGAGCCTGCCATAAGACCTCAGTTACAAACTAGAAGTGATCAGTGTCCTCATTTACAATGCCTCTGAAATTAGATAACTTCATGGATCCAACCATATATACTTCAGGAGGAGGTGGAGGTGGATATGGATTGCGTGGTGGCGTAGGTAATCTGTGATGTGAGCTCAGAAGTGGAGTGGATGGAGTGGGGAACAAACTCAAGGACTTTTGATATGACGGTATTTCTTCTTGAGAGTCAGTTTATGGTTCAGGTTCACTATCATATCTAGGCTTCAGAGGGCTATAAAGGAATTTTTCAGAGTCTTCTCGGTAAATTCTTCCACTGCGCGTAACTGAAACTCTTTGATGCATTCAAGAAGTATGTTCGCATAGATAACCCAGTTCACACAATAGCATTTTTAGTAATAATTTCAATGAGCATAGGAAGTTACCTCTAGGGCCTTTGAAAAACATTATTTCTGCTTCAGAATATGACACAAATTGGTCAACGATAAATTCAGTCACAAATCCACCGAGGAGGCGATCGATCTAATTTTCTACCGTGCGAGTGATATTATTATCAAATTTCTTGACTTGCTAGATTAATTCAGGAGTCCACTTAGTGACTATGTCATCTTTTACGTAGTGATGGAATTCATCTAGGTGCGACAACCACTCCTGTAGTTCGTGCACAAAGGAACAAAATAAAATTCCGTGCACTTTTGTATAAATATGCTTTTGTAACCACTGTTCATCAGAAAATTTAATGCTTCTATTCTCTTGCAGTGCAAATTCAAGGATCTTTCTATCCAACCAATCTTGTAATTTGTTGCGCGATGGATTTCATAACATCAAATCTCCCTCAAAATGACAATCCCAGTCCCGACAATGAAACGATTTGTTGGCTTGAAAGGTCCTGACCTAGGTTCGTAGTTTATGGATAAACCAACAAACCCTCCAACTACTAGCCCTTTCAGCAATGATCTTCTTATGCAGACCAAGGTCTCACTCGAAGCAGTATAGGGGGGTACTAGAACAAGGTTTCCGCACCCTGAGAGAGAATTTAATGAAGTGGTCCTCAGCAAAACCCTAAGTGATTTTCTATAGATGCGCACAATGATTTATACAGAGTTACAGAGCATGCGCAATTATCAAAAAAATAATACATAAATACTGTCTTTCTCAGCGCAGATAAAAAATCAGAACCAAATCTTGATCTTAATAAATATAACAATTAACAGATATAAAATTTTCATGCATGATCATATCAAAATATTTTCACATTCATCAATAAGTAAACAAACAATGTGATCTAATCAAAGCATAAACAATAAACATAAACGCATAACACAGAGAGCTTTTCCAAAACTATTCTTTCTATTATCTTCCATGTCTGTCAAAACATCATATGTTCTTTCAAAGCCCTTACCAAACCCTTAGAAACCCTTCCGTGCACACAGCCAACGGAGTGCGCACATAGCCAGGACTAGGTCTCCATGCACACAACCAACAGGAGATTTTCACCCAACCCAAAAATCCTTACAGGTGCAAATACTATCAGGATATCAATATCTCATAACATTCATTGAATTTTTTCTAACTAGCTTAGACAAACTCTATCTATTTATAATACACCTAGCGTGCAGATACTATGGTATCAAACCATGGTTTGAGGCCCATAGTTTACATTTAAGCTTAATTACATCCAAAATTAGGGCAAAATTCCATTTGAATTCATTTGCGTAGCATGCACATATAAACATTCAAAAAATATCTTTGGAACTTGTGCCTTAGGGGACCCCGCTCCAACAACCATGTACAAAAATTACCTGCAAACAAATTCTTTAATATATATATATATATATATATATATATATATATACAATGGAGAGAACATAAAATAAATATACACAAATATTTTCCCTTGGATCCCAAAATTGAGACTACCATATTGGTTTTTCATTATATTCCTTTCAATGTTACAATACATATATATACCTGTCAAAACATTCATAAACCCCAATGCATTAACCCTAGATTGTTGATATTTTGGGGTAGCATCAAATATGCTCTAGCTCCGAAACTTTTTGGAGTTCCTGAAACATATGAGATCTCCAATACCTAGAAAAGCATTTTTAGAAATTCCATCTGGAGTAAAGTTTATTCAAATAATTAAATTTTTTATTGAGGACCCTAAGTCTAACTTAGGAAAATTAAAAAATTAGAGTGAATTAATTTACACATGTGATGAGAACTTTCTAAGTGATCTGCATCAAGGTACTTATAATCTTAGTCATTGATTAGAGATTAGATCACGGTCATTGATGTGTCAATGAGAAAATTATAAAGGAAGGGCTTGGGCTCAATTGGAGGACATACACATAATCTAAGAGATCAAATTCTTCATATGGAGTAGTGCTCAGACGAAGATCAAATCTCAATGATTCAGAAACACAGTGAGGGGTAGATGCAGTGATTGGTCAAGAGGGCCAAGACTAAAACGTAGAGCAAGGGAAGCAGATATGAAGTGGAGGCAGTGCAACCATCATAGGGTATGACGCAGTCCCTTAGGAGGGTGACGCAGGATCACACAGGGGCAGCGCATTGTCTCCAAGAAAAAGTATGAAATTCACCGGACGCTAGGGTTTCTGAGCCAGCAGGGCTAAAACAAAACTTCATAAAAGAAGATCCACACAAATTTAGGGTGACGCAGTTCCTTACCTAAGGCTACGTAGACTGACACAGTAGCTGCGTAAAGCCAGCTGGGGTTTCACTAGTTGCTCATTCGGATCAACCAACACTTGTAAGAGTGAGGTATATCTCACATTTTTCTCTGTAGCCAAGGGTTTCTCTCTTCAGTTTGTTGAGTTATGGAACCCTATATGTACTCAGAAACTGCTACTTAATAATAAAAAACCCTCATATATGCTGCACTAGTTTTCCCACAGTGGGTTTTTCTCGGAACATTTGTTCGAAAAATTTGTGTGTCATTTGTCATATGTGCCTGATTTTCAGTAAATGATCTATATTTTTGTAAGCTTCTATTTGTGTTTACTTGAAGTTTTTCTGAATATTTAGTTGAATAACTTGTGTAAATAAATCAAGTAGGAGAAGGAAATCAATAGTTAGCAGTAGGATTTTTGTGCTCAGAAAATTTCACATGGTATTAGAGCATTGCAGATCAATTTGAACCATCAGCAAAGTGGCTGAAGATATTTGCTGCACGAAGGGAAGCTGAAGCAACAAAGATCAAGAAGAAGGAAGCGCAACACGAGGAGGGACGCAAACCATGCAAGGGTGAGGCTGAGTGAATCTGCTCACGCAGAGGCTGGCGCAGCTCCACAGAGGTGACACAAAGCTAGTATGCTCATGCAGAGGCTGATGCAGCACCAGGAGAGGGATGCTGAGGCAATCTTCTCACGCATAGGTTGACGCAACACGAGGAGGGTGACACAGTCCAAGTCAGAGAGTTGTTGTGTAGTTTTCCTAGGCTGGAAGTGTAGTTTCTAATCTTCAGAAGTTTCTGGTGTGGCATAGGTTTTGTCGATGTAGAAAAGATGCTAGAAAAGGTGACAAAATCAGGGGGAGAATAATATTTCAGTAGATTTTTTCCAAAGAATCTAAGATTCGATCAGGAGGGTGATAGGAGAGGACTGATTGAGGAGATTTAGTGGAGGATTTCTGGGAGAGAAATTAGTTGCTAGAGGGAAAAGCTACTCTAGAGGGTTTCTATCACCAAGAAACCCAAATCCGGTCTTATGTTGGGTGCAGCAGCAATAGAATGGAGAGGAGTACCCGCTTCAACAAATTTTGAGTTAGATGGCCCCGTATGGACAAAGTGATCAGGATAGGTTAGACGGTGTGTCCAACTTTGTGATCTGGAAGGCCAGAATGCTGACAGTCCTGGAGGAGTACGGTATTAGAGACCACGGGGAAAATTCCTTAGTTGTGCTGACTGATGCAGACACTCTGAAGAAGTTCAATGAGAATCAGGTGCGGACAAGCGCTTGATCATGGACGGGTTGAAGCATTACATGGTCCCACACATTGCCGAAAAGAGGACGACACATGAAATGTGGGCATCCTTGACCACACTGTATCAAGGTAGCTCCATCCAATGGAAGATGCTTTTGGAGAACCACGTGAGGATGTTCCAGATGCATAAGGGGGAAGAGATTTCTCCATTCCTCTCCAGATTGGAGACAATCCAGGATCAACTGATTGCCATGGGGGAAACTCTGGATGAAGGGCTCTTGTTAAGGACTACCCTGAATGTAGTCACAGATGAAACAGAGACCTATTTCGAAATAATTTTGGGTAGAAAAAAACTCCCTAATTGGGGTGACATGTGGGCCATCCTTCGACAGGAGGAGATTTGATGAATGACCAACTGGGAATTCAACAATGGAAGTATCAAAGTTAAGGAGGAGGAGGAGGATGCAGCCCTAGCATCAAAGGGAAGTGACATCAAGGGAAGAAGAAGAGGGACCTATTTGAGATCTGATGCTTTAGATGTGGTGAACTTGGACACTTCACTAGCACTTATCCTAAGAGGAAGGACAAGGAATATTCATATTCCCAGGCAACAACAACTAGAGGAGACAATGGTAGTGGGGATGATGTGGCGATGAGTGCTCATGTGCCTCGAGAAAAGAGGTGGAGTGGCATTGATTTGTAGAGAAGCTTTCAGAGTGCAGGCATGATCCTTGAGGTGCCCAAAATATTTGATCACATACGAGCTACGAGAGCCTTAACATAGTATCAAGATGAATGGAGCAGTGGGTGGAGAAGATCATGATGAATCGGGGGCGGAGTTCGGATGTTGTAGATTGGATCAGTGCAGTGTAATGGAAACAGTAGCGAGGAAGTAGTAGTGTAGAGGCTGATGGGAATTCCACAACACAGAGGGGCAATGCTTATGCAATTTAGAGCAGCAACAACACAGATGCTCTAGAGAGACAATGCAACACAATAGCTAAGGGAGCTTCAGTGATGAGATGCAACTCAACTGACTTTTCTATCAGTGATTGGGTAGGATTCCTTCAGTTTCTTACTTCTCATCAACTGAGTTGCAGTGCAATAGTTGGCAGCATGATGCAACAATTTGAGAGGGAGCTGGAATACAAATGTGGTAGTGTCAAGGCAGTGACATGGGCAACAGTACAGAAAGCAGCAGCGTAGTGGATGAAGGGTAACAGGCTAAGCATTAGCATGGAGACTGATGCTAGAGATCAGGGCAATGCTTCAGTGTGGAAGTATTACTAGAGCACACTCCTAGCTAAGAGGGAGTGTTGAGATTTTGGGGTAGCATCAGATGTGCTCTAGATTCGAAACTTTGTGGAGGCACTAGAACACATGAGATCTCTAGGACCTAGAAAGCGTTTGGAGAAATTCCATTTGGTGTAAAATTTATTCAAATAATTTTTTTTTTAATGAGGACCCTAAGTCTAACTTAGGAAAATTATAAAATTAAAGTGAATTAATTTACACATGTGATGAGAAAATTTTAAGTGACGTCGATGAAGCTACTTCTAATCTGACCTATTGATTAGATATTAGATCACGACCATTTATTTTTCAATGAGAAAATTATAAAGGATGGGCTTGGGGTCAGTTGGAGGACACACACATAATCTAAGAGATCTAATTCTTCTAACAGATCAGTGCTTGAATGAAGATAAGATCTAAGTGATTTAGAGATGCAGTGAGGGGTTGATGTAGTGATTGGTTAGGAGGGTCAAGAGTACAATGCAGAGCAAGGGAATTAGAGATGTAGTGGAGGCAGCACAACCATCATATGGTGTGACACAGTCCCTTAGGAGGGTGACGCAAGCCCACGTAGGGGCAACACAGTGTCTCAAAGAAGAAGTCCGAAATTCACTGGAAACTGGAGCTTTTGAGCTAACAGGGCTGAAACCAGATTTCGGAGAAGCAGATCCATGCAAAGCTAGGGTGATGATGTCCATCAGCCAAGGCTATGTAGGCTGACACAATAGCTGCATAGAGCCAGCTGGGGTTTCACCAGTTTCTCATTCAGATCATCCGGGACTTGTGAGAGTGAGGTATATCTCACATTTTTCTTTGTAGCCAAGGACTTATCTATTGTTTGAGCTGAGTTATGGAACCCTAGATGTACTTAGAAACTACCACTTAATAATAATACACCCTCATATATGTTGCATCATTTTTCCTGCATTTGGTTTTTTCAGGGGACATTTGTCCAAAACATATGTGTGTCATTAGTCATATGTGTGTGATATTCAGTAAATGACCTTTATTTGTGTAGGCTACTATTTTTTTTTTAGTTCGAAATTTTTTTGAATATTCAGTTAAATAACTTGTGTAAATAAATCAAGTAGGAGAAGTAAATCAATAGTTAGCAGTAGGATTTATGTGCTCAGAAATTTTCACATGGATTAGAACATAACCATAGTTCTCTTGACTAAATCTACAAAATACCATAGGCATAATGATCACCACATGAGTCTAAAAACCGAAAAAGGCATAAAACCATCACGCCCAAAACCATGCGCGAAAACCATGCCCAAAACCGCCCAAAAGATTTTTTCTAGGGCACTGCTGAGACTCCAAAAACATTATTCTGGGAACAGTCGCGAAAATAATATAACACATACCCAACATATGTTACAATGGTATAGAAATATTTCTAACATCATAATGTAACGTTGCAATTTAGACAATGTTGAAAGGTGACACACATTGTTTCAATGTGCCATTACATTGCAATTTAGTCAATGTTGCAATGTAACATTACATTGCAATATATGTAACGCCACAATGTGACAAACATTACCACAATGTGATATTAAAAAAATAACAAATAGTTTATCCAATAATGTGACATTTATTAGAGAAATTTTGTGGTAGAAAATGGGTCTCCTAAGAAATAATAGTGAAAATAAGAAAATTATATTAGATTGCATCATCAAATTTTAGCGGAAAAAAAGGAAAAACTACGTTTTCAACTCATATTTTCAACTTATCTCGCTATGGTTTTACTCAAATTTCGAGTGAGAGCACTCATTAGATGCATAGTTTAATTCCTCATCTAAGGAGTACCCATGCTGCATGCTTTCGATAGACTCTTCAACATGAAGAAATGAGTAATACATGAAAAAATGTGATTCATTTTGTTATGTAGAAAAGCCCATCGAAAGTATGCAACATGGGTACTCCTTGGATGAGGAATTAAATTATGCATCCGACGAGTGATACCACTCGAAATATGAGTAAAACCATACGGAGATAAGTTGAAAATATGAGTTTAAAAAATAGTTTTTTATTTTTTTATTTTTTTAATGTTTTTACTTTTTTACTCCAAAAATGGTGAATCAACCCCCATGGTTGACACCATCATACTGAATCCTATTGGTTTTTATAAAGCTGATTTTGGTTGTACTTTTTTGTTTTGAAGCCCATTTTAGACCTCAAAAATTCTCTAATGGACACAATTTTTTCAATGTCATAATGGGGAAAACTTTCTCACAATGTAACACTACATAACTAAGAACATATGTGGTTGTGAAAATAAAATTCTATGAAACTAATATGAAAATAAAATCTTGGACTTTATGATGAAAATAACTAGCACCACATTGTGACAAGTGAACTAATGTGACAAGCATACCAACGTTACCTTGTGAAAAACATGTTATGCTATCAAAATGGTACAAAATTTGTCCACCATCATAATGTGAAAAATATTGTCTGCTATTGTAATGAGTTGAACAGAGCCTACATCAAATTTTACACACATTGTCCAATGATGGTCATCCACGGAGACACGTGGTTAAACATGGGCTTCCATGATCAACCATAGACACTATATTCAACCATAAATGACATGGAAACCAAGATCTACCATGGTGAACATGGTCAACTCATGGTAACCCATATTAAACATGCTCATTCATGTTCAACTATGATCAATTTCATCAAACATGTTGAAGAATGTTCAATTATGGTCACCATGTTTGACCAGGGTAATCATGGATTACCATGGTCAACCATAGTTAACAATTGTTAGCAATTTTCAACTATTGTAAACTAGAGTCAACCATAAGTGACCATAGTGATGATGGTCAACCTCATCAATATTGTTAATGTTAACATTAACATTAACATTAAAATCAATATTAAGATTAATATTATTAACATTAAGATTGTGATCAAAATCATTAATATTGACATTATTATTAATATGAATATTAACATTGACATATCATTGGTAATGTTAATATTAATATTAACATACTAGCCTAGATCCATCTTAACTCTGGATCTACTAAGCGTTGAGAAGGATCAAATATGTTGATGTGTAAACATATTTTAAAGTGAAAAGAGATTTGATCCCTCTTGATGCTTGGTAGATCCGGAGTTAAGATGGATCTATGCTAGTATTATATAAATTCCACTTCTCTATATATAAAAGTATTCTTATTTTTAATTTTATTAAAACTTTGATTTAATATTTATGGAATATCCTTGTAATATTTTTAATAGTAGCGAGGATAAATGGTTTAAATATATCTCATAAGTAATTATAAGTTTTTTTTATTTTAGTTTTAATTAAAAAAATATTATAAAATTAAATTAAAATAACATAGTTATAAAATATTTTGATTGTGAAATGAGTTACAGTTTTTGGGCATGTGCCACTGATAAGTCATGATATTGATCCATGATATCATAGTGAAGTCTATTTGCAAGTTAATAATATCCATGGAAACGTCAAGGTGTATATTGATGGTTAAGAATCTTGCTATATTGTAAGGTTATTGTAAGTATTACTTTTTTATGTACTTATTAATTAAATTTAAATATGGTTACGAAATCAGTATTAGTCCCTACAAAGGCAGGACCTTACAAATCAAGTTTTTTTTTGACAATTATTAGTTTAGCATTGACTGATGAAAAGTGTATTGTTTATCTTTAAAAAATAATTATTTATATTTTAGTATTATTAAAAAAAGAAAAAACCTATTTTTAAAACATTTGATTGGACCATAACTTGAAGGTCTTATTGTAACATTTGCATAGTATAATGCCATGTGGATAAATGCAACATATATTTTTTTCCATAATTTATGGATATGTTTCCAAAATTCATGCATGATATTTAGATATTTGTGTAGTGAATTTTAGATCCAAAACTAAAATCCTTGAAAATAGCTTGCTCTTAGATAAATAACATATTTATCATCAATTACTTCCCACGATAATTTATGCAAGCCTTTGCATACAAAATAGATAGAAATAAGATACAAATAAATATACTTATCACAAGTAACTTCTCATCATTATTCATGTTTTCCTGACCACTTATGTAGGAGTAAAATTATAAATGTGTACTTATGTAAGAGTAAAATTATAAATGTGTAGAATTACTAGTAGTTACTACCCACCAATATTTATGCAAGTCCTTGTGCTTGAGCAGCCAATTAATTTACCCACTTCACATCTCAATTTATTATTTCCTTCAAAAGCAAGACTATAGGATTTGATTTGCATGTTGACCACTATTAATGTAGCATTGACCAATGTACATTATAATTTTTTATGTAGTTTTTCTCAAAGTATAATTTCTAACTTGATAGACCGGGAAAATTTTTAATTTATATTGTAAAATAGATCTTAATTTCTATCTACTTTTAGTATGTTATACATTTTAATGTGATATGTATATTATGATTTTCTTTTATATAAAAAAGTATTTGTAATTTTTTTAATAAAAACAGAATTACAATATAACAAATTGATTTTTTTAATATTTTTATTACTTTTAAATTTTTATTATTAATTGAGCCAATATTGAAATGTTTTCACTCATTAATTGACATTTAATTGCGTGTAGTTAATTTTTTTTTTCTCTATATAGTTTTTTATGTGCATTTCGTAATATATAATGTGTAATAGAGCCAATATTTAAAAATGTTAACATACTTACATTATGCCTCAACATCTCCCCTATACTAAGTTGTAGAGTGCCTCTCGGTGCAATTTTTTTTTCAATTAATATGTGTGTGTAAGAGAGACATTGAAATAGTTTACTTATTTATGATCCACATTGTTCATTTACTCAAATGAGAAAATTTTATTGTTTTTATTAATTTTAACTTTTTATTGCTAATTGAGCCAACATTGAAATGTTTGTACTCATTTACAAACATTTAATTGTGTCTAGTTTTTTTTTTTTTTTTTTTCATATATATTTTCTATGTGTGTCTCTACCATATGTAACGTGTAATAGAGTTCACATTTAAAAAATGTTAACATACTTACATTATATCTACACATCTCCCCTATACTAGTATCTAGAGCATTTTTCATTGCAAACATATTAACATTATGATTATGATTAAGATTAATATTATTGTGAATATTTTGATTAAACTCATCAACTCGTCAACAAATTTACCTCACATGCGTTGATTGTCAACCAGTACAACCTCATTGTAAATACGGTTAATATCCGCTCATCAATGATATTTTCCACCTTTTATATTATATCCGAGTTGACATATAAAAATGATTGTTGCTTACTGTATATCAAATGGATCAAAATACAAAATAAATAAATAAATACTTTTTTTTTTGGCATATTTAATATGAAGTTAATAAATGAAATAAAAAATGGCCAGAACAGTCCAACATCTTATCCTGGAAACGTCTACAAAATTTGTTTTGATATGATTTTCAATTTCTTTTTTTATAGAGCAAATGAAAAAATTAAAAATATTAATAAAATAACAGTAAAAGCCGAACTATGAAGCAAATCAGGTTAAAAAACACGTTAACCCTCAGAATCAATATGACCTCAAAAATCTGATCAGAAACATAACCTCAAAAATCTTATGGGCAACTTTGTACACTCTTCTTTGAGTGACGTATGCAATTCCAATTGTAGTTACTCTCACTATCAGAGACTTTTGGAAAAATGTAAATGTAGTTCCAATTGTAATTACTCTCGCTCAGAGAGAAGTTCCGAAAAAATCGCTACAATCCCAATTGTAATTACTCTTACTCCACTTGAAAAAAATCTGAAAAAATCTTCATTTCAGGTTTCATTTTCATTGAGATGGAACTTGTGGCCACCTGATTGGCTGTTTACTCTCCACCCGTTATCCCTAACTATACAGCCATTAACAAGTTGAGAGTCATCAATGACGTTATCGCGCCATAACGTTTTCTGCTATTGTTTCTCTAAATTATGTACATATATACATACATCTCCAGAAATGGCTCCTATGTACATATATACATACATCTGCTATTGGTCACCGAGATTAAGAACAATACAGAAATGGCTCCTGCGAGGCTTCTTTTGACAATCTCAGCCCTTCTTTCACTTACAACTCTGCATGTTGTTTACGGTACGTACAATTCATTTCGTTTTACGATGTTCGTAGAGAATCTGTGATGGCTTCGTTGGTTAACGATTTTCATATCAGCGGATCATAGTAAGTGGTAATGGAATTAAGTGGTAAGGGATTTTGGGAGAATTGTGGACATAAATAAAAATTCTTACTAAGGATTTTGGGAGAATTGGGTAGAAAACGTTGGGATCCTTATTAAGGATTTTGGGGAAATTGTTTGTTAGGATTTTTGTTTTGTTCAATTTTTCATCATGTGTTATCCATAAATCAACACACAATTATTCGTATCATCATGTGTGTTATCCATAAATCGTCATTAGGTATTGTATCGTCCATTTATTAAATGTGGAAATATCCTTGCTAAAATATTTTAATTTACAAATATCTTACTAATAGTTTGATTCATAGGTATTGTATGTGAGAAGCTGGCCGCAGAGATTTGCACATTTTCTGTGTCTTCTTCTGGAGCACCTTGTGTGCTTCAGAAGTCCATGGTGAGGGATGGCAGTCCACAGTATGAATGCCAAGTGAGTTTACATCATTCTCAATTGAAAATTGATTATTCACATTTATAAATTCCATGTGAAGTACTGAATTTTTATTTTCTACTTACTCTGTTCCTCTTAATTGATTGGGCAATGAATGATGTGCAGACATCAGAGATTATAGCGGAGACTATAAATGGATTGACAGAAACGGAAGAATGCATGAAGGCTTGTGGGGTTGAGAGGATGACAGTGGGGATGTCTGCAGAATCTTTAGCAGAAAGTGTGTTTGCAGAAAAGTTATGCTCTCCGCCCTGCTACAACAAGTGCCCCAACATCATCGACTTCTACTTCAATGTTGCAGCAGGGGAAGGTATTTATTACTTATCATCCTCATCACTATATTATATTCATCTTCATACCCCCGGGCCTTTAAATTGTATATGGAATGTAAAATGGTATACTCACTGGATATACTACATGATACATACATGCAACTATGTATGGTATTTATTACTAACGTTGGCCCGTGAATGATTTATTTGCATAATATTTGAGTAGGTGTCTACTTGCCCCGCTTGTGCGAGGCTCACAGAAGCGGAGACCGACGGATGATAAGCGAGGATATCCGTCGACCAATATTCCCTCGGCCACCCCCAATATTCCCTCGGCCACCCCGTCCACCACTTTCTCCTCCACCACCAAAAGTACACCTTCCACCACTTTCTCCTCCACCACCAAAAGTACACCTTCCACCACTTTCTCCATAGGTAAGTCTCTGTCACGTACATTTTAATATTACACATTTTTTAAGTGCTTAAATTTTTTTTTTTTCAAGTATTCGTTTTAATATATAAAATTCATTCTAACATTACATAGTGGTTACATTCTTTAAGATCTAAATCTTTTTAGAGGTTTCATTCATTTTTTTACTAAGAATGAAAATCTATTTGGAGTAAATTTGAATGCATCTCTATGTCATTATATTTTAAGATCTAATTACTATTATTATTAATTTTTTTTTTGGTTTTCAATTTTTTTTTATTAAGAATGAAAATTTATTTGAAGGACATTTGAATGCATTTCTAATATGTTATTATTTTCTATATCTGTTTGCTGCATATACAAGGAGCGAAACACAGAAGTAGACTTCTTTTCTAAGGAGGGTCTACAACAAGTTGTGGATGTATGGTGCATAAAAAAAGAATAAGAGGGGAGGGTCTGTGTGTCGGACCAACAACCTTACGTCATATTATCCTTCTTTTTTGTTATGTTTATTATGCTTCTACTTTTCCCTATATTTGTTGGTTCTTCTTATCAATTTTAGGCATACTTATGTTTTATGATGATCGCACTCGAACGATTTTTAGTTATTTTTTATTAATGTGCACAGTGGTTCTATAAACCTAGTAACTATGATGTATGGGTTGTTTTCTTCTTAATGGGGAGGCCCGACTATGATATTTTGTTGTAACTTGATAAATTGACCATGATTAGCATATATATATATATATATTTTGTCGGTCTAATAGTGTTTGTAAGTGGGATCACAATTTCAAGAATGTTTTTTTGCATCTACTACTATAACGTTTTATTGACGTAATTAAAGGTTTGATTTTTTCCTTGGAAAAAAAAAATATATGTTATTATTTTTTATTTTTAAATTAAAAGTAAAACTATATTTGAAATAGTTTTGAATGCATCTATATGTTTGTTTTCGTTTTTTTTAAAGTAAGTTGTGTGAGTTTTGAGGCTTAATCTTGGTTGACCTAGGGAATCTAACCTATCAAAGTTGGATTTTTGTCGATGATGTTTCTAGCTGAGAAAGGTGCCTTAACAAACTCTCCCCATCACCATCAATTCCATGCCCTATAAGCTTAAATAAATCTATATGTTATTATGATTACTTTTATGTTAAAAATTTACAAATTTTTAAATATTTTAATTTTATTTTTTCTTTATAATTATTTAATTCTATGTTTAACATTTAAACAAATTTTTTATATTAGATATCATTTTTTGGGATTCAAGTGCGTTAAGTAAGTCATTCATCTATGACCATTTCCATGAGATGTAGTCATAACTGACTAATTTTTCATGATTTTTGAATAGTCCACTTAGCACTCATTGCATCGGGTGATGCTCACAAGGGTGAAGAAGTGGGTTTGAAAATAGTGAAATAAATCACATAGTAAAATTACACTATGTGATTCATTTCACTAGTCTCAATCCCACTTCTTCACCCTGTTGGTGTCCCATGTTTTGATAGTTTGGCAAATCAAAAGACAAGGCAACATTAGAACCAATCTTTAGAGTTACAGGATCTAGTCCTCCTGTTCTCAGAGAGGGATCTCTCAAATGTTTGTTTGCAAAAGTTTATCTTGTGTGCTTATAATATTGATGTTAGACTAGTTATTAAGTGCAGGTGTTGTTTGTTTGTTTGGTTGGATTGAAGTGATACAACAGAACATGAAAGGTCTAGGAAAGATACACAGAATGGAGAAAAATTTGGTTCATTGGGCAATGGAGTCAAGAAAAGGTCATAGCAAACTCATCAAAGGATATGGGATATCAAAGGGAAAATCTAACTTGGCCACAGGATCCTTTTGTTTTGGAATTGGATGAACATTAATGATTTGGAAAGAGAAATTGAATTCTCAACAAAGGGAACCTAAAAACATAATTTAAATAATAAAGAGATAGTTGATAGACAGGGCTAACCATAAATTCTACAAACATTCTTTAAGCAAATAATGACTTCAAGATAACTTTCAAAATGAAATCTAAGATTCGGGGAACACCCTATTTCCTCAAAGATTTTATTCTAAAGGACTTAGAAAACATAAAAGATTTACTGACAATTGCAGTCATAGAAGAGGGAACACCTAAAAACATCTATGATCATAATTATAACGACCTTTAAGCCAACTGTTTAAGTGAGGACAAAGGGCAAGATCAAGAAAGACCTCTCTGATTCACTGTAAGCATAGAACTTCAAAGGGAGACTTCAATAACAGTTTTTAAGTGGCAGCAGACAAGCAGGGAGAACCATAAATCATGCTGAAACCAACTGTCAAACTATTAAGGAAATAAACAAGCATGCTGACTAAAGAGAAAGATTAAAGCCTATAAAATACTTTAGCAGAAGAAAACATGAAACAGTGAAGGATGAATAGGTCTAAGGTGCTTCCAAGAGTCATTTCTTAGCCTAAAAATTTCTATCCTACTGTAGTAAGAAATTGTGTAACATAATGAAAACAGGGGGAAAACATAAGACAGTTCAGAATACTTTACCAATAGCCAAGCTCATGGATCCAATGATAGAGCCTTCTCGGGAACAAGCATACAACAACATCATCAAAATCTCCAAGACTTCAATTTGTTCTTCAACTTCAACAGACTATGTATTTACTTCAAAGAGTTTCAGTATTACAACTTGTGATCAAACAATAACCAACCAACAATTCCTCATCTTCTACAAAAGTATTTATAGGAAGATGAGGAGGTGAGATCCAACAAAATATCTCAAGGACAATTAATACAGAGTGAAGACTTCTCGGCCCTTTGAGAGGCTCGATGGAGAAGTTACAGGTGGATGCGCTGTATTAACTTTGACAATTATGATTTAAGCTCGGTGGGAGCTTTGTTGACTTTGAGGCTCTGCATAATGTCGAGTAACTCTGCAGATGTTTGTTGCATTAGTTTCCCTGTGGCAGAATTAACTTCATGGAAACGCTGGAGGCAGATTTTTCTTTAAGCAATAACTGCGGCCTCTGTTTTGAATGGTTTGAGGCAGCAGGTGGCTCTTGTAGTAGCTGAGGAATCAATTCGCCTCAGTTGAAGTGGTGGAAACCTTTCTGTCAGTGAAAAATTTATGATTTTTTTGTTGACTGTATTCTAATTCAGGGAATTAGGCTTTTGATAATTATTTTTAGCCATAATTCCCCAGATCTGTCTTTAATCTTCTTCTTGCTACACTCTGTTCTTCAAAACTTATACTCGTTTTTAAAATCACGTTGAAACGCAGTGTCTTGTCAATGTCCAGAGCCATGCAGGGCCTTTATGGTATCGGCGCCCATGGAATGTTGATAAAACATTTGAATGGAGCCCTGTGAATAGTTCTCTTTATAGGCCAAAGGCACGGGAATCGACATTCCCAACTCCTATCCTTTCTTCAATATAACGACGGAGACCTTTTGAAACCTGCATAAAACATAAAATTATAAAGAAATCCTGTGTTTTTAGGTTTAAACTGCTTCAGATGGCAGGGAAATGAGCGTAGTTGTTGTATGAAAGCATCCAACAGTGGAGATCTGTGCAAAAAGGCAAAAGGAGAGCGGGGAGAAGAAATAAGGCGGGGTGATTTTTGGACCGTCCAATCTGGACACGTGGACAGTCGAGATTAAATCGGCAGATCAAAATCGGGGAATCACAATCGGGGGTGGCGTGCAAATGGGCCGATCAAAACATGCGATGCGATGAAGCGGAGGCCATCGATCTCCAGATTAGATCGACGGTGGAGGACAAATCAGGGGAGAGGCCAATCGGTGGAACAAAAAGTGGATGCGATGGAAAAGTTGCAATGCGATTACACGATCAGGCGAAGGGCAGGAGCGATTAAGTGATGGCCGTTTGATCTGAGGATCAGATCAACGGCGAGGAGTGAATCGGAGGGAAGTTGCAATCGGAGGTTGGGAATAAGGTGATGCAATTGCGCAATCGGAGGAAGGGCCGATGCGATTATGCGATCGGCCAATCGTAATCGACGGTAGTAAGTAATGAAACTGCACCAAAGAAAATCTTCGATGCGATTAGGCGCCCGGTTATGGGGCTTGTTTTATATAAATCTCTGATAGGCCCAAGCTTATGTATATATGGGTTTATCAGAGTCAGGCCTTTGGGCCTGGGGCTTTTCAATCAACCCATTAAAATTTTTCGGATGTGATAAAAGATTTTGCCTTTGTGCTTGGTTTTACAAAGGAAACAAAAGACCGGGGGCTATAGATATAAGACCCAATCACATTGGGACTTTGATGTGGGTCTTTTTGATCAACCCATTTGAAATCTCTGTTCGCGACTACGCGATCGGGTCTTCTTAATCTACCCATTTTTATATTAAACCATGTGACTTTGGTTTTTTATAACAAACTTTGGATAAATGGGTTTTTCATCTTACAAAGGGAAAGCAGGTCAGGGAAGAGATATTATGAGGTTTTAAGCGCCAAGGCGGGCCCACAGAATATGTACAAAATACCATGCGATCGGGGGGTTATAGTTCAAAGGATTTTTAATCGCATCGGGGATTCTCAAAACAAAACCAATCGCAATCGGAACTTTTTGGAATACAGCATAAGACTTGCGCATATTGAAATCTTGCGATGCGATAAGCGCCATGAGGGGCTTAGCACCTGGCTCTTATGGTAAGGGAATGTGGGGGAAGTGGTTTAGGACTTAGCCCAAAGGGGCTTATGTCCATAGTAAAGACTTGTATTTTTTACGAAAATTTCATAGTTTTCCAATGGAAATGGGGGTTCTGAAATAGTTAAAAAGTGAGCTTTAACTATGGAAAGGGGGTTTTTATGAAGGAAAGAAAAGCAAACATGAATAATAGAGGAAATTTATGAGGAAAAGGGGAAACAAATGAAGGCTAGTTTTTTAGTGGGAGAAGGGGAAAATGATGGTCTTGTAGTAGTTTTCTTCTCATGAAATTAGCAGAATTTATGAGTATAAAGATGGGAACAACAAACGAAGATTTTAGACAGAGGCATGAGGCTTTCAAGGAGTCTTCAAGAGTCAACAATTTTTTAGCAATAAAATTATTCCTTGAAGGCTCCAAAATCATTTAGCCACCATTAGGTATGACAAATTTTATAGGTGGCTAATAGTGGCTCCACTTGGGGATGGTGCCTTCTTTGAAGGCATCAAGAACTTCAGACTTGCATTCTCTGGGAGGCTTACCTGTGCCTTATCCATTGGGCTGCTCTTCCTTTGCTAGGATGATCTTTCTCTGAAAACATTTTAGCAGCTATGAAAACAATGGATCTTCATCTACAAGCTTTCTACCTACCCAATCCTACTGATCTAACATTTTTTCTTCATTTAGAGTGCACTTGGATTGGCAAACTCTTTTCACAACATTTTATTCTTTTAAAAGTAGGAAATCTAATCTATTTCTACTCCTTATTTCTCCATGGACTCAAATTAAACAGTTGAGTCCATACAATTCTCTACCTAATCTACCATCTGTTGGGATTGAACTGTCCAACAGATCTTATTCTCTAATTTCTACAACAAAAATTTAAAAACAGCCAAGTCAATATTAAGATGTTTGACTTGCTGTAATCTATGGCATAAAAATAAGCTGCACATAGACATTTTTACAGAAAATTAAATAAAAAATAGAAGGCTTAAGATCTAAAAATTCAAGCACTTCCTTCACTCTTTTACAGCTCTGTTTTGAATCTTTCTTGAGCTGTTCTTCTTGTTTTTTGGTTTAGATTTTGAGCTGATTAGAACCAGATTTACACCTGTTGACTCAGAAAATAAAACAGATTTGAGTCATCTCTTGCTTGGAAACTTAGGTTTAGGTTTTGAACATGTTTGAACCTTTCATTTCTATCCTAATCTACCTACATATAAACCAAGATTAAACAGTTTGGCAAATCGATTTCACTATCCTATCAACAGAAAATTTAAAACTAATTAGTTAAGATTAGGCTATTTGACTAACTAGAAGTGTGTCATTCAGGAGTGGCATTTGAGCTTGCACACTTTCAGAATTTGTTTCTCTTTTTTGGTATGGGGCTATACCTTTCTTGTTTTACAATCTGCCCTCTTTTCTTTCTTTATTTGTTTTTTATTTTTTGAATCTTTGATTTTTCTTCAACGCAGAAGACAACAACTAACTACATGCTCAGAACTGAGATTTATTGACATTCTAACCTATTCTAAACATGGAGTATTTACATTTATCATATGATACAAAAATGCTAATGCAGCTAATTGAGTAATGTCAAGAAGAAGTAGAAATTTTGGCTGCTTGTCAGAGGTATCCATAGAACATATTGAAGATTAACCTTCAATATCAAGGCTATCACAGAAGGTGACAACTTTTCATGTCTCTGGCTCGTGCAAAGGATCGCTGCTTGATAATTTGAGCCAGTTGAGATTTCCACACACTCTTCCATAGGATCAACAAAGAAAAGATGAAGATTCTCTTCTTTTTGGTCCTCTGTGTCTGGTAGATTGTCGACTTCCAAGACTTCAGCTTTGAGGAGCATATCTTCAGAAAGTTGTTTGGAAGCATCATCATCTGAACTGGAGGACTCATCATATTTGGCAATGTTGTCCTCTTGTAGCCCTAGTATGCTCTGGTTTAGTGGACTGTACTCCATGAGGAGGTTATTATATTCTTGAGCAAGGGTATGTTTAATTGCTTCCTCTTTTTCAAGAGAAAGCTCCTTGATTTCCACCTACCCAAAAATTTATTCGTTTCTTTCCTCCTCATCCTTTGAGCTAAAATTCTGCTGATTCCCAATCACATGGAAACTATTACTGATGATCTGAAATGAAACAGAGCAAAGATCCAATGAATCTTCACTCGCTTCTAGACTTTGAAAACATTCATCATCAGTATCATAAACAGTCTGCACCGGCTCATTACTTCTTTGAAGGAATTGATCTTCCTCCCATAAATCTACTAATGATGATCTTGCAAAATTAACTTCTGTTTGGGAAGCATCATCACTAGATAGATCAAAGTTAGGAGAATAATGAATATAAGTAATACTACCAATCAAACATACTGGGTTATCAGCAGGTCCTTCTTCATTCTGATCTATAAAAGAACTTTCTAAATCTGTACCACAAAGTTCTCTATGTGAATGGGAAAGAATGTTTGTTTTGCAAAAATTTTCAAAGACTGCCTGTTTATAAATAGTCTGATCTATCACTTTTTTTGTCAAAGGGAAGGATTTTTCTATGTTCTTTTGAACAGGAGTACAACAGTTCTCTGTCTCTTGCGAAGACTGATTTTGAGGCTGGATGTCTTCTTGAGCCTCGGTTATAAGGGATGATGAATAAATATTTGAGTTTTTAGGGATATCTTGAGGAACGTCCATTATTTCTTGGATCATCTCTTCCTCAACTGATTCATCTATATTCTTAAAATTTTTCAATAGGAGATTAAACTCATGAATGGCTGCTAAAAGATCTTCAGGATGCATCTCTTCCAAAGCTTCCTCATTATCTATAATGTGTTGGGTGATGTTTTGTGATGGATCATAATATATTGCACCTAATGATAATGATTTGGTGTTTTCTTTATAGTTCTCATAGAACACATATTCAAGGTCTCTTAAAGAAAACAAACTAATAGATCTTAAGCATTCATACCAATCCCTAGCTTTTCCTTCTAATGTTAACATGAACATTTTCATTAGGCAGTCTTCATGCCATTCAACTTTCAACCCCCATACATGTATGTGAAATTTGACAAGATGTAATAAATGGTCATCAAACTTTTCACCTTGAAAAATAGGCAGGTTGTCATCCCAATTCACCTGGGGCATCTTATGTGGAAACCCAGGGATATGATCTCTACTCATTGGGGTATATCTTCATTGTATTCTTGGAATCATTTTTGTAAATCAAGAGAGAGGTCACTGTGTCTAGTCAATCAGTTCAGGGTCTTCTACCAGTGGAGTCGTTTGGTCTTTTGGGAGTTTCAGAGTGTGGAGTCACCAGGTGGAAGTTTTTAGCTCCTAAGGAGGTACAAAATTTAATGGTCCACCACCATGTATTTCTTGTGGAGCTGCAAGATTTTCAGGAACTGATTTAGCTCTCAAGGGTGATCTGAAAACAATTGATAATTTGATCTTAGGAGACTTCCTAAGGATACCTTCTAGGTTATAAACTACTTCAAGTGGATTAGGGTCAGGGTAGGCTCTAGTATGAATCTTCCTAGGAGCCACTATGCTATGTTTTTTAGACTTGGTTAGAAAGAGAGTTTAACCAAATATGACAATTTTTTAAGAGGCTAACTGATCTTTTCAAAAGAAGGAATATTTTAATCTCAAAGCCTTCTAGCTGAGTTTGTAAGATGTTATTAAGACTTGGGGTCTTCCCAGTGGAGTCTTAAGGTCCGATTTTAGGATTTTGGAGTTGCCAGGTGGGAAGTTTTAGCTCTTTTGGAGGTAAAAAGGTTTTATGGTCCACCACGAAGTTTATTATGAAGCCAAACTGAATTTTTTTTTGGGTTTTTATGAGTTAATTTGGTATTATAGGTTAGGAGAGTGTTCTAAGTCTGATTTAACACTTAGCTAGGGTGTCAAAACATACAGAGTTTACTCTTATGGCTTGGTAACTGTAATCTTCAAGGTTTGACAAGGCTTTATGAGAATCCTAAGAGTTACTTATTTTGTCACTGATTCAAAAGGTCCTATCATGATTACCATTGCTTGGTAGTGCTTGAAGAAGGTTACTTATTTTATATTTAGACAACGAGCGTTTTGTTTTTCAGATTTTACTTAGTGTCCCACCATGATCGCCATTATGTTGGTGGCGATAAGGTGGCTGATAATCACTGGATAATATTTGAAAATAAGGGATTTCTGGAGTCCTAAGGGGTACTTAGACTGTTACTGAATCAGAATGGTCCCACCGTGTTCGCCATTATGTTGGTGTCCTATGTTTTGATAGTTTGGCAAATCAAAAGACAAGGCAACATCAGAACCAATCTTTAGAGTTATAGGATCTAGTCCTCCTGTTCTTAGAGAGGGATCTCTCAAATGTTTGTTTGCAAAAGTTTATCTTGTGTGCTTATAATATTGATGTTAGACTAGTTATTAAGTGCAGGTGTTGTTTGTTTGTTTGGTTGGATTGAATTGATACAACAGAACATCAAAGGTCTAGGAAAGATACACAGAATGGAGAAACATCTGGTTCATTGGGCAATGGAGTCAAGAAAAGGTCATAACAAACTCATCAAAGGATATGGGATATCAAAGGGAAAATCTAACTTGGCCACAAGATCCTTTTGTTTTGGAATGGGATGAACATTAATGATTTGGAAAGAGAAATTGAATTCTCAACAAAGGGAACCTGAAAACATAATTTAAACAATAAAGAGATAGTTGATAGACAGGGCTAACCATAAATTCTACAAACATTCTTTAAGCAAATAATGACTTCAAGACAACTTTCAAAATGAAATCTAAGATTCGGGGAACACCCTATTTCCTCAAAGATTTTATTCTAAAGGACTTAGAAAACATAAAATATTTATTGACAATTACAATCATAGAAGAGCGAACACCTAAAAAAATCTATGATCATAATTATAATGACTTTTAAGCCAACTGTTTAAGTGAGGACAAAGGGCAAGATCAAAACAGACCTCTCTGATTCACTGTAAACAAAGAAATTCAAAGGGAGACTTCAATAACAGTTTTTAAGTGGCAACAGACAAGCAAGGAGAACCATAAATCATGCTGAAACCAACTGTCAAACTATTAAGGAAATAAACAAGCATGAAGACTAAAGAGAAAGATTAAAGCCTCTAAAATACTTCAGCAGAAGAAAACATGAAACAATGAAGGATGAACAGGTCTAAGGTGCTTCCAAGAGTCATTTCTTAGCCTAAAACTTTCTATCCTACTGTAGTAAGAAATTGTGGAACATAATGAAAATAGGGGGAAAACATAAGACAGTTCAGAATACTTCACCAACAGCCAAGCTCATGGATCCAATGATAGAGCCTTCTCAGGAACAAGCATGCAACAACATCATCAAGATCTCCAAGACTTCAATTTTTTCTTCAACTTCAACAGACTATGTATTTACTTCAAAGAGTATCAGTATTACAACTTGTGATCAAACAATAACCAACCAACAATTCCTCATATTTTACAGAAGTATTTATAGGAAGATGAGGAGGTGAGATCCAACAAAATATCTCAAGGACAATTAATACAGAGTGAAGACTTCTCGACCCTTTGAGAGGCTCGATGGAGAAGTTACAGGTGGATGCACTGTATTAACTTTTACAATTATGATTTAAGCTCGGTGGGAGCTTTGTTGACTTTGAGGCTCTACATAATGTGGAGTAACTCTGCAGATGTTTGTTGCATTAGTTTTCCTGTGGCGGAATTAACTTCATGGCAACGCTGGAGGCAGATGTTTCTTTAAGCAATAACTTCGGCCTCTGTTTTGAATGGTTTGAGGCAGCAGGTGGCTCTTGTATTTGCTGAGGAATCAATTCACCTTAGTTGAAGCGGTGGAAACCTTTCTGTCAATGAAACATTTATGATTTTTTTGTTGAATGTATTCTAATTCAGGGAATTAGGCTTTTGATAATTATTTTTAGCCGTAATTCCCCAGATCTATCTTTAATCTTCTTGCTGCACTCTGTTCTTCAAAACTTATACTCTTTTTTAAATTCGCATTGAAACACAGTGTCTTGTCAATGTGTAGAGCCATGCAGGGCCTTTATGGTATCGGCGCCCATGGAACATTGATAAAATGTTTGAATGGAGCCCTGCGAATGGTTCTCTTTATAGGCCGAAGGCACGGGAATCATCATTCCCAACTCCTAGCCTTTCTTCAATATAACGACGGAGACCTTTTGAAGCCTCCATAAAACATAAAATTATAAAGAAATCCTACATTTTTAGGTTTAAACTGCTTCAGATGGCGAGGAAAGGAGCGTAGCCGTTGGTTTAGAATTCTTTTCTAAGGAGGGTCTACAACAAGTTGTGGATGTATGGTGCATAAAAGAAGAATAAGAGGGGAGGGTCCGTGTGTCGGATAAACAACCTTACGTCATATGATCCTTCTTTTTTGTTATGTTTATTATGCTTATACTTTTCCCTGTATCTGTTGGTTCTTCGTATCAATTTTAGGCATACTTATGTTTTATGATGATCGCACTCAAACGATTTTTAGTTATTTTTTATTAATGTGGACAGTGGTTCTATAAACCTAGTAACTATGATGTATGGGTTGTTTTCTTCTTAATGGGGATGCCCAACTATGATATTTTGTTGTAACTTGATAAATTGACCATGATTAGCATATATATATATTTTTGTTGGCCTAATAGTGTTTGTAAGTGGGATCACAATTTAAAGAATGTTTTTTTGCATCTACTACTATAATGTTTTATTGACTTAATTAAAGGTTCGATTTTTTCCTTGGAAAAAAAAATATATGTTATTATTTTTTATTTTTAAATTAAAAGTAAAACTATATTTGAAATAGTTTTGAATGCATCTATATGTTTGTTTTTGTTTTTTTTTTTTTAAGTAAGTTGTGTGAGTTTTGAGGCTTAATCTTGGTTGACCTAGGGAATCTAACTTGTCAAAGTTGGATTTTTGTCCATGATGTTTCTAACTGATAAATTTCCTTAACAAACTCTCCCCATCACCATCAATTCTATGCCCTATAAGCTAAAATATATCTATATGTTATTATGATTACTTTTATGTTAAAAATTTACAAATTTTTAAATATTTTTATTTTATTTTTTCTTTATAATTATTTCATTCTATGTTTAACATTTAAACAAAATATTTATATTAGATATAATTTTTTGGGATTCAAGTGCGTTAAGTAAGTCATTCATCTATGACTATTTCCATGAGATGTAGTCGTAACTGACTAATTTCTCATGATTTTTGAATAGTCCACTTAGCACTAATTGCATCGGGTGATGCTCACATCGGTGAAGAAGTGGGTTTCAAAATAGTGAAATAAATCACATAGCAAAATGACACTATGTGATTCATTTCACTAGTCTCAATCCCACTTCTTCACCCTTGTGAGCATCACCCAATGCAATGTGTGCTAAGTGGAATAATAAAAAATCATGAGAAATTAGTCAGTTACGACTACCTCTCATCGAAATGGTCATAGATGAATGACTTACTTAATGCACTTGAATCCCAAAAAATGTACCATGTGATTCATTTCACTAGTCTCAATCCCACTTCTTCACTCTTGTGAGCATCACCCGATGTAATGAGTGCTAAGTGGACTATTAAAAATCATGAGAAATTAGTCAGTTACGACTACCTCTCATGGAAATGATCATAGACGAATAACTTACTTAACACAGTTGAATTCGAAAAAATGATATCTAACATAATGCACTACGAAAACCCCTAATACACTAGTAAAAAATGATGAAATTAATGACCACGTGACTAAAAAATTTAGTCACCGCAATTATTTCAAGTGAATTACTACTAAAATTGAGCAATTTTAAGTGACCGAACTAAAAATGACTAACTTAAATGACTAATTTAGTCTACGAATAAAATATACGACTAGATAATAAGTGACTAAACTAAAAGTGACTAACTTAAATGACTAATTTAGTCTAGGGACAAAATACATTACTAGGTAATAAGTGACTAACTTAAATGACTAATTTAGTCTAGGATTAAAATATATGACTACATAATAAGTGAAAAAATTAATAATGATTAATGTAAATGACTATTATAGTCGAAGAATCAAATATGACTAAATATGACTAAAATAAGTATATGAATTAGTAATTAATGTTAGTAATTTTTAATTATGTCACTCCATAAATGGAAAATTGCAATTTTGACATCGAAGTGTTACATTTCACTACAGAAGTCTTTGAATCCATCTACAGTGTTAAAATTCTCTCAATTGTGTCCACTCTTTCCATCAGCCTGTTCATAAGCACTGGATGACATTTCGCCAAGCAACAATGTTGGATACCATTCCATTCATTTACCTTAGAGTGTTCATTCCAACGATTCCCCTTGCCACTAATATGGGCTCCTCCTCCTTGACGACTCTAATTTTGAACCCTCGAACCCCTAGCCTTGTTAGGGCCCCACTTACCTCCTCTATGGCCCCCACGCACACCCACCACTAGCAAGGTGCACACGGCCCACAATATTTCCACCCCTGCATGGAACCATTGTGATTATTGCTAAGTTTTCCACCCCCATAGGGCCATGGACGATAGGGGAGGGAGAATTCTCACACTGCACTAGGGGCTTCATAATTCGCCAAGGTGGAGGTGCCCTGCTGTGTGCAGATTCTAGAGACGAGACCCCCCACCAAAGAAAATAACCACCACCAGAAAAGGAGCCAAATGTTGTTGCCCACCACTGTAGGGGAGCAAAAATCCGCTTCCCACTACCAGATAAAGACCACCACCACTAGGAAAACAAAATACCACCACCCACCATTAAACCAACACGAACAATTGAACAATAAATGACGCAAAAGTAACCACTTCCTGAGCGTAACTTCCCCTAGGGTAGAGACCAACATCCAAATTCTCTGCACAGAGACCACACACAAATCCACCAAACACCATCACACCCATGCCAAAGGGCACAAAATTTGGAAAAGAAACTAGTTTTCTACCACCACCCTCGAGGTTTCCTAGACTATAGATTCCAGCTTCCTCTCTTAGCACGAAAAAACAGGCTCACCTAAAACCAAGAAAAATGGAAATGGGTGAGCTCACTTCACTTCAACTTCCTATCCTCAACCTAGACACCGAAAATGGCTAAGAAATGGAGCAACAACGACGGTTTGAACACACCACACCAACAAATGCCCACGAAAATCACACGCAGTTAGCCACTCCCTATGTAAAACTTTGACCTGTGATGTTTACACTTCCTCCTCGGAGGCCACCGCCAGGACCAACACCTCTCAACAAAAAATAAGTCTAATGGAAACCCCAAATTTACCTTCAAAATTCAATTTCCTGAAGTCCTACCGAAATGCATGCAGCTCGGGTCACCGAGGTCACTCTCTGCACGCGTTTGCCTAATTCAACTTACTGCTATGCAAATCAGGTCAATTGTGTCACATGATGCATGATTATGTCCACGCCCTGACCTCGTCTGCACCTCTGAATGCTTTTTCTAAACATGCACCCTGAATCACCCGACTCTTCCCGCTGTTCTAAAAATGCTTTATAAAACACTACACTCGACTCGAATGTTCTGAATGTACCCTATCAAATCACCTGAATTGGCCCACGCCTATTCCTCGAAGTAGTTTCTGCTGGCGATGTGGGTGCATGGTTTGGACGACCTGTGACCTGACTCTACCCAAACTTTTCTGCACAAGTCTTGTTTGTTTTCCTTCGCTCCCTCAACCCTTCGCTCTAGTCCTTCGTTGCAACTCCGTGTAGCTCAACTCTAAACTTGGTTGAACATTGAAAGAATGATTTTATGAATTCCCACCACACTTTATATATATGTGTCGTGCGAACCCATTCAGCCCTAGGTCACGACCCTGCACGAGTCAGACCACCCACCATCACGTGAGCATGCACATAACTATAAAATTTCGGCCTCTCCAATAGCGATATCACATCATCCCAGTCACCATTATGACTAAGCCGTTCCATATAAACTTCCAATGCTCACACTCTCCATCACAAAAGGTTTTCTCCATTTGTGGCTTTTTTGGAGTAAATTTGAATGCATCTCTATGTCATTATATTTTAAGATCTAATTACTATTATTATTTTATTTTTTTTGGTTTTCAATTTCTTTTTTATTAAGAATGAAAATTTATTTGAAGGACATTTGAATGCATTTCTAATATTTTATTATTTTCTATATCTGTTTGCTGCATATACAAGGAGTGAAACACAGAAGTAGAATTATTTTCTAAGGAGGGTCTACAACAAGTTGTGGATGTATGGTGCATAAAAGAAGAATAAGAGGGGAGGGTCCGTGTGTCGGACCAACAACCTTACGTCATATGATCCTTCTTTTTTGTTATGTTTATTATGCTTCTACTTTTCCCTATATCTGTTGGTTCTTCTTATCAATTTTAGCCATACTTATATTTTATGATGATCGCACTCGAACGATTTTTAATTATATTTTATTAATGTGCACAGTGGTTCTATAAACCTAGTAACTATGATGTATGGGTTGTTTTCTTCTTAATGGGGAGGCCCAACTATGATATTTTGTTGTAACTTGATAAATTGACCATGATTAGCATATATTTTTATTTTTGTTGGCCTAATAGTGTTTGTAAGTGGGATCACAATTTCAAGAATGTTTTTTTGCATCTACTACTATAACGTTTTATTGACTTAATTAAAGGTTCGATTTTTTCCTTGGAAAAAAAATATATATATGTTAGTATTTTTTATTTTTAAATTAAAAGTAAAACTATATTTGAAATAGTTTTGTATGCATCTATATGTTTGTTTTCGTTTTTTTTTTAAGTAAGTTGTGTGAGTTATGAGACTTAATCTTGGTTGACCTAGGGAATCTAACCCGTCAAAGTTGGATTTTTGTTCATGATATTTATAACTAACAAAGTGCCTTAACAAACTCTCCCCATCACCATCAATTCTATGCCCTGTAAGCTTAAATATATCTATATGTTATTATGATTACTTTTATGTTAAAAATTTACAATTTTTTAAATATTTTAATTTTATTTTTTCTTTATAATTATTTCATTCTATGTTTAGCATTTAAACAAAATATTTATATTAGATATCATTTTTTGGGATTCAAGTGCGTTAAGTAAGTCATTCATCTATGACCATTTCCATGAGATGCAGTCGTAACTAACTAATTTCTCATGATTTTTGAATAGTCCACTTAGCACTCATTGTATCGGGTGATGCTCACAAGGGTGAAGAAGTGGGTTTGAAAATAGTGAAATAAATCACATAGTAAAATGACACTATGTGATTCATTTCAATAGTCTCAATCCCACTTCTTCACCCTTGTGAGCATCACCCAATGCAATGAGTGCTAAGTGGACTATTCAAAAATCATGAGAAATTAGTCAGTTACGACTACCTCTCATGGAAATGGTCATAGATGAATGACTTACTTAATGCACTTGAATCGCAAAAAATGTACTATGTGATTCATTTCACTAGTCTCAATCCCACTTCTTCACCCTTGTGAGCATCACCCGATGCAATGAGTGCTAAGTGGACTATTCAAAAATCATGAGAAATTAGTCAGTTACGACTACCTCTCATGGAAATGATCATAGATGAATAACTTACTTAACGCAGTTGAATCCGAAAAAATGATATCTAATATAATGCACTACGAAAACCCCTAATACACTAGTAAAAAATGATGAAATTAATGACCAGGTGACTAAAAAAGTTAGTCACTGCAATTATTTCAAGTGAATTACTACTAAATTTGAGCAATTTTAAGTGACCGAACTAAAAATGACTAACTTAAATGACTAATTTAGTCTAGGAATAAAATATACTACTAGATAATAAGTGACTAAACTAAAAGTGACTAACTTAAATGACTAATTTATTCTAGGGATAAAATACATGACTAGGTAATAAGTGACTAACTTAAATGACTAATTTACTCTAGGATTAAAATATATGACTACATAATAAGTGAAAAAACTAATAATGATTAATGTAAATGACTATTATAGTCCAAGAATAAAATATGAATAAATATGACTAAAATAAGTATATGAATTAGTAATTAATGTTAGTAATTTTTAATTATGTCACTCCATAAATGGAAAATTGCAATTTTGACATCGAAGTGTTACATTTCACTACAAAAGTCTTTGAATGCATCTGCAGTGTTAAAATTCTCTCAGTTGTGTCCACTCTTTCCATCAGCCTGTTCATAAGCACTGGATGACATTTCACCAAGCAACAATGCTGGATACCGTTCCCTTCATTTACCTCAGAGCGATCATACCCACGATTCCCCTTGCCACTAATATGGGCTCCTCCTCCCCGACAACTCTAATTTTGAATCCTCAAACCCCCACCCTTGCTAGGGCCCCACTTACCTCCTCTATGGCCCCCACGCACACCCACCACTAGCAAGGTGCACACGACCCACAATATTTCCACCCCTGCATGGAACCATTGTGATTATTGCCAAGTTTGCCACCCCCACAGGGCCATGGACGATAGGGGAGGGAGAATTCCCACACCGCACTGGGGGCTTCATAATTCGCCAAGGTGGAGGAGCCCTACTGTGTGCAGATTCCAGAGACCAGACCCTCCACTAGAGAAAACAACCACCACCAGAAAAGGAGCCAAATGTTGTCGCCCACCACTGTACGGGAGCATAAAGCCACTTCCCACTACTAGATAAAGACCACCACCACTAGGAAAACCAAATACCACCACCCACCATTAAACCAACATGGACAATTGAACAATAAATGATGCAAAAGTAACCACTTCCTGAGCGTAACTTCCCCTAGGGTAGAGAGCAACATCCAAATTCTCTGCATAGAGACCACACACCAATCCACCAAACACCATCACACCCACGCCAAAGGGCACAAAATTTGGAAAAGACACCAGTTTTCTACCACCACCCTCGAGGTTTCCTAGACTATAGATTCCAGCTTCCTCTCTTAGCACGAAAAAACAGGCTCACCTAAAACCAAGAAAAATGGAAATGGGTGAGCTCACTTCACTTCAACTTCCTATCCTCAACCTACACACCGAAAATGGATAATAAATGGAGCAGCAACGATGGTTTGAACACCCACACCAAAAAATTCCCACGAAAAGCACACGCAATTAGCCACTCCCTATGTAAAACTTTGACCTGTGATGTTTACGCTTCCTCCTCGAAGGCCACCACCAGGACCAACACCTCTCAACAACAACTAAGTCTAGTGGAAACCCCAAATTTACCTTCAAAATTCAAATTTCTGAAGTCCTACCGAAATGCATGCAGCCCGGGTCACCGGGTCACTCTGTGCACGTGTTTGCCTAATTCGACTTACTATTGTGCAACTCAGGTCAATTGTGTCACATGATGCATGAGTCTGCCCATGCCTTGACCCCCTCCACACCTCTGAATGCTTTTTCTGAATGTGCACCCTGAATCACTCGACTCTTCCCGCTGTCTTGAACATGCCCTAGAAAACACTACACTCGACCCGAATGTTTTGAATGTACCCTGCCAGATCACCTGAATCGTCCCACGCCTATTCCTCGATGTAGTTTCTGCCGGAGATGTGGGTGCATGGTCTGGACGACCTGCGACCTGACTCTGCCCAAACATTTTTGCACAAGTCTTGTTTGTTTTCCTTTGCTCCCTCAACCCTTCGCTCTAGTCCTTCGTTGCAAGTCCGTGTAAGTCGACTCTGAACTTGGTTGAACATTGAAAGAATGATTTTATGAATTCCCACCACACCTTATATATATGTGTTGTGTGGACCCATTCATCCCTGGGTCATGACCCTACATGAGTCAGACCGCCCACCATCACATCAGCCTACACATAATTATAAAATTTTGGCCTCTCCAATAGTGATAACACGTCATCCCAGTCACCATTATGATGTAGCCATTCCATATAAACTTCCAATGCTCACGCTCTCCATCACACAAGGCTTTCTCCATTGGTGGGTCACTCGGCTGCTCGTGCCCCATCGTACCCAAGTCTCCTAACTGCTAAATGCCACACTTGTATGACTGAACACACTCACCAACATAACTTCGCCCCACACCTTTGACTCTTTTTCCCATTATGGGGAGCACCACCATCCGTTGCAAATGGTCGCATCTACAGAAATGCATGATTCCGCCCACGACGTGCCCAAGGTGGGTGCTCGCTAATATGGCGCGCCCATCACACATCGTCATCGCACATACCCGAGTTGGGTGCCCATTGCACCATAGCACACCTGCCACCACTCTGTCGTCGCAATACTATTGAAAATGCAACAAGATGATGGAGCTTAGTGAAATGAAGTCGCCTTCACTAAGTGGGCCCGCAGGCTATTTTTGGCGCAAAGTCTATTTTTAGACTATGTCTATTTTTAGAAATATGGATCATGGTCTATGAGTTGCAGGATGCTATTTATGGATGATTGGTTGAGTTGGTAAAAATAGATGGACCTCTATTTTTAGACATTGGGCGGAATCTATTTTTAGACTGTCGGGCTAAAAATAGAACAGTCAAATATTATTAACCCTTAATAATATTTAGACTATAAACATTATCTTATCCTCTTGGAGCACTTCGGTTTGATTCTTGGATGTGGCACATGCATCTGACAGAAGGAAATACGCTTTTCCTAAGGGTTAGTTGAGCTATTGCATGGTTGACTTCAGTTAGAACTCATGTGGCAGAGTTTGGTGGAGTTGATGAGACAGTTAGTGGAGTTGTGTTCGGTTTAACTTAGTTGAACTAGTTGTATTTAGTCTAACTGAAAAATACACTAGTGATGAGTGGTGTGAATTAATTATTAATTAATTCACTAATTATTAACTCATAAATCAACTAAAGAACACATCAGTTAACTGCAATGCATGGACAGTTCAGTGGAGACCAGTGTTAGAGGTGGGTGAAAGGGTGAGTGTACTATCAGTTGTGACTATTGACTGTGCATGAGATTTGCACACACATTGATGGAGATTTCCAATGAGGATTGTGCAGTACAAGCTAGGAGATTCAAACTTGGATCTCATTCATTCACATCTTGGATTGCGCAGTAAAGGCAGGCAGACTTGTGGAGGAGATTTGAACATGTGACTTGTTCATCTTCCGTGCTAGTTTTGTGTGTAGCATTGAGATAGTGCTGAGATCTATGACAGCTTTGTGCTATGTATTGTTACATGTTCTCTATCATTATATTATACAGATAGTTGGGGGTTTTCAGCTATTGCTTTCCCCATTACATACTTTTTTAAATGTGTGCCTGAATTATTGTGTTTATGTGCGCATGCGACTGTTTCTATTTCCGCATATTGATGATCAATTGTAGAAGAGGTTATGTGTTATGCATGAAGCTTAAATAGTGTGTAACCAGGATAATATTGGTGAATAATTCAGCAAATTATTCAAATTTCTACATGGTATCGGAGCTATCAAAGCGAAGAATTGATCATCGGGATCTATTACAGTGATTACAATTTATTTCGGTAGACAGAGTCTATAACGGGCCAGGTAGCCTCTGGATCCATCCTTTATTTGAAAGGTGATATATCCAGTAAATGCCCCTACAGTCGATCTCTGTGCTAGAAATAATTTGTTCTCACAGATCCAGAAGCAGTTGATTTTTTGAGCTTGGAATTCGAATTTTGCAGCAGTTTTGTTTTCTTGGTGCCGGAGTTGAAATGTCTTTCAACAGATTGTGACTGGAATATGCCCTTGAGGGCAGTTCGAATTATGTTGCATGGAAATACTGGATGGAGGTGGTGTTATATGATAACGGGCTGAAGGATTTCATCGATGTTGAGATCCCAAAGCCTACTGATGCTGCTGAAGTTGAGGCTTGGCAAAAGAAAATGGCGAAATGTCGAAGGATTCTGTTGGAGGGCGTGAAGGATCACATTGTATCTAGCCTGCATGGAAAATATTCTCCATACTTGATGTGGAAAGCGTTGACAGATCTATTCCAGAGCAAGAGAGACCAGAGGAAGTTGGCGCTCAAGGATAAACTCAGAAACATTAAGATGGAGAAAGGCGACAGTATCGCCAAGTACCTCACGAAGTTCACTCAATGCAGAGATGAGCTGGGAAGTGTGGGGGTGATTGTCGATGATGAGGACTTGGTGGACCTGGCTCTCCTTGGTCTTCCGAAGAGTTGGCATTCCTATCAGGACTCTGTCAATGGTCGGGAGAAGTTGCCGGGATGGGAGCAACTTTGGTCGAATCTCATGCAAGAGGAGATAAGGCGGACTACCAGGGACGGATCTTCATCAAAGGCATCTGATGAAGAAAATTGCGCTTTGTCTGCCAAAGCAAAGAAGGGGAAGAGCAAGAAATCTTCTCAGTCTGGTGCGAAAGGCAAGAAGCAACACATGTCCAAGGTGAAGTGCTTTCACTGTCACCAACATGGACATTATGCCACAAATTGTCCGCAGAAGAAGAAAAATAAGAAGGCTGCTGGATTTGCAGCGGGAGAGGCATTGGCCTCCCAGTTTGAGCTGGATTTTTCACTAATCGCATGCTTGGTTTCAAGTGTGTTGGGATCAGTATGGTTCTTGGACAGTGGTGCGTCATTTCACATGACCGGAGATCGGGATTTGTTTTAAGATCTGGAGGAGAAATATCTTGGAGTGCACATCGAGATGGGCGATGATGGTAGATACAGTGCGACCGATATCGGTACCATTTCCTTTGAGAGGGAGTCTGGTAAACCCTTCATATTGAAGGAAGTGATGCATGTTCCAGGATTGAAGAAGAATCTGATCTCTGTGGCGATGTTGGAAGACAAGGGGTATGATGTGGTCTTCAGCGAGGGAAAGGATTTCCTGCGTAGTAAGACAACTGGAGAAACCCGGAAGATAGGGGTTCGTGTCAAGAACCTTTATCAGTTGCAAGTAGATGGCTGTGCATCAATGGCATGCAAGGCGGAAGGAGTGGTGAGCCGGGATGATGGCGAGCTGTGGCACCAGAGATTGGGCCACCTTCACCATGAAGCTTTGAAGATACTGCAGCAGATTTCTACTGGGCTTCCTAAGGGCACTCTTGCGCAGTCAGATCAATGCAAGGGGTGTACTTTGGGAAAGTATGTGAAAGCCACCTTTCACGAGAAGGATAGTCGCGCCATGATGATCCTTGAGAGAGTTCACACAGACGTGTGTGGTCCTTTCTCAGTAGCTTCGACAGCAAAGCACAAGTACTATGTGATCTTTGTTGATGATTTTTCTCGGAAGTGTTGGATCTTCTTCATGCAGAAGAAGAGCGAGACATACTCAAAGTTCTGTGAGTTCAAGGCGCTGGTTGAGAAGGAATCTGGGAAGCATGTGAAGGCTCTTAGGAGCGACAATGGTGGTGAATTCATCTCTGCTGAATTCAAGGACTTTTGTAGCGCAGAAGGGATTCAGAGAGAGCTCATCACATGCCATAACCCACAGCAGAATGGGGTGGCTGAGCGGAAGAACAGAACGATCGTGGGTGCTGCACGGGCGATGTTGCATGATCAGGTCCTACCCCTTCACTTGTGGGATGAAGCATGCAATACTACAGTGTATGTGCAGAACTGTTGTCCTCACAAGATACTTGGCATGAGTACACCGGAGGAGGCGTTTTCTGGCAAGAGGCCTGAAATTTCTCACTTGAGGATTTTTAGCTCACTTGTCTACATGCATGTGACGAAGGACACTAGAAAGAAGCTGGATCCAACTGCAGAGGTTGGAATATTTGTGGGGTACATTGATACACCTCACAACTGTCGGGTGTATTTGCCAGACAGTCGCAAGACTGTTATGCGACGGGATATCAAATTTCAGGAGGAGAAAGCCATGAAGTGTTCGCTTGAGAGGGAGCCACACTTGCATGCATATGAGGAGCTATTAGTTCCTAAGGGTGAGCTTCTGGATGTGGATCAGCCACAAGAGAAAGTTCATGGAGTGGAAGAGACCACTCATGCAGCACCAACCATCATAGGGCGCAAGCGCACTACAGAAGCTGAGCGACTAGCTCAAGATGCAGAGAAGGTTGTAGGAGCACCTACAGCACAGCGCAGACAGAGACAGTCACCGGACCGGTACACTAGATACATGGCTCTTATGAGAAAATGTGTTGTGACAGAGCCATCCTCTTTCAAGGAAGCTGTGGAGGATCCCACATGGGTAGATGCCATGGTGGAAGAATATGATTCTATTATCAAAAACAGTGCATGGGAGATTGTCCTGCGACTGGAGGGGAAATTAGTGGTGGGTTCGCGATGGATCTACAAAGTGAAGAAAGCGGCTGACGGGAGTGTGGAGAAGTACAAGGCAAGATTTGTTGCCCGTGGCTTCTTGCAGATCGAGCGGATCGATTATGAGGAGACCTTTGCACCTGTCGCAATGTACTCTTCCATATGGATGATCCTAGCTCTCTCAGCGCAGATGGGGTGGCACATCCATTAGATGGATGTGAAGACTGCATTCCTCAACGGAGTCATTGAGGAGGAGGTGTACATAGAGCAACCCGAAGGTTTCGAGATCTTCAGTAGTGAGTCGCATGTGTGCCGACTCAAGAGAGCACTGTACGAGTTGAAAAAAGCACCTCGTGCTTGGTACACATGGATAGACAGTTACTTCACCGGACTTGGATTCTCCAAGAGTGAGGCGGATCCTAACCTGTACCAGATTGTGGTGGAGGGGAAGTTGCTGATCATTGTACTGTATGTAGATGATTTGATTTTGACGGGTGATGAGCTGTTAATACTTTCATGCAAGGAGGATATTGCTAGAGAGTTTGAGATGAAGGACTTAGGCCTCCTTCATTATTTCCTGGGATTGGAAATCTGGCAGCGCAGTGGTGGACTGTTTGTTTCTCAGGGTAAGTATGCCCGAGAAATACTGGAGAAGTTCAACATGCATGGCTAAAGCCTGTTGATACTCCTCTTCTTGGAGGTTGGAGGAAGGAGGATGCTACTTCAGCGGAGGTAGTGGATGCCACTGTTTATCGACAGTTGGTGGGGTCGCTTATGTATCTGGTCAATACACGACCCGATATATGCTATGTTGTTAACCAGCTTTCGCAAGCTATCGTTAAGCCTACCAAGCTCTTCTGAAAGGCAAGAAAGCATGTATTGCGTTATCTTAGAGGCACATCGGGATATGGCTTGTGGTACAGATAGGAGGATGGGGTGAAGCTATGTGGCTTCACGGATGCAGATTGGGCAGGGAGCCCAACGGACAGAAAGAGCACATCTGGAGGGATCTTTAGTATCGGGTCGACATCATTTTCTTGTGATACACGGCGGGGGAGGAGATCCATTGGCTCGGTTCCCGCGAGGAGCCGAGTATATGGCAGCAAGCTTGGCTGCATGCGAGGCTATATGGATGAGGAAGATCCTGGTCGGGTTGTTTGGGTCACACTTGGAGCCTACTATGATTTATTGTGATAACTAGAGTTGCGTTAAACGCTCGGCTAATTCAGTATTTCATGATAGATCCAAACACATCGACATCAGGTACCATCATATCAAAGATTGTGTGCAGCGGAGAATCATGTTACTTTCTTACATTCCCACGGAGGATCGGGATGTTGATATCTTGACGAAGGCGCTCACCAGGAGAAAATTAGAATACCACAAAGGTAGGATAGGGGTTGCAGATAATCCATATCTTGTTGAGAGGGAGTGTTGAAAATGCAACAAGATGATGGAGCTTAGTGAAAAGAAGTCGCCTTCACCTAAGTGGGCCCACATGAGGCTTTTTTAGTATAAAGTCTATTTTAGACTATGTCTATTTTTAGACATATGGATCATGGTCTATGAGTTGCAGGATGCTATTTATGGATGATTAGTCGATTTGGTAAAAATAGACGGACCTCTATTTTTAGACATTAGGCGGTTTCTATTTTTAGACTGCCAGGCTAAAAATAGAACAGTCAAATATTATTAACCCTTAATAATATTTAGACTATAAACATTATCTTATCGTCTTGGAGCACTTCAGTTCGAGCTACAGATGTGGCACATGCAGCTGGAGGAAAATACGCTTTTCCTATGGGTTAGTTTAATTTATTGCATGGTTGACTTCAGTTAGAACTCAAGTGGCGGAGTTTGGTGGAGTTGATGAGACAGTTGGTGGAGTTGTGTTCTGTTTAACTTAGTTGAACTAGTTGTATTTAGTCTAACTGGAAAATACACTAGTAATGAGTGGAGTGAATTAATTAATAATTAATTCACTAATTATTAACTCATTATTCAACTAAAGAACACATCAGGGTGGAAACGTGAAGCTGGGTTACACTTTTGTGAGAATCGGGGCCCGAAATTTTTTTCCAACAATAGTTCGGCCGAAAAGTTTTACAAGTTCGGCCGAACTCTAGATTCCGTTAACAATGACGGCACACTGCGACGGCGCTGGCAAACAGAATTTTTGCCGGATTTTGGAAAACCGGCAATTAAAGTTCGGCCGAACTATGAGTTCGGCCAAACTTTTACTTTTAAAATATTTCGGACGAACTATTTTCTATAAATAAATCGCCCGCGAATTTTTTTCTTTTTTCTTGTTTCATTGTTCGCGGGTTGTCTATCGTGTTCGCGTTGTTGCTGCTTGTCGATGCCCTTGTCTTTGCTTTGTCGCCTCCCTGTTGCTCTACGCAGTCCGCGGGATAAGGTTGGTCCTCTCAACTACTGGAATTGTATCGCTTAATAAGAAATTTTCTTGCAGAGAAATGATGTAAATTGGAGTTGGTCTCAGTTTTCAAGCTTAATAGGAAATTTTCTTGCGGAGAAATGATGTAAAATGGATAGATAAATTACTTCTTATTTCTCTACATTATTTATATCTATACAAATTAAACTCGTGGCCTACCTCGAATTTAATTTGATAACACGGTAAAAAAATCCATAAGCAACGTTATTATCGTTCAATTCATCCAACGAGATTGACTATTTTTATTCACTTGGATGACAACCTTCGACTCTCGGAAGCTCGATTAAATCGAGCATAATTTGACCTTCTACCAAACATTTTTTATACCGAGAATTTTGGTCATAAATATCAACAAAATTATTGTTTAAAAGACCATGACCACAACTACATTTTATGGAAAAAAGTAGCACATCGTCAAATGTCGGTTGACTAAGCGCCCATGGGCTTTCATACGCATATTTCTCCCTCGTTGTAGCCTTACTTCCACGCTTTATATTCATACTTTTGTCCCATTGGGTCTGCTTTTATATTCGGTGTTTGGGCCACTCTAGATCTCCTTTCATATTCACAATCTCTGCTTTTATCCCATCTGTTTGTCACTACGAAGTGACCGATCGAACAAGAAATGGATATTGTAACCGGAACCGCAGGGGAATACCTTAAGCATCGTTATTATTATGTGAGGATAGCATATTATTTTCATAATTAACTAATCGTAATAAAATCACATAATTATGTCTTATGTATGCTTTGACAACTATGTCCAGACGAGGGTCTACCTACTATGATAACACTATCATGTGTTTATGTTTTGGCATAACCTGGATACTACTAATCATCATGAAAAATAAAAATTTAGTTATAAGTAGCAGGTAATACCCACTAAGGGTAAAATCGTAACATATTCTCAACCAGGCTAACATACGAGTCTGTGCCCACCTATTAATCTACATAAATTCATCATAATTTCATGACGAGTTCATTTCTATTCAAACACACTACTTGTAGCTAATAAATTCACGATTACCTTAAGCGTGTCTGATGAGGAAGGTACCTTCATCAAACGTGCAACAACCTTAGAGATTTGAATGAAGTCAATTATGATAGCCGACTTTTGATTTATCCTCGGTAATTTTCAACTTTTAATATATAGGTTGAAATGTTTTTTCGTTCAATCAAAAGCTATCATAAAATTTGCTTAGATTATTTGAATTCCAATTTTATATATTTATTGCGAGTTGAGTTTTGAATGCGAGATATAATAGTTAGCAATTTGCATTCTTAGTTGGATCGAAATATGTACGTTTCCCTAAGCAAATTTCAAGTCATTATGTTTTTAAATTGTTTTAATCTTTTATTAAACATTTAAAAATTGTTTTAATTTTTTTATTAAACATTAGTTTTAGTTTTCTTTTAGTTGTTTTAATATATTTATATTATATATAGTAATTTCTAATGTGGTGCTTTTCTAATCTTAGAGGAGTGTTACTTTTACTTCAAGTTCTTGAATAGAAAATAGATTCATAAATAATAGTGTTAGATTAAAAGATTTTGCAAGCTTATATATCTTGTTTTCTAGTCTTAAAATTTTTTCTTCTTTCTATGCCATAAAATGAGCAAGATCATCCCTCATAATATGATGTAGTTTCAAGAGTCTAGAAGGTTCTACCTCTAAAACATTTATTTCACTATTTATTTGACACACTATTTTATTAGTTTTTATTTCAATATTTTCAAATTGCAATTTGTTAGTATACTTATCATAACGGGTGTCATATATGGTTAAAGATTGATATTCAAATGAAATAGGCTCTTCAATAACCAATTCTTCAACAATTTTTTGGGTTTCAACCATTCATATAACTACTGATTCGGGAATACAATACTTTCTACATCTATGTTCATGGGTCCTCATTTTTCTTATTCTTTTTTACTTGATTTTTTTTTATTCTAGATATACCAAGTCACTAGAAACGATGAAAGTCTCAAGAAGGTATACCTTCAAGGTCAAATCCCTGATTGGATTTAAATTCCATTTAAAATTTAAATCCCTCGATTGGATTTAACTTCCATTTAAAATTTAAATTAAAAAAATTCTTGAAAATGACAACAATTTCTTACTATAATCTCACCTATAGTAAAAAGAAGTGTGATAAATTTCCTTTTATTTTTCTTATCAATTAAAATAATTCAATAGTGATATTGCCTAATAATTCAACAACAAAGTATCTAACAAGAACAAACATAGGAAGCAATAAGAGTTTTCCTTTTCCTTGATATTCAGATATTCATATAACTTATGAATATATAATCTTCTTGCTCTGCATATTTCCCTTTTCTGGTGAAACTTTCACCTATTTTCTTACTTGCACTAGATGCATTGATTTAAGTGTAGATGTTGATTTCTAATCCTATTTGATTACTTGCATTAGATGCATTGATTTATCTGTAGATTTTGTTTTCTTATCTTATTTGATTTCTTGCATTAGATGCATTGATTTCAGTGTATATGTTGATTTCTAATTTGATGTAATTGGATGTATGATAGTACATTAGTTTTAAAGTCATTGGATTTATAGTGTGCATTGATTTAAGTGTAAGCGCAAAAAATTATTGACAATGTAGAACAATTTTTGTGTTATAATAATTAAACCTAATAATATTGGAGAGCAAGAGAGACAAGGTATGGTGTTTACTACAAGAGTTCAAGCTAAATATTTAAATGGTTTATGATTTATGATTTATGATTTTTACTTTCTTTTTCATATAATCGATACGGAAAAATGACAAAACTAATAAGGGTGATAATAAGAATAGCAGAAGAAAATAGTTTGAGATTGATTACAATGAAGGCTATTTGTAATTGACTACATTCTAAGTATTCAAATTTTCTATCATTCAATATTATTACATTGTCACTTTGCATTCAAAAAAATTATTTGATCATTTTCCATTATTAAAGTTATTTTAAAATATTTATCATCTCAACAAATTGAGGTAACTAAGAAAATTTAAAATTAAAATGACTCAATAAATATCAAACATTTTTAACATATTTAAGATGGTTATATTAATATTAGATGTATTTACATATTATTGATAAAATTAATCATATGTTCCTCATATTATCGATAAATTTTCCTTGGTCACACATGACCGAAACCAACCTGGATCCATCTTAACTTCGGATCTATCAAGCGCCGAGAGGGATCAAATCTCCAGAGGTGCAAACCTCCTTTTTTAGTGCAAAAATTGAGAAAAGGTTTGCACCTTGAGAGATTTGATCCCTCTAAGCGCTTGATAGATCCGGATTTAAGATGGATCTAGGCTGGTTTCAGTCATGTCCGACTAAGGAAAATCTATTAATAGTATGAGGAAGATATGATTAATTTTATCAATAATATGTAAATACATCTAATATTAATATAACCATTTTAAATATGCTAAATATATCGGAGATTTATCCAATCATTTCAATTTTAAATTTTCTTAGTTACCTTTGTTGAGATGATAAATATTGTAAAATAACTTTAATAATGAAAAATGATGAAATAATTTTTTTGAATGCAGAGTGACAATGTAATAATATTGAATGATAAAAAATGTGAATAATAACAATGTAGTCAATTAAAAATAGCCTTCATTGTGATCAATCTCAAACTACTATTCTTAATGTCATTTGTGTTAGTTTTGTCATCTGTACATATCGATTATATGAAAAGGATAGTTGGAATCATAAACCATTTAAATATTTAGCTCGAGCTATTGTAGTAAACATCATACTTTGTCTCTCTTGCTCTCCAATATAAATAGGTTTAATTACTATAACACAAAAATCAGTATACATTGTTAATAAGTTTTTGTGCTTACACTGAAATGAATGGACACTATTAATCCAATTACTTTAAAATTAAAGTACCATCGTACATCCAATTACATCAAATCATAAATCAACATATAAACAAAAATTGATGCATCTAATGCAAGAAATCAAATAAGATTAGAAAACAATATCTACACTGAAATCAATGCATCTAATGCAAGTAATCAAATAGGATTATGTATCAACATCTACACTCAAATCAAGGCACCTAGTGCAAGTAGGAAAATAGGATTAAAAACCAACATCTACACTGAAATCAATGCATCTAGTGTAAGCAATCAAATAGGATTAGAAATCACCATCTACACTAAAATCAATGCGTTTATTTCAAGCAATCAAATAGGATTAGAAATCATCTACATTGAAATCAATGCATCTAGTGCAAGAAATCAAATAAAATTAAAAATCAACATCTGCATTGAAATTAATTCATCTAGTGCAAGCAATCAAATAGGATTAGAAATCACCATCTACACTGAAATCAGTGCATTTAGTGCAATAAATCAAATAGCATTAGAAATCATTTACATTTAAATCAATGCATCTAGTGAAAGTAATCAAATCTCATTAGAAATAACCATCTACACTAAAATAAACTCATCTAGTGCAATTAATCAAATCTCATTAGAAATCAATATCTACACTAAAATCAATGCATCTAGTGCAAACAATCAAATAGGATTAGAAATCACCATATACACCAAAATCAATGCATCTAGTGCAAGAAATCTTCTTCCCTCTCTCCCCCCTCCATATATATCTATATCACCCTCCATCTTTCCTTCTTTGTCTCTTTATCACATCCCGCAAAACACACACACACACTCTTGCTCCATATCTATCAATATATTTGTTCCCCCCCCCTTATCTCCATCTATCTATTCTTTATCTTCACCTTCCATTTGTATCTCTATCTCCCTCTATCTATCTATATCAACCCCAAAACATACACTCTCTTTCTCCAATATATCTATCTATTAGCCCCTCCTCCTCTCCCTCTCCCTCTTGTTATCCTCTCTCCCTCTCTCTCCATCTTCCTTATCACTCCCTCTCTCTCTCTCTCTCCACCTTTCACTCTCTATGACTTTATTTTAACCTCCATCTCTCTCCTCATCCATCTCTCCCTCCTTCTCTCCATAACTCCTTGTTTTTCTCTTTATCTCACCCCCAAACATACACACTCTTTCTCCATCTCTCCCTTGTCACTCCCTCTCTCTCTCCACTACTCACTATGTATGTCTTTCTTCTTCCCTCCCTCTATCCCCATCCAAATCCATATCTCTATCCCTCCCTCTATCCGCCATCAACTCCATCTATTTATCCCAAAGTCTCTCCTCCTCTCTTTCAACTGTCCTCTCTTTTCCTTCCTCTCTCTCCCTTTCTCTTCTATCTCCCTCTCTCTTCCCCCATCACTCTCTCTCTCTCTCTATCCCCTACAATTCTCTCTCTTACCCCATCACTCTATTCCTCTCTCTCCCTTTATCTACCGCCTCCCTTTATGTGCCCCCCTTCTCTCTCTCTCTCTCTCTCTCTCTCTCTCTCTCCATTCCAATTATGTTACTATATCCCTCCCTCTCTCCTTCTCTCCCCCTTGTCTCCATCACTCCTATGCCTCTTTATCTCACTCCTAAACATACACTCTCTCTCTCCATCTCTCCCTTGTCACTCCCTCTCTCTCAATTTCTCACTCTATATGCCCTTCTTCTTCCTACCTCTCCCCCCATCCAAATCCATATCTCCATCCTTCCCTGTCTCCTCTTCTTCTCACCCTTCCTCTCCCTCCCTTTCTCTCCTACCTCCCTCTCCCTTCCCCCTCCTCTCTCTCTCTCTCTCTCTCTCTCTACCCTCCAATCCTCTCCCCTTCTCCCTCCCTCTCTCCTTCTCTCTCTCCCACCTCCATCTTTATGTTTGCCTCCCTATGTTACTCTTCTCTACCTCTCTCACTCTCTTCATTCCTCCTCTCCCCTCTCCTTTAGTTTATCTCCATCTCTCCCTTGTCACTCCCCTTATTTCTCCACCTCTATCATATGTTTTTGTTCTTCGCTCCCATATATATCTAGAGTTTATATATATATATATATATAACAAATTTAATATTGTATTAATCTAAAGTTATAAAATTTAATAATATTAATATTATAATATATTAATATGAATATTAAATTTAACAATAACAATAATAATAATTTAATACTAATGTTAGGGTTAATAATGTTTTTTTTAATATGGTATTAATAATAATTTGGTTCATGGTATTTGGGCCATATACTTCATATATAATTATATGTTGATTTAATCCTATTTGATATATTTTTATTTATTTACCTTACCTCTTTATACTTCTTTTATATTTATTTATTTATCATATCTCTTTTATAAATATGGTATTTGTCCCATGGTATTAATAATAATTTGTCCCATGGTATTTGGCCCATAGGATTCACCCAAATTTTTTTTTTTTTTTTGAGTTTTTGTAAATATATAGGTTTATAGAGTAAATATAAAAAGAGGTTTTATTAATTTACCATGCCTCTAATTTATTTATATTTATATTTATTTACCATACCTTTGGAGTAAGTTAAAAAGAGGTTTTATTTATTTACCATACCTCTAGTTTATTTATATTTTTATTTATTTATCATATCTTGTCTTAATTGTTTGAACCTATTCATATTTTAAATTTATATTGTTTAACTTTATTTTAAATTTTAAATTGTTTATTTATATGATTATGTAAGTTATTTTCTAAGTTGACATTATTTAAATTTTATTGTTTAAATTTTCTTTACTGTTTTTTTTTGGCTTTCGACATACTTACACATTGGGGTCATACTGAGTTGTAGAATGCGCCTCAAGTTTTACACTCAAAAAAGAAATTACTAATTCAATTTTCTTTTGAAAAGAAAGTGATTAGATACTCTGTTAAAGTACTCCTTGATGTGAAGTCACCCGTTCAATTCCCCAATCAAATTCTAATGATATATTGAACATAATAAAAATATACTCCTACCAAACTTAAAAAACATATATATATTTTTTAGGTAATTTTTAATTATAAACATTGTAAATAAAATTATATATTAAAAAATTTATATATATAATTTTACATTTAAATATTATTTATTAAAAAATTATTTAAACATATTAATTAATTAATTAATTATTTATATATAAGCAGGTAAATTATAAGTTATAAATTTTATAATGCTCACGTAAATTAAATCAAATTCCAAGCATTTCAGTCAACAATATATACATTATAAATCGTATATTATTATAAATTTCATTAAAAAATTGCTAAAAATATTTAGTCTACAAAATCTCTATATAAAAACTCAGCCACCATTACCATTATTGTCATGTATCCGAAAAAATTTGCAAATAAAAAAAAAGTTCGCTTGAAATTTATAATCCCTAAAAGAATATCCCGTACTGAACTTCCAATCAACTATTAATCCGCGAACCTAATGGAACCCCGAAATTTTCGAACTTTTCCACCACCTCGACCGAATTCACGAATTTGGTAACTAGATTATTTCTGCCTCTCATCCACACCGACATGACAAGTGGCTCGATCGCCGAAAAGCCAGCAGACAACGCTTTATACTCTTCTAATCTCAGCCAGAATTCTAAATTCCAAGTTGTGAAGCTCTATCCCATCATGGTTCCAACTAATGAAATGAATTGAAGAATTTTATTAACGTACACTACACGAAAACTGTTCAGATATCGAGTCAACATAGCATCATATTATTCAGTTTCTCTCCATAACAATTTTTTTTGAAGTGAATTATGATTAAAAAGTTTGTTGTATTGTGAAGCTTTCTTTTCACAAATAACTTATAAAAATTATTATTATAATTATTTTTTTTATTTTTATTTTTTTCCCTTTTAAACTAATTATGAATATTTTTATAAACAAGACACTTCATAATGAAGTGTTATAAGGAAAACTCTAACATAAACGCTCATAAAATATTTCTAAATGGTTCGACTATGCAAGACAACTTTATGAGCAGGATCCCAAGGTTGACCCTCCTCCCTTGGTCAACACGGACACAAAACTCTTCATGGTGCAAGAGGTAGAGATGGGTATCAAGAGGTTGGGCGCTGGAAAAGCAAAAGACTTAGATGAACTCTAAGCAAAGTATCTAAAGTGGGGCTTAAAAATTCTTTCACCTCACATCACAAAAATTTTCAACAACATCACACAGCAGGGGTTCCCCACAGATTGGACAACTAGTATGACAATACCTCTTTTCAAGAGTGGTGACGTCAATAATCCCTCCAATTATAGAACCATAATGATAAACCCATTGTTTGCAAAGTTATTTGGAAGCATGTTAGAAAAGAAAATCAGCAAGTGGGAAGAAGAAAGAGATAACGTGCTAAAAGGCAAACAGGTTTTAGACCTAAACATTCCACATTTGATCATTGTATAACTTTAAGGCACATCATTGAAAAAGTTTGGGAAAAAAAGGAAGAAGTTTTTTGTTGCTTTGATGATTTCAGAAAATCCTTTGACACGGTTCCTAGGGATAAACTTTGGGGCAGAATGGAGGAACTCGGGGTTCCCGGGCATTTGAGAGTAGTTGTGCATAGGCTGTATGAAGAGGTGAAAGTCAAAATTAGAACTTCAGCAAACATTTCTGAAAGTTTTAGAAGTGATATGGAGGTCAAGCAAGGTTGCCCATTGTCTCCTACCCTTTTTGGGTTATATATTGACAAGCTTGAAGAGTGGCTAAATTCGCAAGGGGGTGATGGTATTTTTGAACCCTTAGTTAAACTGAGAGGGGGGGGTGAATCAGTTTAACACATTCATGGAGTTTTAAAACTTTTCCATTAAAACTTATTTACACCTTCATTTGATGTTCAACTTAATATGTGAGTAATCTTAGAATGTGAGCAGCAAGTATTAAGATAATGTGTCAGCAGACTTAATATGAGAGCAGCAAGTATTAAGCAGATTAGATAAACCATATCAACACATAAACATCATACACAGAGACAACAAATATAAGTGGAAACCCATAAAGAGAGAAAACCACATCTTATTATTGTTGTGATGCAAAGGCAAGCTCTAACTCCCTCTCACCACTGATTTTCTGTAGGCTCCAACCCACAGGAGGCTCCTACCTCAATTCTGCTAGCTACAATTTGCAAGGAAGCTCCAACTCCTATAAATTTTCTGCAAGCACCAACCTACAAGAGGCTCCAACCTCAGCCAGCTACAACTGACTTCTATCAAGCTACAGCTTGATATGGAAGCACCAACTTCCTCTATTTTCTGCAGGCTACAACCTATAAGAGGCTCCTACCTCAGTCAGCTACAACTGACATCTATCAAGCTACAACTTGATAGGGAAGCTCCAACTTTCTCACTCTTTCAAAAGAAAACACTTGCTGATTTACCTGGATATCAGCTCTATTCTGTTCCTTCCTTTCTGTTGTCCATCAGTCCTCATATCTGCCCTATATCATCTCTGCATCTTCTCATATTCTCTTTTAGCTCCTCTGTTGAGATTGCAACAAGATGATGAGCTTAGTGGAAAGAAGTTGCCTTCACTAAGTCGGCCCGCAGACTATTTTTGGCGCAAGTCTATTTTTAGACTATGTTTATTTTTAGACATGTCGATCATATTCTATGAGTTGCAGGATGCTATTTGTGGATGGTTGGTCAAGTTGGAAAAATAGATGGACTTCTATTTTTAGACATATTGGGCTGAATCTATTTTTAGATTGCCAGTCTAAAAATAGATATGTCGAATATTATTAGCTCTTAATAATATTTGGACTATAAACATTATCTTATTCTCTTGGAGCACTTCAGTTAAGTGCACAGATGTGGCACAGGAGTTGACAGAAGGAATTACACTATTCATGAGGGTTAAGTGGAGCTATTGCATGGATACTTCAGTTAGAACTCATGTGACAGAGTTTGGTGGAGTTATTGAGGTAGTTGATGGAGTTGTGTTCAGTTTAACTGAGTTAAACATAGTTGAGCTAGTTGTATCTAGTCTAGCTGATTGATACACTAGTGAGAGTGGTGTGAATTAATTATTAATTAATTAACTAATTATTAACTCATTAATCAACTAAAGAATACATCAGTTAACTACAGTGCATGGACAGTTTCAGTGGAGACCGGTGAAGAGGTAGGTGAAAGAGCAGTGTGACTATCAGTTGTGACTATAGTGTTGCATGATTTGCAACACACAGTGGTTGGAGATGCCAATGAGGATTGCGTGAGCAAGGCTGGACCAATTTGAGTTCATTCAGAGCCATTCTTCAGCAGTGATTGCGCAGTAGAGGCAGGCTAGCAGGTGGCAGAGATTGGAGCATGTGTTTTGCTAGATCAGACCTGATTAGTGTGTAGCAATTGGAGATTGTACTGAGAGCTTGTGAGGAGATTTGTATAATGATTGTTACATGATCTCTATGACATATAATATACAGATAGTTGGGGTTTTCAGCTTTAAGCTTTCCCATGAAATACTGTGTTCATATGTGTGATTGTTTATGGTTTTAATGTGCGCATGCAATTGTTTTTATTTCCGCAATTAATGATCAATGGTAGAAGAGATTCTGTATTGTGCATGAAGTTAAAATAGTGTGTGATCAGGAGAATCTCGGTGAATAATATATCAATTATTCAAATTTCTACATGGTATCAGAGCAATATTGATCATTGGAGAAATTGTAAAACATTGAAGCGATTGAGTTTTGAGCTAGTGGAATTCGAATTTGTAGCAGTGTTTTCTTGGTGTCGAAGTTGAGATGTCTTTCAACGGATTGCGATTGGAGTATGCCCTTGAGGGCAGCTCGTATTATATTGCATGGAAGGACAGGATGGAGGCGGTGTTGGATGACAATGGGTTGAAGGAGTTCATAGATGCAGAAATCCCAAAACCTGCTTCTAGCGATGCTGCCGCACTTGACGCATGGCAAAAGAAGACAACAAAGTGTCAAATAATTTTGTTGGAAGGTGTAAAGGATCACATAGTGTCCAGCCTTCATGGTAAGGCTTCTCCATTCTTGATGTGGAAAGCGTTGATAGAATTATTCCAAAGCAAGAGCGACTAGAGGAAGTTGGTGCTCAAGGATAAACTCAGGAACATAAAAATGGAGAAAGGTGACAGTATGCCCAAGTACCTCACGAAGTTCATCCAATGCAGGGATGAGCTGGGAAGTGTGGGGTGACTGTAGATGATGAGGACTTGGTGAGCTTGGCTCTCCTTGGGCTTCCGAAGAGTTGGCATTCCTATCAGGACTCTGTCAATGGTCGGGAGAAATTGCCAGGATGGGAGTGACTTTGGTCAGATCTTGTGCAAGAGGAGATAAGGCGAAGTACCAGGAATGGATCTTCATCAAAGAACTCAGATGAAGAAAATTGCGCTTTGGCTGCCAAAGCAAGGAAGGGGAAGAGCAAGAAGAATTATTCTCAATCCGGTGCAAAAGGCAAGAAGCAGGACATGTCCAAGGTGAAGTGCTTTCATTGTCACCAACACGGACATTACACCACTAATTGTCCACAGAAGAAGAAAAATAAGCGGGCTGCTGGATCTGCAGCTGGAGAGGCTTTAGCCTCATAGTTTGAGCTGGATTTTTTGCTGATCGCATGCTTGGTCTCAAGTATGATGGGTTCATTGTGGTTTCTTGATAGTGGTGCATCTTTTCATATGACCGGAGACAAAGATTTGTTTACTGATCTGGATGAGAAAGATCTTGGAGTGCACATCGAGATGGGCGATGATGGTAGATACAGTACGACCGGTATCGGTACCATTTCCTTTGAGAGGGAGTCTGGTAAACCCTTCATATTGAAGGAAGTGATGCATGTTCTAGGATTGAAGAAGAATCTTATCTTTGTGGCAATGTTAGAAGACAAGGGATATGATGTTGCATTTAGCGAGGGAAAGGCTTTCTTGCGTAGTAATGCAATTGGTGAAACCCGGAGGATAGGGGTTCGAGTTAAGAACCTTTATCAATTGCAGGTAGATGGCTGCGCAGCAATGGAAGGCAAGGCAGAAGGAGTGGTGAGTCGGGATGAGGGCGAGCTGTGGCACAGGAGATTGGGCCACTTTCACCATGGAGCTTTGAAAATTTTGCAGCAGATTTCTACTAGGCTTCCCAAAGGTACACTTGCGTAGTCAGATCAGTGCAAGGGATGTACTTTGGGAAAATTTGTGAAAGCCACCTTTCACGAGAAGGATAGTCACGCCACGATGATCCTTGAAAGAATTCACACAGACGTGTGTGGACCTTTCTCAGTAGCTTCGACAGCAAAGCACAGGTATTATGTGATATTTGTTGATTATTTTTCTCGTAAGTGTTGGATCTTCTTCATGCAGAAGAAGAGTGAGACATACTCAAAGTTCTGTGAGTTCAAGGCACTGGTTGAGAAAGAATCGGGGAAGCAGGTGAAGGCTCTTAGGAGCGACAATGGTGGTGAATTCATCTCTAGCGAATTCAAGGACTTTTGCAGCGCAGAAGGAATTCGAAGAGAGCTCATAGCACCTCATAACCCACAGCAGAACGGGGTTGCTGAGCGGAAGAACAGAACGATCGTGGGTGCTGCACGGGCGATGTTGCATGATCGGGGCCTACCCATTCACTTGTGGGCGGAGGCATGCAATAATGCAGTATATGTGCAGAACCGTTGTCCTGACAAGATACTTGGCATGAGTACACCCGAGGAGGCGTTTTCTGGTAAGAGGCCTGATATTTCCCATTTGAGGATTTTTGGTTCACCTGTTTACATTCATGTGACTAAGGATGCTAGGAAGAAGCTGGAGCCGACTGCAGAGGTTGGGATATTTGTGGGGTACACTGATACACCCCACAACTATCGTGTGTATTTTCCAGACAGTCGCAAGACTGTTGTGCGACGGAATATCAAATTTCATGAGGAGAAAGCCATGAAGTGTTCGCTTGAGAGGGAGCCACACTTGCATGCAGATGAGGAGCTATTAGTTCCTAAGGATGAGCCTCAGGATGTGGATCAGGCACAAGAGGAGGTTCATGGAGTGGAAGAGACTACTCATGCAGCGCCAACCATCAGAGGGTGGAAGCGCACTACAGAAGCTGAGCGACTGGATCAAGATGCAGAGAAGATTTTAGGAGCACCTACATCACAGCGCAGACAGAGACAGTCACCTGACTGGTACACTGGATACATGGCTCTTATGATCAAGTGTATCGTGACAGAGCCATCCTCTTTCGAGGAAGCTATGGAGGATCTCGCATGGGTAGATTCGATGGCGTATGATTCGATTGTCAGAAACAGTGCATGGGAGATTGTCCCAAGGCCGGAAGGGAAATGAGTGGTAGGTTTGAGATGGATCTACAAAGTGAAGCAAGTAGCTGACGGGATTGTGGAGAAGTACAAGGCAAGATTTGTTGCCTGAGGCTTCTCACAGATTGAGGGGATCGACTATGAGGAAACCTTTGCACCTGTCGCAAGCTATTCTTCCATACGGACGATTCTTGCTCTCTCAGTGCAGATGGGGTGGCACATTCATCAGATGGATGTGAAGATTATGTTCCTCAATGGAGTGATTGAGGAGGAGGTGTACATAGAGCAGCCCGAAGGTTTCGAGATCTTCAGCAGCGAGTCACATGTGTGTAGGCTCAAGAGAGCGTTGTATGGGTTGAAACAAGCACCTCTTGCTTGGTACACATGGATAGACAGTTATTTCATGAGACTTGGATTCTCCAAGAGTGAGGTGGATCCGAACCTATACCAAATTGTGGTGGAGGGTAAGTTGCTAATCATTGTACTTTATGTAGATGATTTGATTTTGACAGGTGATGAACTGTTGATACACTCATGCAAGGCTGATCTTGGAAAGGAGTTTGAGATGAAGGACTTGGACCTCCTTCATTATTTCCTGGGATTGGAAATTTGGCAGCGCAGCGATGGACTGTTTGTGTCTCAAGGCAAGTATGCCCGAGAGATACTGGAGAAGTTCAACATGCAATGATGCAAGCCTATCGACACTCCTCTTCCTGGTGATTGGAGGAAAGAGGATGCTACATCGGCAGAGGTAGTGGATGCCACTGTTTACCGACAGTTGGTGGGGTTGCTTATGTATCTGGTCAATACACGACCTGACATATGCTATGCTGTTAACCAGCTTTCACAAGCTATGGTTAAGCCTACCAAACTCTTCTGGAAGGAAGGCAAGCATGTATTGAGATATCTTAGAGGCACATCGAGATATGGATTATGGTACAGACAGTCAAATGAGGTGAAGCTGTGTGGCTTCACGGATGCAGATTGGGCAGGGAGCCCAACGGACAGAAAGAGCACATCTGGAGGTATTTTTAGTATCGGGTCGACAACAGTTTCTTGGTACAACAGGAAGCAAAGATCCGTGGCACTTAGTTCAGTAGAGGCCGAGTATATGGTAGTGATTTTGGCTGCATGCGAGGCTATATGGATAAGGAAGATCCTGGTCGGGTTGTTCGGTTCACACTTAGATCCTACTGTGATATATTGTGATAATCAGAGTTGCATCAAACTCTCGGTTAATCCAGTATTTCATGATAGATCTAAACACATTGACATCCGGTATCATCATATCAAATATTGTGTGTAGCGGAAGATCATGTTACTTTCATACATTCCCACGGAGGATCAGGATGCTAATATCTTGACGAAGGCACTCACCAGGAGAAAATTCAAATACCACAGGGGCAGGATAGGGGTGGCAGATAATCCTTATCTTGTTGAGAGGGAGTGTTGAGATTGCAACAAGATGATGAGCTTAGTTGAAAGAAGTCGCCTTCACTAAGTGGGCCAGCAGGCTATTTTTGGTGCAAGTCTATTTTTATCTGGGTGAAAATGTGAAGCTGGGTTACACTTTTTGCCCTTTTTTGAGAAAAAGATTTCATTTTTTTCGGTTCTTCAACATTCTGCAAACTATAACAATTTTTCTGTGTAGAATTTCATTTTGCGATAAAAATAAAAGTTGTGAGAAATTTTGTTAGCTTTCTATTACTTATTTTTTGAAATTTTTTTATGCAGATTTGATATGTCAACTTAGCGTTTCTTTGAGTGTGTGTTTCTTAACAATCAAAGGATTCATAAGAAGTCATGTTATGTCGCAATGTTGTATTCATTGAAAATTTGTGTTTTTGAAAAAACAAAATGTGTTACAACAATATAGACAGAGTCTACTTTGTTTTTTTCATATTTACAAAGCCAATGGATGCATATCATAATTACTAGAATTTTTTGAAGTGGTCCAATACGAAAAACTGCGTATTTTGGATATGTTTCGCGTGGCAAGAAATTTCTTAACATGTAAGTTATAAACTAAAAATCTAAAAGCTACCTATTAGAGTCGACGAACCAATGTAGTGGCCCATAATTTTTTCAATTTTTTTTACAATGTATTTTGGGAGATACAAAATTTTGATTTCACTGAATCACAATGACCCTCCGAAATTGTTTGCACCCATTTTATTAGAAAAATAATTAAAATTAATAAACGTTTACGAAATTCCATAAAAGTTATGTTTCCTGAAAGTAGATTCAATTCTGAAAATGCTTGTCTTGGTTCCGACAGTTAATTAACAACCTTTCATGGACTTTAATCAGTCCAAAGTTGCAGAACCGTTTTCAGAGCCTGGTTTTTGCGTAATTGGTGATGCCTTAGTTCGGCCGAACTTTTAGTCCAAGTTCGGCCGAACTATGTTTTCCATTTATGAGTCGCTAAATCTAACGTCTTAATAGTTCGGCCGAACTTATTCTGAACAGTTCGGCCGAACTATTGTGTAACTCTCCGTCGGCCGGAAAGTTTTGTGGAGCCCCCTACAAAAAACACATTTCGCGTCAATATAAATTGCCGCGAAATGATTCACAATTTTCGCACATTTCGCACTTCATCTCATTTTACAACGACTTGGTTTGGGTATAAAAACTTTTCTTCAAAGTTTGGGTTTAAAAAAATTTTTTGGAAGACATTTTTTGGAGGCGGTGTGATTTTTCTTGGAGGTATGTACGTGTTTTGTGTTGAAATAAATCTTTTGAGCTTCTTTGTTCAAAAACTTTTCTTCAAAGTTTGGGTTTACAGAATTGGGTTTAAGAGCATTTCTTGGAAGCAAATTGATTTTACAATTTTGGATTTAAAGAATTTTTTTGGAAGACATTTCTTGGAGGTGGCGTGATTTTTCTTGGAGGTATGTACGTGTTTTGTGTTTTTTAAAGTGTGTGTTTTGGATTGGATTACGTATTTTTTACAAAAAATTTACACTAATTTTTTTTTTTAATTTTTTTAAATTAAATCTTTTGTGATATTTTTTGTAATTGAGTTATTGTCTAATTTTTTGAAGGATATTTTTTGAACTTCATACCCTATTATCATGGGAAATCGAAGAACTTGTGCGAGAAAATATGATCGAAAAAGAGACCCTGAGGCACGTAGAGAAGAGACGAAACAATATCGCAAAAGAAAGTTAGAAGCCCTTTCAAATATTGAAGAGGAAAATCAACCTCAAGCAGAAATTGAAGCAGGTATGTAAATGTAAATATTATGATCTATTGATATATATTTAAAATTTTCCTAATGTAAAATGTGAAGCTTAATTTTTATTTGATGAACTAGTTTGAAAAATATTTTGTTTGGTGTAAACAGACAGAGATACTCCTCAAAATATTGAAGAAGAAAATCAACCTCAAGCAGAAATTGAAGTAGGTATGTAAATGTAAATATTATGATCTATTAATATATTTTTAAATTTTTCCCAATGTAAAATGTGAAGCTTAATTTTTATTTGATGAACTAGTTTGAAAAATATTTTGTTTAATGTAAACAGACAAAGATACTCCTCAAAATATTGAAGAAGAAAATCAACCCCAAGCAGAAATTGAATAGGGTATGTAAATATAAATATTATGATCTATTGATATATTTAAAATTTTCCTAATATTTATTGACATATTTATTAATTTAGTGATTTATTGAATATGTACTATTTTTTCAAATATGTACAGATGAAATCACTATCGATAATGAGATGTTAGAAAATGTCGACACTCACACATATGGAGATAAAAAACTAACCATGTTATACGATATCGTGTCGATAGAATTTTTAAAAAGTATTTAAAAAATGAGCAAGTGACAGTTCAAGTTCAAATGTTGAAAGGTCTCCTATCATCAAGAAAATTAAAAGAAGCGACGACACTATTGGGTATTCGAAAATCAACCAAAGATAAAAAAATGAAAGAAGAGGTGATAAAAAATATGAGTAGTGCTATAGAGTCAATCAAGATATCTAGAGATAAAGATGTTTCAAATATACGTAGAGGAATACAGATGGCAATGGTTTCACCAAGTACTCAAGAGAATCGTTTGATAACATCTATGGCACGAGCACTGGGAACCTCGCGAAAAAATCTGCACAAACATCGAAAATTTCGACTACAAATAGATGTAAATGATGAACTCGCTTGTTGGAGAGCTATTTGTAGGCAACCATACAAAGATAGACTTGGAGAAAATGTTAAAAAAATAATATATGAATATTGAAAGAACAATTCGCGTGTTTCACCAACTGCAAGACATGTGATGCGAAGAAGAATAGCACAAAATCAATACGAAGAACATGAAAAACATCTCTTGGAAACCACTCAAATAGAGTTATTCAACAAGTTCAAAGAAGAGAATCGTCAAATTCATGTTTCACTTAGTGCTTTTGTTCAACAAAAACCATGGTATGTAAAACCTATCACCGTACGCGACACTTGTTTTTGCCGTTATCATGTGGAATTTGAGTTATATTATGACACATTCCTTGATTTCGGTAGAACATTATGGAAGCATTAACCTCCTCCTTCCACTATCCGCGAATTCATATCTCAAATTCTATGTGAAAGAGAAAGCGATGAACTACTTTACAAAAAGAAATGTGTTGGTGGTAAAAAATGCGATGATTGTGGAAATTTGACTAAATTTCAAAACAAATATCGTATTGATATAAATGATCAATCATTGTCCAACATGAAAGTGAAATGGAAGAGATATGAATATATCGGTACATCGATTCAAGGTGCAGATAGTGTTAAAAGAATCAAATTACAAGAAGACGAAATTTTTCTGATAGACTTTTTGAGAAAGTTTGAGGCAGAAATTTACAAATACACCAAAAATTCCCATAGAGCTCGATGGAAAGACTTGCAATTCAAAAAATCTCGTGAATTTTTTCCACCAGGGACCATTTTGTCAGTGATTGATTTTGCAGAAAACTACACATTTGTTCCAAAAAAAGAAATTCAGAGTGAATACTATCACTCTGACCAAGTCTCCATGCTCGTCCATATTCTATATAGACATGCTGAACAAAATGTCGATCATATAGAAAGCACGAGTGAAAATCGACATATCATTAAAGAATATCATTTTTATATCAATGACGATCGTACACATGATACATGTTTTGTACAACATTGTTTTGGAAGAATTTATGATTCATTGAAAAATCGTGGAATAACATTCAATGAACATTGGATATGGTCAGACGGATGTGCAGGTCAATTCAAATCTGCACGATTATTTTTTTGGTTGTGTTGTCTTCATAAGAAAACCTGCATTAAACATTGTTGGAATTTCTTTGAGACTGGCCATGGAAAAGGAGAACATGACGGTGCAGGAGCATGCATAAAACGAGTACTTCGAAGATATAAAATGAACCACTCTGCACGCCGACTTGTGAACGCTGAAGAAGTTGTTCAATGGTGCAAAACTGCTCTAAGCCATGAGATTAACCCATCAAGATAAGTGCGAAGGTACATTCAATTTAATTTATATTGGAAATCTAATTTTAAACATTGTACATTTATCATGCAATGATTATTTTTAATTGTATTTTGATATCATATTTACAAATTCTTTTTCTAATTTTCCATATAAAGTTTTTTATGGCATATTGGAATCGAAGACATAGATAGATCAATTGGAAATGACGTTGAAACAATAAAAGGGACTCGAAAATTGCATTCAATTCAAACAAAATTGTCCAGAAATGTGTTTGCATTGGATAAAAGAAAATATTCTTGTTTTTGTGATGTTTGCATAGACAACACAAAATCCAATGACGCTTGTGAAAACAAAATGTATGTGAACGATTGGAAACATACAGAGCTAAATACAAAGGGCAAAATCTCTGTTGCAATGTTTGAAGAAATGCAATCAGAGGAAACTACAATATCATCCGATGGTGATTGAGTTTCTGATCTTGTTAGAGAAGGTAACATTTGAATTACTTTCTAATGATTTAAAGATCTAGAAATAAATTTAAATATGGATATTTAAATGTTAAATTTATTTTATTGTGCAGGAGATGTTTTTGCTGTAATTGCACCTATTGACAATGATGAAAATGTGAAGTATTATTTGATGTGTTGCACTGAATGAAAAATGAAATTATTACAAGACTATAATGATCACGGATTTCAATATGACAGAGGGTCTATTATACTGAAAGGTTATTTTTTCAAACAAACTCGTCAAAGTGGAGACTTTGTTTACTTTGAAGACTATGAACCTGATTCCATAAGTTGTTAATATAGTCACTTGGTGTGTGCAGCACGCATCAAGTTGATAGAAGTTCAATCAAAGAAAAAATCGAAAATTAAGAAATGGAAAATGTCAAAATCCGATCATGAACGGATTATTGAGGATGGAATTCCATTAGAATTTTTTTGAGTGAAGTGTCCAACAATTTATTATCTTTGGATTAAATATGTTTTAGAACTTCCAGTACTCAACTAAAAATTGAGTTGCTTATGTTATTTGTGGTTTCCACATGTTACAAATTGTTTGGGTACAAGCACGTGCTCTAGTATCAACTCAAAGTAGTTTTTCTATACATGTGCATTGATTAAAAATGTTATATATGTATTGGATATATATATATATATATCCAATATTGGATAAATTAATTGTTCTTGTATATTAATTGTTCTTGTATATGTTCTCCGACCATATGGTACAAATTATTTCACTTTATTTTGTAAGGTCAGATTCGGTCCCCATATGGCCTAGCCTCCAAGGGACGAGATAACAAGTGGTTGTCCCCACTTGCCCGAATCTTAGCTTTTAAACTTACATGAGTACAATTTTATTGTTTATGTCAGGCATCTTACATGATGTCCTAGCCAAAGATAGATTCTCTTTGTTTCAAGTTTCTGGTAAAAGTTGTCACCGAATGACCTGCTCAAACTCTTGTAGTAAACACCATACCTTATCTCTCTTGCTCTCCAATATTATTAGGTTTAATTATTATAACAAAAAAATCGTTCTACATTGTCAATAATTTTTTGTGCTTACACTGAAATCAATGAACACTATTAATCCAATGACTTTACAAGTAATGTACCATCATACAAGCAATTATATCAAATTAGAAATCAACATATACAATGAAATCAATGGGGATTGTCTTGTACAAGTAACATAATTTCAATTTACCATATGTGCAAATGTAGGTTGAAACCATCCAAAACTTTAAGTTTTAAAACCCTTTTGATTATATATTGTGGAACATTAAAACATTAAACATTTAAAGTTCATTAAATATCACATGCAAAATGTAGATTGAAACCATCCAAAACTCGAGTTTTAAAAACTTCACATGCCATGCCAATTATAATTCAACTATCCAACAAAAACATTTAACAAATTAAATATCACATGCCAAAGTTGTTTCGAGTTTCGGGTAAAAGTTGTCACCAAATGACCTACTAGGATATTATAAATACTAACTTTGTAAGATCATTTGGCATTCGGAAAAATTCGAAAGTCTTAGACTGTCAATCAATTTAAAGTATCATTCACCATAGGGAGTGTAAAATATTCAATGTAGGTTGGTGACGATGCTCATTCCTAGCTTGAAGCAGCTCCAATGACCAATTCTTTAATGAATTCCAATGCACTAGACCAAAGTTGGTTCAACCTACTTGGTTTTTCACCCAAGAAATTCCAAGGATGGACTATCTGGACAAACTGCTGAAATTGAAAAGCTTGACATGGAGATACGACAAGGTGAAAAAATACTTCAAGAACTCTTTATGGAAAGGGCTCACTTGAAGGAAAGAAGCACCACGTTGCAGGCTAAAGTCAAGAACATGGAAGATAAGATCAAGAGGGACTTTCTTGATCCGAAACCTATTGGTTTGAAGAAATAAAATGCATGTGTTGGCACACTTGGAAAAGAAGAAGACCACACTATGAGGATTGGTGCACTTTGTTTGGAAGGAGTCAATATATTTCGTATTGGAGCAATTAGACAGAATTCGAAAAGGAAAGAGCTTGAACCAATTCAAGCAGACCCAGGATCGGATTGTTCTATGGAGCTTCATGAGAAGAGATATGTGAAAAGGACTGTTAAGCCAAGGGCTAGTTCGAAAGACATATTGGAAGAGGAAATGTTGAAGAAGATTGCGGAAGTAAGGCGCAAGACAAGGAGGAGGAATGATGATGAAAGTTCCTTGGACTTGAGATTCGTGTCTACAACTGCACATGGGAAAAATTTCTCTGCTTTGATAGACACGGGGGCTACCCATAGCTTCCTAAGTTGAAAGGCAGCTTCATCTCTTAGAAAGAGGAAGGCTAGCATGGAGAAAGAGTTGAGTGCTTTCAAGGCAGTCAATTCGAGGATGAAAGCAGTGACTGGTGTCATGAAAGGCACACATATGAGAGTAGGGTCATGGTTTGGAAAGATAGACTTAAGAGTCATTGACATGGATGATCATTCTATGGTGTTGGGACGAGACTTCATGGTTGCAGCACAAGCCATACCAATGATGGACCAAGACATTCTCTTAATTCTTGTGATAAATCTTAAACTATTTTCTGAACTTCTATTCTTATTGTCACCCTTATTAGTTTTGTCATCTTTCCGTATCGATTATATTAAAAAGAAAGTAAAAATCATAAATCATAAACCATTTAAATATTTAGCTCAAACTCTTGTAGTAAATACCATACCTCAAGTCTCTCTTGCTCTCCAATATTATTAGGTTTAATTATTATAACACAAAAATCGTTCTACATTGTCAATAATTTTTTGTGCTTACAATGAAATCAATGAACACTATTAATCCAATGACTTTACAAGTAATGTACCATCATACATGAAATTATATCAAATCAGAAATCAACACATAGGTACAAACCATTTAAATATTTAGCTCGAACTCTTGTAGTAAACACCATACCTCAAGTCTCTCTTGCTCTCCAATATTATTAGTTTTAATTATTATAACACAAAAATCGTTCTACATTGTCAATAATTTTTTGCGCTTACACTGAAATCAATGAACACTATTAATCCAATGACTTTACAAGTAATGTACCATCATACATGCAATTATATCAAATCAGAAATCAACACATAGGTACAAACCATTTAAATATTTAGCTTGAACTCTTCTAGTAAACACCATACCTCAAGTCTCTCTTGCTCTCCAATATTATTAGGTTTAATTATTATAACACAAAAATCGTTCTACATTGTCAATAATTTTTTTCCCTTACACTGAAATCAATGAACACTAATAATCCAATGACTTTACAAGTAATGTACCATCATACATGCAATTATATCAAATCAGAAATCAACACATAGGTAAACCATTTAAATATTTAGCTCGAACTCTTGTAGTAAACACCATACCTCAAGTCTCTCTTGCTCTCCATTATTATTAGGTTTAATTATTATAACACAAAAATCGTTCTACATTGTCAATAATTTTTTGCGCTTACACTGAAATCAATGAACACTATTAATCCAATGACTTTACAAGTAATGTACCATCATACATGCAATTATATGAAATCAGAAATCAACATATACTGTAATGAAATCAATGGGGATTGTCTTGTTACAAGTAACATTTCAATTTACCACATGTGCAAATGTAGGTTCACATTCTATCATTCATGTAGTTTTAAAAACTTCGGATGCCATGCCAATTATAATTCAACTATCCAACAAAAACATTTAACATTAAATATCACATGTCAAATGTAATTCAGATGACAACATTACTTCACATTCACATGCCAAAAGTACTAAAACCATCCAAAAATTAAATAAAACAAATTATATAATAACATTGTAATAAAATATGTCCAAAAATTGTAAATCTCACTTGAGTATCAAATTGTATCAAGTTTAACAAATTTTAAAACCATCTAAATTTTGAAATCAAATCTACTGTAAATCTTGTCCATCAAATGGAGGATCTAGCGTCTGGGTCTCGGGTAGCGCCCTATCGTGTGAATAGGAAACCTACATACACAATGCACATGTACTTGAACATTAAAATTTGAAGTTTTAAAAATGAATGAGAATATATATATCTAGAACTTCATGTAAAAAACAAAATATAACAAAAAAAGCATGCAATACCTCGTAAGGTTCCCTCTCCATTTGATGAACAGGTTCTGCCATAGAAACATCTGCAGTGGTAAACTGTACAATATACATGTACAGTTAAATATAAATAAATATATATATATATATATATATATATATATATATATTAAAAACTTTCAAATGAAAATGCACGTGTACATATATAAACTTATTTTCAATAATATTAAAAAAAAGAACTAAATACAACTTGTTCAAATGCTGTGGATGTTCCTATCTCCGTCGCTAGAGTCCCCGGATTAAAAAAATCTTCTATAGGAACCTAAATTCAAAAAATTTTAAATAACTCAAAATATAGATCTCTCTCTCTATATATCTCAATTTTTAATGGAACTTTTCTAGGTAACATAAATTTTGAACTTGTGAAAAATTGTCCATACTTGTGGCACATCTCCCAATGAAGTAGAAGGTATATCTCCTAAGGAAGAAGAAGGTACCGCCATCCCAAAAACATCAGACGGAATCGGTACCTGTTAAAACATTTTATCAAATTATATATATACATACATGTACATGTGTGGCAACTATTATTTATTTTAGAGTCACTTAAAAAACACTAACATACATGTGCCAACATATCATGATGGTCGGACCCATCTGCATCGTTTGAGCCAGAGGTCCCGAACGTAATATTAACATTTTCATCACGCATCATGCCTGAGAACTGCAAATGGTGTTTTAACATATAATCATACATTTTGTTAGATTAATGTACACATACAAATAAATGTATACATGTACATACACATGTATTTATTACAAATTGTACACATGTATATGTAAATATAATTTCAAACCCTAAGGTCACTAACACATACCATTCCGGTGCCCTCTTCCTCACGAAAAATTAGGTCTTGCAGACCAGTGCGACAATTTATTGCATATGTTCGGAGATCTTCAAAATTCATGTTGTAAATCTCCTCATCTATATGATAAACAAAATTGGCACGTGCATTTTCACGTGCTCTTTGTCGATTTAAACAAATATCGACTCCACTCAATCTGCTATGAACATTGTCGATCATAACATCTCTTGCTTCATGACTTATTTGAGAAGTCACATCCATCTCTGATCACAGGGTTTCGACTCGAAACAGTCGACACACCAATGGCGGCTCAGGGTGAGGCAACTCCACATCTCGCTTAGCGCCCTTACGTTGATATAATCGACCTCTCCCCAGGCCAAAAAATTCTGAAGGAAGGTCATTGTAGTCGGGTTTCATACCCAAAAAAAATTCTACATAAAACATTTGTGCAAAATAAACAGGAACCTCATCGTTCCATGGAAGCCTTCCAAAGGCCACAAGATGTCGATCATACAAATAAGCAGCTTTGTCTGGGTGCTTGAAATACTGCACCTTCAACATTTTTCTTTTTGGCCCTTCCTTATAATTAAACATTGACTTGGCATCTGCTCTTGTAACTCTTTGTTTTATGTCCTGCCATTTATCGGGACCTATCACTGTTTCTTTTCTCTTTCTCATCAGTTCTACAAACAAATTAGTCGTTGGCCCCAAATTTCTGTACACCTTTACCATTTCACCCAATGAATGTGTAACTATTTCGAGGCTTTGTCTACTCTCAGCAGGTAGAGACAAAGCCTCGAGATCTCTTTGCAATTTTGCATGGAGGCTTTGACACCTTTGTAAGGTGCATTCCACCATGTTCGTTTCCCATGGTATATCAGTAATCTCAGCCGGATAAGTTGTGCTGGGTTGACAGCCTTCTTCTTGAATGTAGTGCGCTGCCCTGTGTCTATTTTGACCACTGGCTCGAAAATTTTCAGCCTCTACATCAATATATATAAAATTTCGTATATTAGAAAAAACACGTGTAAAAAAAGTTGCACAAATTTAATGAAAAAATATTGAAATTGATGTCAACCTTGATTTTGTTGGTTAACATCATCTCCAACATGACCCTGCTGAGAACCAACCCCAGAATGACGTTGTTGAGAACCAGACCCATAGTGACCCTGTTGAGAACTGGCAGCCGTTGATTGGCCTTCGGGGGAATAAATATCACCCCCTTCCCGCAACCTGCTACCACTCATACCTCGACCAGTTGAACCTTGGACATGCTCCATGGATGGAGTAGAAACCCTTCTCCTCTTGCCTCCTAAAAATTAAAATATGAAACTTATTAACAACTAATTTCACTCACAAAGTTAATAAAAATTTAATCAATTCCATATGTACACACATGTATGGAGATTTAAGATTATATTTAAATACCGTGAACATCCTCCGATCCCTGAACCTCCATATGGGATTCGGCCGATCTTCGTCTTTCATCCTCCATGATATATATCTATTGGTCGACATTCACAAAATAGATTTCAAAAAATCAATTTGTAATTTAGTGTACACAAATTATGTAGAACACAACTTTCAAAGCAATAATTGATCATGTGTGAAACTAAATTTAATCGAAAAAAGATATTATAAAAATGATAAGTTCACCAAATTGCGCTTTACATGGTGGGAGCACACTTGGTATAAAATTTCCTACTTATACACTTTAGTTTGTGGAAGAAATGACACATGTACATAGTTTACCTTAAAGTAGTTGTGTTTTACGGATATTAAAATGAAGAACTTCTATTTAGATCCATTCCAGAGATTGACTGTAGGGGCATTTACTAGATATGTCACCTTTCATAAAAGATGAGATCCAGAGGCTACCTGGCCCTTTACAGAATCTGCCTATAGAACTTGTAGAATTAAACACTGGAGGCATTAACAATATCAAAGAACATTTTCATGCTCAGACATGGGAATGTGTCTCTTTCCCTACGCAAAAAAATAGTTCAAGGTAGTTAATCTTCATAGACATGTCATCAAGCAAGTCAATGTGATCATCCCCAACTTACTTTTTATGAAATTAGGCTTGGAATCCTCTACAACCTGGTGGATGGAGTTGAATGGGAACTAAGTTGAGTGGTTAGATTTCTTATCTAATTAAGGCCTTGAATGTATTTTGATGTTTCATGAATTTCTTTGCAAATTCAAAGTATAGTGCATGTTGCATGAAGCAAGATGTTGAAAGTAGAGTTACGTTGACACACTTAAATGCAACAAATATGGAAACTTGTACCTGAGCTCTACTATTTGACTTGAGAGTCAGTTGTTTGAAGAGGCATGTTTTGTCAATTTGTGTTTGGTTGATGGTTTTGTACACCAATATGTAAGAGTACATGGAGATATTCACATGATGTGAATTTTTTTCTTTGAAGGAGAAACATGAGAATTACTTTAATATGTCATGCTTCTTTAATTTATCTTTTATAGATGACCAGAGCATCCCTTTTTAATCTATCTCTTTTGACTTCGGATATGTGGGTAATATTCATTTGCATATTTTTCTATCATAAAGCAGTGAGTAAAATTGTATTCCATTTGTGTCAATGTTAAGGTTAAGCACATGGATTAAAGTTTTATATATTAGATGAGGAAGCTATGTATTACATATGGTCTTGAATGAGCTTTTGGACTCTTTAGATATATATCTAAAGAGTCCAAATTCTCATTCAAGACCGTATGTAATCTTCATCTAACTTAGCTAGGGATTTGAAATACTATATTTGAGTTGGCTAGCTCCATTTCAAGATATTATGGTTATCCAAGAGGGGATATAAAAAATGAAAAGAAGGATGTTGTTGTAGGTTATCCAAGTTGGACATAGAACCAGTGGAGAAACCTAAGGAAAAACTATGTTTCCAGGTCGAACCTTTGTAGAGGTTCCAGTACCTAAGAGTAAAATCCAGTTTGGGGCTGTTAAATTCTAACTGTACTGGTAATTGTGCTAGGGGGGAGAAATTGGATGTAATTTACTCTTCTCACAGTTGGGAGTCTTGTTTTTCATGTGGATTCAACCAAACATATTGTACATATTAAATGAGAACATAATTATTACACATGTTTAATTTACATGAACAAATGCTTCTTTGATTTATCTCTTATAGCTTAATGTATTATGCTAGATATATAATTTAAGTTGAAGGCCCATGAGATAAATATGACTTCTATGTGACATTTGTATTGAATCATCTATTTGTTGTGTTATATGAACATAATTGGTATGCATATCTAAAGATTCCAAATGCTCATTCAAGACCATATGTAATTTCCTCATCTAACTTAGCCAGGGATTTGCAATACTATATTTGAGTTGGCTAGCTCCATTTCAAGATATTATGGTTATCCAAGAGGGGATATAAAAAATGAAAAGAAGGATGTTGTTGTAGGTTATCCAAGTTGGACATAGAACCAGTGTTGAAACCTAAGGAAAAACTATGTTTCCAAGTCGAACCTTTGTAGAGGTTCTAGTACCTGAGAGTAAAATCTAGTTTGGGGCTGTTAAATTCTAACTGTACTGGTAATTGTGCTAGGGGGGAGAAATAGGATGTAATTTCTTCTTCTCATGGTTGGGAGTCTTGTTTTTCATGTGGATTCAACCAAACATATTGTACATATTAAATGAGGACATAATTATTACACATGTTTAATTTACATGAACAAATGCTTCTTTGATTTATCTCCTATAGCTTAATGTATTATGCTACATATATAATTTAAGTTGAAGGCCCATGAGATAAATGACTTCTATGTGACATTTGTATTGAATCATCTATTTGTTGTGTTATATGAACATAATTGGTACGGATATCTAATTTACATTACTAATATGTCATGCTTCTTTAATTTATATCTTATAGATGACCGGAGCATCCCTTTTTAATCTATACCTTTTGACTTCGGGTATGTGGGCAATATTCGTCTGCATATTTTTCTATCATAAAGCAGTGAGTAAAATTGTATTCCATTTGTGTCAATGTTAAGGTTAAGCACATGGATTAAAGTTTTATATATATTAGATGAGGAGGCTATGTATTACATATGGTCTTGAATGAGTTTTTGGACTCTTTACATATATATCTAAAGAGTCCAAATGTTCATTCAAGACCATATGTAATTTCCTCATCTAACTTCACCAGGGATTTGCAATACTATATTTGAGTTGGCTATCTCCATTTCAAGATTTTATGGTTATCCAAGAGGGGATATAAAAAATGAAAATAAGGATATTGAACTATAGGTTATCCAAGTTGGACATAGAACCAGTGGAGAAACCTAAAGAAAAACTATGTTTCCAGGTCGAACCTTTGTAGCGGTTCCAGTACTTGAGAGTAAAATCCAGTTTGGGGATGTTAAATTCTAACTGTACTGATAATTGTGCTAGGGGGGAGAAATAGGATGTAATTTCCTCTTCTCACAGTTGGGAGTCTTGTTTTTCATGTGGATTCAACCAAACATATTGTACATATTAAATGAGGACATAATTATTACACATGTTTAATTTACATGAACAAATGCTTCTTTGATTTATCTCCTATAACTTAATGTATTATGCTAGATATATAATTTAAGTTGAAGGCCCATGAGATAAATGACTTCTATGTGACATTTGTATTGAATCATCTATTTGTTGTGTTATATGAACATAATTGGTACGCATATCTAATTTACATTACTAATATGTCATGCTTCTTTAATTTATCTTTTATAGATGACCAGAGCATCCCTTTTTAATCTATACCTTTTGACTTCGAGTATGTGGGAAATATTCATCTGCATATTTTTCTATCATAAAGCAGTGAGTAAAATTGTATTCCATTTGTGTCAATGTTAAGGTTAAGCACATGGATTAAAGTTTTATATATATTAGATGAGGAGACTATGTATTACATATGGTCTTGAATGAGTTTTTAGACTCTCTAGATATATATCTAAAGAGTCCAAATGCTCATTCAAGACCATATGTAATCCTCATCTAACTTCACCAGGGATTTGCAATACTATATTTGAGTTGGCTAGCTCCATTTCAAGATATTATGGTTATCCAAGAGGGGATATAAAAAACGAAAAGAAGGATATTGTACTGTAGGTTATCCAAGTTGGACATAGAACCAGTGGAGAAACCTAAGGAAAAACTATGTTTCTAGGTCGAACCTTTGTAGCGGTTCCAGTACCTGAGAGTAAAATCCAGTTTGGACCTGTTAAATTCTAACTGTATTGGTAATTGTGCTAGGGGGGAGAAATAGGATGTAATTTCCTCTTCTCAAAGTTGGGAGTCTTGTTTTTCATGTGAATTCAACCAAACATATTGTACATATTAAATGAGGACATAATTATTACACATGTTTAATTTACATGAACAAATGCTTCTTTGATTTATCTCCTATAGCTTAATGTATTATGCTAGATATATAATTTAAGTTGAAGGCCCATGAGATAAATATGACTTCTATGTGACATTTGTATTGAATCATCTACTTTTTGTGTTATATGAACCTAATTGGTACGCATATCTAAAGAGTCCAAATGCTCATTCAAGACCATATGTAATTTCCTCATCTAACTTAGCCAGGGATTTGCAATACTATATTTGAGTTGGCTAGCTCCATTTCAAGATATTATGGTTATCCAAGAGGGGATATAAAAAATGAAAAGAAGGATATTGAACTGTAGGTTATCCAAGTTGGACATAGAACCAGTGGAGAAACCTAAGGAAAAACTATGCTTCCAGGTCGAACCTTTGTAGAGGTTCCAGTACCTGAGAGTAAAATCCAGTTTGGGGCTGTTAAATTCTAACTGTACTGGTAATTGTGCTAGGGGGGAGAAATAGGATGTAATTTCCTCTTCTCACAGTTGGGAATCTTGTTTTTCATGTGTATTCAACCAAACATATTGTACATATTAAATGAGGACATAATTATTACACATGTTTAATTTACATGAACAAATGCTTCTTTGATTTATCTCCTATAGCTTAATTTATTATGCTAGATATATAATTTAAGTTGAAGGCCCATGAGATAAATATGACTTCTATGTGACATTTGTATTGGATAATCTATTTGTTGTGTTATATGAACATAATTGGTACGCATATCTAAAGAGTCCAAATGCTCATTCAAGACCATATGTAATTTCCTCATCTAACTTCTCTAGGGATTTGCAATACTGTAATTGAGTTGGCTAGCTCCATTTCAAGATATTATGGTTATCCAAGAGGGGATATAAAAAATGAAAACAAGGATATTGAACTGTAGGTTATCCAAGTTGGACATAGAACCAGTGGAGAAACCTAAGGAAAAACTATGTTTCCAGGTCAAACCTTTGTAGAGGTTCCAGTACCTGAGAGTAAAATCCAGTTTGGGGCTGTTAAATTCTAACTGTACTGGTAATTGTGCTAGGGGGAGAAATAGGATGTAATTTCCTCTTCTCACGGTTGGGAGTCTTGTTTTTCATGTGGATTCAACCAAACATATTGTACATATTAAATGAGGACATAATTATTACTCATGTTTAATTTACATGAACAAATGCTTCTTTGATTTATCTCCTATAGCTTAATGTATTATGCTACATATATAATTTAAGTTGAAGGCCCATGAGATAAATGACTTCTATGTGACATTTGTATTGAATCATCTATTTTTTGTGTTATATGAGCATAATTGGTACGCATATCTAATTTACATTACTAATATGTCATGCTTCTTTAATTTATCTTTTATAGATGACCGGAGCATCCCTTTTTAATCTATCCCTTTTGACTTCGGGTATGTGGGCAATATTCATCTGCATATTTTTCTATCATAAAGCAGTGAGTAAAATTGTATTCCATTTGTGTCAATGTTAAGGTTAAGCACATGGATTAAAGTTTTATATATATTAGATGAGGAGGCTATGTATTACATATGGTATTGAATGAGTTTTTAGACTCTTTAGATATATATCTAAAGAGTCCAAATGCTCATTCAATACCATATGTAATCCTCATCTAACTTCACCAAGGATTTGCAATACTATATTTGAGTTGGCTAGCTCCATTTCAAGATATTATGGTTATCCAAGAGGGGATATAAAAAATGAAAAGAATGATGTTGATGTAGGTTATCCAAGTTGGACATAGAACCAGAGGAGAAACCTAAGGAAAAACTATGTTTCCAAGTCGAACCTTTGTAGAGGTTCCAGTACCTGAGAGTAAAATCCAATTTGGGGCTGTTAAATTCTAACTGTACTGGTAATTGTGCTAGGGGGGAGAAATAGGATGTAATTTCCTCTTCTCACGGTTGGGAGTCTTGTTTTTCATGTGGATTCAACCAAACATATTGTACATATTAAAAGATGAATTTCGCTCTCCCAATCATTTCTAAATCACCTATATCACCAAGAAAACATGTTTTAAAAGAACATACTTTAGTATGGGAAAGACCTTAGGTTTCAAATATTACAAGAAGGTTTTTGATATCGTTGAGAGAATGTGGAAAATAGAATCCATAAACAAATTATTTTTCAAAACGTATTACTTTCAAAGTATCACCAAGGAATGTACAAGGGTGTTCAATGAATTAACGTTATTTATTTAAATTCCATGATTTATATCTTACTCATAATTTTAACAAATTATTAAATAATGATCTAGATTGGATAATTATATTATTTGTCATATATTTTGATGCTTATAGAGTGAAAAAACTGAAAGAATCAACTTGTAGGGTCATTTTAATGGGGCGTGGAGAATTCGGGTCTAAAACCTTTTGGAGTAATTTTGAGGTATTAAATGACATTTCTGGGGTTCAAACGATTATCCCTTGTGTTGAAATCTTGACCATTATTCTACACTTAAAGACATATATATCCAATGCTACAAGAAAAAAATCAAATGAAGTTCATTCAAAATTTATGCCTTTAGTAAGTTGACCTATCATGTTGACCACCATGGTACGAGAGAATGACATTTTAGCCCCATTACTCATGCATGGAAAGCTAACTACATGTGGAATTTTAACAAGACTCTAAAAGGTCTAAAATCACAAACCTCGTTAATGGTTAACGAAGTCAAATCTTACACCTAGTTGGCTATCACGCTATGTTAAATACTTGGCCACTAGGGGTAAATGTTTTTTTATCTATAGTACAAGTCATGAGTTCCCCAATTTTACCTCATGTAAAGCATGATTCTAGGATTGCTACAATTTGTACTTGGTTTTTTATTATGATGATGCCCTGTCTCAATCACTTGGCCATCTCTTGATGGGTAGTTAAATCTTTATAACAATACTTAATTAAAATTTATATCTATTTGTATTATGTGAAATTATGTAAAAAATGGTATACTACTTTTCATAAAATTGGGTTGAGTTTATCATATATTTCAATGAAAGTTGATTAAATATGTTTTCTTTAAAAGGATCTAACAATTTTGGTAAGGTATGAATTTGCAATTTTGTGTGGCTCTCTATCAACCTTCACTTAATCATTTCTAGAAAAAATCTACTTGCTCATTCATATACCCACTTTCTATTCAAATGCACGAGTTTTGAACTCTCAGTAACTATGTTTTTCCACGCAAAAAAATTATGTCATATAATACATTATGTCACATAAATTTACATAAAAACAATACATATCCAACATTCTTAAACAAAAATTATTTTACTTATATATAATTTTAAATATTTAATATTCTTATAAAATTTCATCAATTATTTAATCATTCCAATTAAAATTAATCATGGATGTGTATTTGTTATTTGTTTTATATTTATCTTAACGCCAAATGAAAAGTTTCTTTAAAAGTAAATTTTTTTTTTTATATCCTAAAAAACTAGACTTAGATCAATGATTAAAAAATTATCTTGATTATGATATATGATATATTTATTTTATATTTATATGAGAAGTTTTCATAAAAGTATTCTGTGTATATCCCAAAACACTATATTTAGATAAAATTATTAAGACAATATATTGCCTATCAATGTGATGAGCTATATTATATATTTTTTTATATTTATGAGAAGTTTCCATAAAATTATTCTTTGTATATCCCAAAATACTATATTTAGATCAAATTATTAAGACAATATATTGCCTATCAATGTGATTAGCGATTAGCTATGGCATGTGGCAAACACATTACTTTAAATGGAAAACCTTCCCTTGGTTCTATGAAGTGATGGTGATGCTTGTTGATTACATTTGGCCAATGCTAGATTTCAATCTAATCAGTTAAAAATTAAGATTTATATGGTAAGGTTTTTCTTTTGATAAAACCAATTCTTTTTTGTGGAGTGAGGAACATAATTTTGGCATGTGTGGCTTCGAGGAATTTTAGGGAAACCATGTGTGGAAAGGGACCTACTGTTAAAATTCCACCATATCCCAACCGACAGAAAAAGTGCCATGATTAAATACAATCTTTTCATATAAATGTTAGCAAGCCTTCCAAAACAACTCATAGCTGGGTTGGTGGGGTATGACTGAACCCTATCAGAGAGTGTGGACCCTCTTAATGATGCAGGGTGAAACCTTTGGATTATTTGTGTACAAATGGTAAAAATTCAATTCATTGCAAGTTCAAGCATAGAATGTAGTAGAGATTGGTATTCTTCTATATATTTAGAATGGCTATTCTCCCTATAGAGAAGCCTAGAAGAGGAATAGGACTACTTAGGTGTCCATGAAAAGGAACGATAAAGGGTAGTGTCACAATCTCAATGATCCTAGGTAAACTAAAATGAAATTATTTATTGGTAGTATCATGACCTAAAGTGGACCAATAATAATATAAACATAGCTGTATCTCAGCAGGAATGAAAAGGCCAAGGGAAAAATTGCATGTGCTCATGCTGGCTCATTCAGCGTACCAATTTCTAGATATCAATATTTTATCCATATCCAACTGCCTGCCAACCATTACAAAAGGCTTCTTGGACACTCCTGATTCTTCAGGCTTTACGAGACCATTTGTTGGCACAGACTTGTTGGGTGCATATTGAAAGGTATAAGATTTTAAGTACAGTTAATTTTCTCCCTTTCAAGCTCTATTTATGACAGTTTGCTATGAGACAAAGGATATCTGTTGCCATAACTCTAGTGGGCTTTCTTCTGAGCTTTTTTTCGCTGTATTTTCGGGTTCAGAATGTACCCACAAACCTGTTATTATGAAAAGGAAATTTACAGTGCCAGTGTGAGATGGAGATGTTGTTACTGTTTGCAGAAGTTTGTAGCCATTCATTAATTACTTTCTAGGGTTCTGATCATTATAAAATAAGCTTTTAGGCCATTGCCTCTGCATTGCAATCTGTTGTGTGGAGTTAGATTCTAATATTTTCAAAAGCATTTCTCTTTTGGGTACTTATTCTAATAACATATGCACATATAGATACTGTGATAGATGCAAGTAATAGCTGGGAATAAATCTAAACCATAAACCATAAAAACATTTCTTCCCATAAATCAATTCCAAAATAATCTACAGAAGATGTGATTCAACGTAGTTTTCAAAATATAGATGATGCAAAGAAATTCATTACAGAGTTATCTATTATTGGCAAGGGACAACGCTACATATTATGGACTTTATATGAGTGCAACAAACAATGCCATTATACGGTGTTGATTTCTATCATATTCATCCTGCAAGCCATGGAAGAAAATGCAATCCTCTAATGTTATCAATGAGAAAACAATGACAGTAACAATTATAATCCCGTAGTGGAATTTATGTTCAAGCCTTACCCGCATGGACGACAGGAGAAACAAGGCGTCGGCAGCAGCAACAGCGCAGCTACAGCAGCACCAGGGCGTCGGCGGCAGCAACAGTGCGAACACGATAGAAACGCAATAGTAACACGTGAAAAATGAAACAGTAAACCATACAAACTCGCGAGCAATTTATTTATAGAAAATAGTTCGGCCGAACTAATAGTTCGGCCGAAGTTTTCTAGTAGTTTGGCCGAAATTCAATTGCCGGTTTTCCAAACTCCGACAAAAATTCTGTTTGCCAGCGCCGTCAGTGTGGCGTCATTGTTAACGGAATTCAAAGTTTGGCCGAACTTTTATAATAGAGTTCGGCCGAACTTTGTAAGAGTTCGGACGAACTTCTAAAAATGTTCGGTCGAACTATTGTTGAAAAAAAATTTCGGGCCCCGATTCTCACAAAAGTGTAACCCAGCTTCACGTTTCCACCCACTAGTGAGAGTGGTGTGAATTAATTATTAATTAATTCACTAATTATTAACTCATTAATCAACTAAAGAATACATCAGTTAACTACAGTGCATGGACAGTTTCAGTGGAGACCAGTGAAGAGGTAGGTGAAAGAGCAGTGTGACTATCAGTTGTGACTATACTGTTGCATGATTTGCAAAAACCAGTGATTGGAGATGCCAATGAGGATTGCGTGAGAAAGTATGGACCAATTCGAGTTCATTCAGAGCCATTCTTCAGCAATGATTGCGCAGTAGAGGCAGGCTATTAGGTGGTAGAGATTGGAGCATGTGATTTGCTAGATCGGGCTTGATTAGTGTGTAACAATTGGAGATTGTACTGAGAGAATTGTGAAGCGCTTTGTATAATGATTGTTACATGATCTCTATGACATATAATATACAGATAGTTGGGGGTTTTCAGCTTTAATATTTCCCATAAAATACTGTGTTCATATGTGTGATTGTTTATGGTTTTAATGTGCGCATGCGATTGTTTTTTATTTCTGCAATTAATGATCAATGGTAGAAGAGATTCTGTATTGTGCATGAAGTTAAAATAGTGTGTGATCAGGAGAATCTCGGTGAATAATATATCAGTTATTCAAATTTCTACATCCTCCTTCTTCTCTGCCTCACTGCTTCATTTCTGCATTCTCTAACCTCTCTATGCATATCTATGAGATATCATTTATAGAGTTCTCCTCATGAATGTTTGTATTCTACAGAGAATTCAAAGTGAATAGCCATGACCCCTTGACTTTTTCCTTCTCATTTCTTTGTCCAACTCATTCAGAAAAATATAACAATATGTACAAACTTCAATATTATAGTGGAGTTTTGTTTGCCTACGGAGACTTGCCCTTGCATCACAAACAATATAAAATCAATTAAACATTTACATTCACATTTTATGTTACATACATCAATTTCACTCAGCCCTTTTTCTGGCCTTTGGCTTTGCTGTTTTTGTCTTTTCTGCTGCTATTAAGTAATTGTTCTGCATACCTCTGTTGTTCACTACAATTGTGTATCTGCTGCATATATAACTTCTTTACAAGTTTAGCCCCAAATAAATCTCAAAGTCTAGCAATCTTTACATGTTGAAGCTTTTCTTATTTTCTGAATTAGGAAATTTAAATAAATGTATGCGGTAAACCACTTGATTCCTAATAAAATCTCAAACTCTCATTGCGTATAAAAAATGTAGCTTCTCCTTATTATCTACTAGCAAATTAAATAAATGCGGAGGCTTAACTCTTTTCTATGTTTCAAACCACATTCCTCAGATTACAAATCTGAGTCAATTTAACTCACACTCTGGCAATTATAAAACTATGCGGAAGTTGTTTGTCTATAGGTATGGTGGTTATAAAACCCCACGAAGCATATAATATGCTCTTTTATTAAAGTCCTATGGTTATAACTCTTAATTCGACTTTACTTAAAACCTCGACCCGAAATCCTTCGAATCTATAATGCTTTGGCATATAAATGGAGACTAAACTTTCGTCATAGTATTAAATACTTATGGAATAATTGGTTCCAAAACACTTACTCAATGACCAACCTTAAGCTTATAACGTTAACTCCATTTAAATCTAAGAACAAGAGTTTTGTGTTACGCTGGATTCTTATGGGCCCCACGCATGCAATATCCAATGTACCCAAACATATCTTCGCAACTGCACATATATGGATATATGTATCAATATTTTACAATCTAGCAGATATCCAACTCACTTAACATTGGAATTAACCCAAAGGGTGACTTTAGTACATAACCCATCTTATGAAATTGAACCGATACTTTGATTTGGCGTCAATAAAAACCTTCGACCAATACTCTATAACATATACCAGGTCCCACACTCTAATCCTTGATCTCTGGAACTCAAAAGGCTCAACCACATTTTAAAACCTATCGGATTCACAAATGTTTAAACTCGAGCTCATTAACATATGTAATTGCTTTCGGGGCCCACCACTTATCATTCACCTATCAACCATAATATATATCAACACCCCAATCAACTGTTATAGCACATATAATAAGCCTTGGACCTTACCTCAAGAACCCAACAATATTACAATCCCTTTGAGTCCCACAACACATCACGACATACCTTTGCATTGTCGACCCCGTCAAACACATAACAATATTCAAACTTTGGTTAAAACACAACACTGGCATTAAATAACCTTCGGGCCCACACAACACAACGTATCTCTTTTTTATCCGACGGTTGAAATCTTGTCGCGTTCTAGCTAACTGATCCTACGGCAATCACGTGATTAATTTACACGGAGTTTATTTCTCCAAACTCACGTGATGGACTAGGCCCCAGGGCTTAAACAACCCTTCTCATCCGATGGCTGAGACATCGTCGCATCAACTCCATTGATCTAACGACCATAAACTAATATCGCATTTTTTCAAATACCAAGCATTAACACCCCAGAAAAACGTGATAAAAGTGGTTTTATTAAACCACTTCAGGACACGCATCTTTCATCCAGTGGAATCGCATTTTTTTTACAAAATTTTTTTACCACCTTTACAAAGCCGAGACCGCTGGTTTTCTGTCTCCAGTTTTACTGTTCATTCAGGGTTCTGTTATCGGCTCAAGGTTCCACTCAAATTTATTTCTTTAACGCTTTTATATATGTGAACTCTGCCTTCGCTCTTGTTTATTCTCGCTTCACCACTGTTCCATTGACTTCTGGTTCCGCCATATCTCTAGTTCGTGGTTCCGTTTCTTGCTTCCGCATTCAAATCCACTTCTTTGTATTTCTTTTAAACGACTTGCCTTAACCTTCATCATAGTGTTTCTTCATATGTTAAACTCTACCGCCTTAACATGGCAACATACCTGGTCCAACTCCACTCTCATTTTCATTAACCAGAGTTAATTCTCTTCTATCTCGTTCCAGCTACTCCGATGCATCTCTACTCCTCAACACCTTTGAAATCCATTTGATTTCGCTCCACTCCAACGTTTGTTCCGATTCTTCCATCCACTTTTGTGTGCTTTCACCGTGATAAACCTGAAACTTCACACCCTATGCAAACATTGTTGACACTAAGTCAAAATTACCACGTTTCAATGATTTCAAACCCTACAGCATGTGTTCAGCTTCTTACTCTGTTTACAAAGAAATTTCTCTTTCATTTCAAACATAGAAGCCTTATAAATGTTCCTTTCTTTGCATAATAGATTTACTCACCTACCACTAATACATACAAAATTTGATTCACACAATTCATAACACAACAGTCTCATAACCATACAGCTCAGTAATAAAACATGAATTCAGAATAATTCTCTGTATTAACACATTCAGAATATTCAAGTCGATGGCCCTTCTCCTCCTACTCTCTGTCTCTGATCAACTATCTGCCTCTAATTCCTCATCTATCTCCTGCTGCCTTTTTTTCCTCTTTTCTTTGCTTGATGCTTTCTCTGATGCCTCCCTGCTACTTTGCTTCTCTCTTTGCCATCAATGAAAAAATTTCCAACAATCTCCCCCTTTGGCATTGATGGCAACACATCCACCAATAATCATCCAATTCTTCCTCCAAGTCTTCCTCTGCCTATCTTCTTTTGCTTGTTTTTCCTCCCCCTTTGACATCAATGGAAAAGGGTTGCACATTTCCTAGTGTGCTTTCTATCTATTTATTTCCTCTCTCTGAGATGTGTTTAGGCCTTCTTCTTCTGACTTTGTACCCTGCTGCTCCAAACTAGTGTACAAGAGTTGCTGAGAGAACACTTATGAGGATTTTTGAACTTGTATATACACAGTAAGTTGTTGAGAGAACACTTTTGAGGATTGTTGAACTTGTATAATTATACTTATATAATCAGAGATGCATCATTGGATCAAAACTAAAATACTGAGAATGCTTCAAATATACTTCAGTCTCTAGTATTATCTTCATCAGAAATCCATATCTGTTGAGGAAGATTGTAGATGGAATATGTCTTCTTCTGCACTACACATCTGCAGTACAACACCTGTTCAATTATGATGATGATGCCAATATATATTTGATAGCTTTGGTTCACCTTTTCTACGTGTTGGTGATGATATGAGCTAGGATGTTGATAATGATATTACACTTACTAGCTAAAAGGTCCTTGTTACTAATGTGATCAGTGAATCAAGCCAGAGTTTGCAACTTATTGTGAGATTAGATGATATATTTCAATCTAAGAGACCAAATGACTTTGTTGCTTGTACAATGTAATTTCAAAGCAAACCCTTAAGGCTAGATACATTCAGTGTATTAGTCAATCTCACTTATCAATCATGTAATTTTCTTCATGACATATGGGGGTATGTATGTCAATGATCAATCTCTCTTTAAAGATGAATTACCAGCAAATCATTTATGCTAAAGTAGGATTTGGATGAATTAACAAAATACTTTTGAGCTTCAAAAGGTAATCACAACTATTCCTTCATGCTTCAGATACATTAACTGCTCTATCATGATGATCTTCAGCAAAACATCTTCAAGTTGTTTGATTGAAGTCTCAACAGACAGACTTCACACAGTTTTATGAATGATCTTAAGAAAGAGGCCTTGAAGATATATATGTACTGACTTGAGAATGGCATGCGGTTATATCTAGTAATAGATCATGCTCAATATACTACTTCAAGTGTAAACAAGATACTTATCCTTTTTCCTTTTCATTGACCCTTTTATGCTTGATGTACTCTTGCCATAATCCTTTGATCCTGAGGACCTGTACCATACCACTGCTCCACTGACAACACTTGATATTCCACTGATAGGCATGCTGCTTGTACTAAATATCCATTGATATACTTTCACTTCAGCTCACACATGAACCCATAGTTTCTACTATTGATCTTTCCATTGTTCACACCAACAATCATCAGTATACTGAATTAGATCTTGGCATCATTAACCACTTTTCTTAATCTGTCATTCTGTTCAAAGGAATGCCACTATATTTTCCTTTCTAGGACTGCTCCAGAATCATTGCTGCTTTATATACAATTCAACTGTTCTAACATAAATATCTTTGGGAAGACATCTTCAATTTCTATACTAGGAATCTTCATGGGCATATCACTCAAAGATTTACTTTCATTAACCTGTTGGCTATTGTGTGCTTCAGGTATTCTTCTTCCTCTCTAGTTCTATGTTAGAGAAATTTTCCTTTACATTCCTGATCATATAGTTGTCCTCATTCCAAGGAGTTCTTCTTAGACTGCTTTTGAGGGGACTATTTATGAACTGCTCTCCCCCTGGGATGTTGCTTCATGTCTATCATTGGTTGGAAATTTGCATTGCTTCCTGGAGCAGCTCCCCCTGAGACTATGATGGATTCATTATGTTATTGATGTAATAGGCTTCCCCTTTCTCTTTTCCTTCCATACTTTATTGTGGTTCTTCATAATGTCTACACTTCTTTTTGGTTCATAGTTTTGTTTGATTTTATTTGATTCCATCATCTGTCTAGATTTCTTTAATGTATATGGCAGATTACAATCCTTTTCTTTGTGACCAAGCTTGAGGCATACATAGCATATTATTTTTCCAAGGTACATTTGAGCTGATGTATAATATTTTTTTCCCCTCTTTGAACACAATTTACATTCAACTAGTTTATGTCCAAATTTATTGCATGCATAACAGTAGCCATGGAAATGATTTGTGTACCTGGTGAAAGATTGTCTTTTCCAGTTGCTTACTTGAAGGGTTCTTCTCATTTTCTGCATCCTTTGCTGGTTGGACTGAATTTTCTTTGTCTTACAGTATGCTACAATATGTCCAGGTTTATGACAAGAAAAACAAGTGATACTTCCCATGGGAGGAAATAACCTTCTTTGACATCTTCCAAATTTATTCAATTCATCCTTAGGAGCGTATGAGCCCTTTGCAGCTGATTGTTTCATCCTATCATTCTCTGTTGTTTCATGTTGCTGCTTGATTCTGTTTGTTTCTTTACAACTCATGTTGTTGCTGGCTTCTTCTTCTGTAGGAATCTTCTAAGCTGCTTCATTATCCTTTACAGCTTTTACAAAGATGATATTCCTGTTATCTTCTACCTTGGACTTACTGGTTTCTCCTTCATATCCTATCCCAGCCTTTATGAGAGGTGACCTTTGAGCATTTAGAATCTTGTCCAAATATTCAGAGCTTTTCATTTGAGGAGTATTCATTAATAATTCTCTTTGGGCCTTTTCTAATTTTTTTCTCAGGCTTACTACTTCTTCTTCTAATCTCCCACATTCTTGAATTTTCTCTCTCATTTGTTGCAGCAGAGTGTCTTCTATTTTCCTTGCTTCTTCAAGTTGAGTCTTCAGGCCAACAATCTCTTTCTCATCTTCATATTCTTTCTCATCACATATTTGCACCAATGTCTTCAGTAATCTTTTTTCATTCTTCAATCTTTCTATTTCAGTCAAGGTTGTGTCAAGTCTGGCTTTCTCCTTAGCTGTAATTTCTTCATGGAACTTACTTCCATTCACACTAGCAGGTACCTCATTTGACTGATCATTTTCCTATTGACATGAATTTTTCTTCTTCTTAATTCTCTTCTCCTTCTTGACACTGCAGTCCCTAGTGTCTTCTTCATGCATGAAATGCAATCTATCCCAAATTTCTTTTGCAGAGGTTAGATCCATTATTAAATCAAGATCCTTATTATGAAGATTTTTATATATCACACAATTAGCCTTGGCATTCCGCTGTTGTTCTTGCAAAGAGGGAGAGTTTGTGCAGTAACAATCACATACAAGTTTCCATACCTCAGGTTCATAAGCCAATAATTCTGTTTTAACCTTATCCCTCCATTCAAGGAAGTTTGTTGTATTTAGAACTGGTAGATTTTGATAGTCCATGACTCAACCAGATCTCCTTCAAGCTATTAGGCTTACACCAAAGGAACCCACTCTGATACCAATTGTTGAACCCTTAGTTAAACTGAGAGGGGGGGTGATTCATTTTAACACATTCATGGAATTTTAAAACTTATTTACACCTTCATTTCATGTTCAACTTAATATGTCAGTAATCTTAGAATGTGAGCAGCAAGTATTAAGATAATGTGTCAGCAGACTTAATATGAGAGCAACAAGTATTAAGTAGATTAGATAAATCATATCAACACATAAACATCATACACAGAGACAACAGATATAAGTGGAAACCCATAAAGGGAGAAACCACATCTTATTATTGTTGTGATGCAAAGGCAAGCTCCAACTCCCTCTCACCACTGATTTTCTGTAGGCTCCAACCCACAGGAGGCTCCTACCTCAATTCTGCAAGCTACAACTTGCAAGGAAGCTCCAAATCCCATCAATTTTCTGTAGGAACCAACCTATAGGAGGCTCCAACCTCAGCCAGCTACAACTGACTTCTATCAAGCTACAACTTGATATGGAAGCACCAACTTCCTCTATTTTCTACAGGCTACAACCTACAGGAGGCTCCTACCTCAGTCAGCTACAACTGACATCTATCAAGCTACAACTTGATAGGGAAGCTCCAACTTCCTCACTCTTTCAAAAGAAAACAGTTGTTGATTTACTTGGATATCAGCTCTGTTCTGTTCCTTCCTTTCTGCTGTCCATCAGTCCTCATATCTGCCTTGTATCATCTCTGCATCTTCTTAGATTCTCTTTCAGCTCCTCCTTCTTCTCTGCCTCATTGCTTCATTTCTGCATTCTCTAACCTCTCTATGCATATCTATGAGATATCATTTATATAGGTCTCCTCATGACTATTTGTATTCTACAGAGAATTCGAAGTGAACAGACATGACCCCTTGACTTCTGCCTTCTCATTTCTTTGTCCAACTCATTCAGAAAAATATAACAATATGTACAAACTTCAATATTATAGTGGAGTTTTGTTTTCCTACGGAGACTTGCACTTGCATCACGAACAATATAAAATCAATTAAACATTTACATTCACATTTTCAGTTACATACATCAATTTCACTCAGCCCTTTTTTTGGCCTTTGGCTTTGCTGGTTTTGTCTTTTCTGCTACTGTTAAGTAACTGTTCTGCATACCTTTGCTGTTCACTGCAATTGTGTATCTGCTGCATATATAACTTCTTTACAAGTTTAGCCCCAAATAAATCTCAAAGTCTGGCAATATTTACATGCTGAAGCTTTTCTTATTTTCTAAACTGGGCAATTTAAATAAATGTATGCGGTAAACCACTTGATGCCTAATAAAATCTCAAACTCTCATTGCATATAAAAAATGCAGCTTCTCCTTATTATCTGCTGGCAAATTAAATAAATGTGGAGGCTTAACTCTTTTCTATGTTTCAAACCACATTCCTCAGATTACAAATCTGATTCAATTTAACTCACACTCTGGCAATTATAAAACTATGCGGAACCTGTCTGTTTATAGGTATGGTGGTTATAAAACCCCACGAAGCATATAATATGCTCTTTTATTAAATTCCTATGGTTATAACTCTTAATTCGACTTTAATTAAAAACCCGACTCGAAATCCTCCGAATATATAATGCTTTGGCATATAAATGGATATTAACCTTTCTTCATAGTATTAAATACTTATGGAATAATTGGTTCCAAAACACTTACTCTATGACCAACCTTAAGCTTATAACGTTAACTCCATTTAACTCTAAGAACAAGAGTTTTGTGTTACGTTGGACTCTTATGGGCCCCACGCATGCAATATCCAATGTACCCAAACATATCTTCGGAACCACACATATATGGATATATGTATCAATATTTTACAATCTGGCAGATATCCAACTCGCTTAACATTGGAATTAACCCAAAGGGCGACTTTAGTCCATAACCCGTCTTATGAAATTGAACCGATATTTTTATTTGGCGTTAATAAAAACCTTCGACCAATACTCTATAACATATACCGGGTCCCACACTCTAATCCTTGACCTCCGGAACTCAAAAGGCTCAACCACATTTTAAAACCTATCAAGTACACAAATGTTTAAACCTGAGCTCATTAACATATGTAATTTCTTTCGGGACCCACCACTTATCGTTCACCTATCAACCATAACATATATCAATGCCCCAATCAACTATTATAGCACATATAATAAACCTTGGACCTTACCTTAAAAACCCAACAATATTACAATCCGTTTGGGTCCCACAACACGTCACGACATACCTTTGCATTATCGACCCCGTCAAACACATAAAAATATTCAAACTTTGGTTAAAACACAACACTGGCATGAAATAGCCTTTGGGCTCACACAACAAAACGTACCTCTTTTTTATCCGATGGTTGAAATCTTGTCGCATTCCAGCCAATCGATCCTACGAAAATCACGCGATTAATTTACACGGAGTTTATCTCTCCAAACTCACGCGATGGACTAGGCACCAGTGCTTAAACAACCCTTCTCATTCGATGGTTGAGACGTCGTCGCATCAACTCCAGTGATCCAACGACCATAAACTAATATTGAATTTTTTCAAATACCGAGCATTAACACCCTAGAAAAACGAAATAAAAGTGGTTTTATTAAACCACTTCAGGACACGCATCCTTCATCTAGTGGAATTGCGTTTTTTTCACAAAAATTCCTTACCACCTTTACAAAGCGCGAGACCGTTGGTTTTCTGTCTCCGATTTTACTCTTCATTTAGAGTTCCGTTATCGGCTCAAGGTTCCACTCAACTTTATTTCTTCATCTCTTTTATATATATGAACTCTGCCTTCGCTCTTGTTTATTATCGCTTCACCACTGTGACATTGAATTCTAGTTCCGCCGTATCTCTAGTTCGTGGTTTCGTTTCTTGCTTTTGCGTTCAAATCCACTTCTTTGTATTTCTTTTAAACGGTTCGCCTTAACCTTCATCACAGTGTTTCTTCATATGTTAAACTCTACCGCCTTAACATGGCAACATACCTGGTCCAAATCCACTCTCATTTTCATTAACCAGGGTTCACACTCTTCCATCTCGTTCCAGCTACTTCGATGCATCTCTACTCCTTATCACCTTTGAAATTCATTTGATTTTTCTCCGCTCCAGCATTGGCTCTGATTCTTCCATCCACTTTTGTGTGCTTTCGCCATGATAAACCTGAAACTTTACACCTTATGCAAACAATGTTGACAGTAAGTCAACATTACCACGTTTCAATGATTTCAAACCCTACAGCATGTGTTCGGCTCCTTACTCTGTTTACATAGAAATTTCTCTTTCATTTCGAACATAGAAACCTTATAAAGGTTCCTTTCTTTGCATAATAGATTTACTCAACTACCACTAATACATACAGAATTTTATTCACACAATTCATAACACAACAGTCTCATAACCATACAGCTCAGTAATAAAACATGAATTCAAAATAATTCTCTGTATTAACACATTCAGAATATTCAAGTCGATGGCCCTTCTCCTCCTACTCTCTGTCTCTGATCAGCTATCTGCCTCTAATTCCTCGTCTGTCTCCTGTTGTCTTTGTTGCCTCTTTTCCTTGTTTAATGCTTTCTCTGCTGCCTCCCTACTACTTTGCTTCTCCCTTTTCCATCAATGACAAAATTTCGAACAGGTATCCATTTGGGCAAGTTCGTTATAAGGCTTCTTTTGTACGCAGATGACCTTATATTGATTGTTAAATCGACTCTTGGTTTGTGAGAGCACTTATGTTCCCTTGAGAATTTTTGTAGAAGGGTGGGGATGCAAGTCAATATTAGTAAAACGAAAGTAGTGGTTTTCTCTAACAAAATAAAGCATAACCAGCATAAGTTCTACTTTGAAGGTAGCATTCTGGAAGAAGTTGCAGACTACAAATACCTCGGAATTGACTTCAACAGAAATTTAAGTTGGGATGGTTGTAGAAAGAAAAGAACTTTAGGGGGTTGGAAAGAATTTTATGCTCTTCAAAACAGGTGTAGAGAGGCAGAGCTATGGGACTGGAAAACCACTCTAACTCTTTTTGGGCTTCTAGTGATTCTGGTGATTCTCTACGGTTGTGAACTATGGGCCAGCAGCACAACCAAGATGTAGTGGAAACAAATTGAGAAAATTCAGAAGCATTTTATTACAAACAAATTCGAAATTAAAAGTGCAGTTCCTTATGCTATCCTGTTAAGTGAAACAAGGGTTGCTCCTATTGAAGAAATTGCTATGGTGCGAGTCATAAGGTATTTGAAAAAAACTAAGCAAATGGAAGAGGTTAGATGGCCTAAGGTTGTGTTTTGTGACAGATTGTGCAAAAGAAAGAAGACTTGGATGTGGAAAAATAACAAATGGTTTAGTAAATGGGGCATTTTCTTGAGCATGTCTCCTACAAACAGTAAAGAGATAAAAAAATTTGTTATGGATAAGTTCCACAAGCGTACTTGGGAGAAAGAGCTAGGGAGAAAGAAGAAGTACTACATTGAAGATTTTAACCCCACTCATAACCATCAGCAAATGGCGTACATAGGGACCAATATTTCTTGGAGATATAAAATTATTATTGCTCAATTAAGGATTAATTCTCATCAAATCTGTTCTGAAACAAGGCGTTGGAAAAGGCCAAAAGAAATATGGGAGGAAAGAGTATGTATTTTTTTCTCTTCCGAAAAAGTTGAAATAGAAAAAAAATTCATTTTAGAATGCGAGGCATTCAAAGACAACATGGAAAATTATGCAAGTATTCTGGCAGCTAGTTCTTGGGATAATCTATTCAGCGAAGAGTTTGTTGAGAAGCTGGGAGCATTTATTGTAAAACTTCACAGGAAAAGGGTCGAATACAAAAGCCAAATGGAAAAGCAATCTGTCCCATAGGCTATTTTTAGACTCCTGCACGTTAAGAATACTTTATTTCTTTCTTTCTATTCTGAACGACTTCGGCTAGTAGGTTTTAGGTTTACTATCAAAAGTTACTGCGTTGGTTCACAACTTCAATTGCATAGATGGTGAGGATCTCCTAAACTCTTATTTCCTTACTCAATTGTTTATCTTGAAGAATATATATTATAAAATGGAAATGGAAAGACTATATTTGAAAAAAAATTATGATAGCCAAATTGTGTATTAATTAAGTATTGTAATATCCCAAATCCCGAATAGACAGTAATATTAGGCACAATAGACTAAAAACTACAGCAACAAAAAATACACCATCAAAACATACAAACTGGAGTCAGAAACAATTGTTGACCCATTTTATTAATTTGAATCGAATGAGTACAATAGTGTTGCTGGAAAGCTTGCACCTAGACTTGCTCAAGCAGGCTAAAGAACAACTCAGTCTCAAACTAAATCTCCTATTGGAAATGACTCTGTGTGGCTCTGCCTCTGTGCTGCCTAGCCCACAAATGTTGTTGCTCACTAACTTTGAAATGATTTATAGGTTTCTTCCCTTGCTCATAAAATTTCAGAAATTGGACATACAACTCTACTCATCAAACCCACAAAAACCCAGAAATGGTTTGTTAAAAGATCGACAGTGGAAAATGGCCCTCTTGGGCTTGGCTCAATAAACTGTTGGGGAAATTGAACCACTGGAGGGAACTGCAGGAAATTGTCTCCAGAATGATGCAATAATCCTTGGTAGGAGGTGGCTAGCCTCCCCTCCAATTCTCTTGATGTGAATTCCCTACTCTCCAACCTACTGGCACAACTCCATAGTGCATTGCGTCCTCCACTGCATAGTCTCCTCGTCCGTCGCATAGTCCAGAAATGGCTACGGTATCACCTGAAGCCGTTGATGGAAAATCCCCTCATAAAATTTGGAACTCCTCTCCTGAGCGGGCACTCGAATTCCCCTGAGACATAGGTTGAGATCTTCGCTTGAAGATATTGTGTGCTAAACAAAACTACAGACTCGACTCTAAGACTTAAGCATGCTCTCTCAAAATGAAAAGAAGAAAAATAGCTGAATGAATGAGGAAATGAGAGTTTCCTTCTTCCTTTTGTTAATTGAGGCTCAACATTTTCCTTGGGTCCCACCTTGGCCTACACTTCCTCTCCTTGAGTCACTCATGTGCTACATTCCTCCAGCCACTCACACACTACCTTCTTCATGTCCCCTCCACGCTGCCACCTAAGAATATCTCAACCCCACCACTAGAGCCGCAATTTTCCCTTAGGAACTTTAGGAAGTGGATTTATTTTGGTAAAATGTTATTTGTGGGTCCCCTACCCACTTTATTTTTGTCCAACATTAGGAAAGGAAAAAATTAATCAAAATTAATATTCCAATTAGTTTAACTACTAATTTGGAATATTACAGTTATTAAAATCGAATTCGAGTTTATTCCAAGTTCGAATTTGATATATTAGTTTTTCAAGTAAGAAAAAACATGGTTTATATTATGTACCAGTACAAGTTAGCACAATATCTGCCTATAAATATTCATAAAATCCCCCATAGTAAGGAAACATAACTCACAATAGTATCAATCAGTAATGCTCATAGAGAGGCCCATATAATCATGATATAAGGAAACCATAAACCCCCCATGTAGTGGAGCCCACAAAGAAAGTATGTATCCGTCATAGAACAGTTGGACACATCATAATGTTTAGTAAGTGTTGATACCACTTGGCCTAAAACATGATCAGGGTGAATAGTCTAAACTTACCAGCAATCCAGGATAAAACAGAGTGTCGAGACAACGCAATCCAAATGGTTTTTTCCAAGCCAAAGATAACCAAAAATAGTGTTGGGAAGGAATACAAAAAAGAGAAAGAGCAACGGGGAAATCAGAGTCATCTATGCGATGTAATTGCAAAAGAAATAACTAAAAAAAAAAATATGAGTGCCATGGATAGCTAGATGATCATGTGAGTAAGATTATGCCTTTTGAACAAATAACATCTGCATCTAAGAGTTTGTAGTGCATGTGACCAACCAGAGTCCTAATTCTCATATTTTATATCCCATCCGCCACACCATTATGCTCCCTATATATGTGAGTGAAAGAGATATACCGAAATTTGTCCCGCAGTGATCAGAATCTGGATTGGGGGCAAAAATTTACCAAAAATTCAAAGTGCTAAGAATTGTACCAAACCTAAACGATCGGATCGGGCATGTCTCTAGGAATCCAACACACTTTGTTTCACTCAAAACGGACTTCGTATGAGGAATTTAGAGCCCACTGATCGTCGTGCCAAACAGGTGAATAAAAAAAAAAAAGAGTCAAGTAGGGTCAAAGGTAAAAACTTGGGTATTTCTTCAACCCAATGATAGGATGACAAGTGTCAATTTATGAGTGGCACAAATTTTTGGGCACATGGCGCAATTTTGTTGGTTTTTGATGAACCAATGGGGAGCTGACGTGTGGCTAGCCCGAAGGCCACCACGTGCCCCCCCAAAGGCCGAAATTTTCACAATGGTCAAAATATTTTAATATATAAAAGGTTGGAATTATTATTTTGCGATGAAAAAAATTATATAGTGGTCAGGCGGAGGCTGGGCTAGACCCTGTGACCTCCCCCATGCTACGCACCAACATTACCAACGAACCACACAATGTTTCTTAATATGTATGACTTGTGGTATATATTTATATTCAATTTGTTTGAATGGCGGGGGTAAGGATACAACCACAAAGCCGTGACCAAGGTCAGAGCTTATTTATAATGGTGGGATTACTATTTTAAGTGTGGTTAATTACCATAACTTATGGTTATCAACGCTAATCACAATTTAAAAACGAATTTTGTTAACTGCACACTTAGTGTCTAATCCGCACTTCACTCCACTTACCATTTAATTAAAATCCAGTTTAACTTGGCAGAGAAAATGGCAGAGTCCCCAGATTCAGCGCCACTACCAAAATTGGCGGGGTTAACTGGAGATGTTCCAGTTTTAGTGGAGTTTTTCTAGGAAATATAGAGGAAGCCATAACTTTGGAATATTTTGACCAATTTTGACTCAAGAAGAGTCATTCCTAGATGATTTTGATGCTTTGAGCATGATGGTGTAGGTTGCAGAGGCGTTGGAGCATTTATGTAAGTGATTTTTCCACTTTTAATATTAAATAAGTCGAGGGCCACCAGGAGAGGAGGTCATGTCTAGATCATATGAAGACCATTTTCAGAGTTTGAAGAGTCTATTTTGAGGTTTTTGGGTCTTCTAAATCCAATGGAGCAGGTTTAAAAGCCACTGGAGCACTATAGGTGAATTTAATAAGAGAATTTATCATTAATCCAAAGAGGGCCTAGCCAATTGAAGTAGGTCCATGGAGATGTAGCCCAGGAGGGGTGAACTCCATTATCAGCTATTGTGTAATGTGTTTGTTGTGTGTTATTTCTCTTCAATTTTTTTTTTGTACATGTGTTTTTAACAACTAATTTACTCATGAATTTCTCATAAAAGACACTAAAACTTAACACATAGACCCTTTCACAATTGGCTAATTTGAGACGATCCTAAACACATTTATTTTTAACTGATGAGGGAGCTAGCACATCAAAACTAGTTTGCTCATATTCAGATCACACAGCTTGTCAATGTGTGCCATCTATTGTGCATGTTTTGGAGGTGAAAATCCATTCATGTGATTCATTCGGTCTATGATGACCTTTGAATCGCCAAAAATAGCGATGTTATCTATTGACAGATGTCTTGCGAACCATAATAATCCCCATAATGACACCGCTTCAGCCTTGTTGTTTGTGCCAATGCCCCAATTCCAGTATATCTTGTATTGTGCACGTCAATTCCACTCTAATCCAAACACTACATCTACATTGGCCTTGATGTGTTGCACCGTCGAAGTAGCTGACTGGGAAGGAGATGGTATATGGTCTACTGTGACGGGAGACATACTGTCGAGTATCATGATATGTCTGGGACCCCACTGAAGCACTCATAATACACTATGTGACTCGTAAACTGCATTCTGATGTGTCCTCAAATGTGATCATGTTTCTTTCTAGCCATATGTGCCATTTCAGGAGTAAAGGAATCTAGATGTTGGTTCGACCTCTTTTCTTCCACCAGATTATACACTCATCCAAATTATTGAAAGCGATATGTTGTACCTACAAAATTGAATAGACCTAAGACCAAATTTCAGTAGAAAAATTACATTGAAAGTATAAGTGTGTGTTGTTTTCTGTCTCCCTCCTGCAGAAAGGGAAACAACTAGGACCAACCCATCCACGTTTGCATAAGTTTTCCCAAGTAAAATTTTTGTTTTTCCAAACAAGCCAATTGTGAATGATGATTTAATAGGGGATGACCCACCATACCTCTGTAAACCAACATTTTCCATGTTGGCCCCTGTCCATGGAAATGAGATACCTGTAAGTGTCCCTCAAGTATACAATGTTCCCCCCTAAAATACCAGCCCAGGTAATACTGTCTCCATTGTGAATCCGATGGAAACAAAAACATCTCACCTGTTGAATAAAATCCTCCCATGTTGTGGCCACATTAACCACAAGCCCTAAATCATTCACCCCCATGCAGTGTGGCATCTCGTCCTGCCAGCGGATGATGGACTGTTCAAGACAGAAAATGCCCCTGGCATGCAACCTATGTAATAGGTCATCATTAATTCCAATATGTCCCGAAAAACCACCAATATTATCCGCACCCAAAACAATCCCGTGTCTATCCCTGAAATACCAACAGAGACATCCACAAAACATATTCCAAATTTTCTTGAAACCCAGCGAGATGCCAGATCCATTTGGAATGCCCAGTGTGCCAGCCCAATACCAATGTTCAATGTTCCTCTGTTGCAAGTACTTGTGTGTAATGATATTTTTCCAGTCCCCGGAATTGAAAAGGCATATCCACATGGATTTAATCAGCAGCGCACATCCAAAGATTTTAATATCGAGTATTCCCCAGCCGCCCATATCCTTTGGCATGGAGAGGCTGTCCCAGTTTATTAAATTATACTTATGACCATCCTGACCACCAGACCAAATAAAATGTACCATAATACAGCGTAAGCGCCAAACAATAGCTCCAGGGAGCAAGTATAAATGAGCCCAATTTACATCGAGCTATTGTAATACATATATTGCCAAGACTTATTTCCCGCCCATGGAGAGCCAACGGAGAGACTATACCTAAATTTTACTCTTGTATTTATTAATTAAGTCTGTGGCCCTATATCCAACTGGTTTCAATCTAAAACCAGGTACATAATTCCATTTGAAATGTAACCACACTTAAAATTGAACCAGTCAACAAGCAGTTGGATGTCCTCCATGTCACCATTTGAATACAGAATCAAGGATTTATGTTCATTTGCCACCAACCCCAATGCATTTCCAAATTTAAGAAATATGCCATGTAGGATAATCCATTGTGAAACGATCAAGGGTCCAAATATTAGAATGTCATCCACAAAGAGATTATGAGAGGTGACCATTGACCCTATGGTATAAATACCAACAAAGCTACCTGCCCCCACTGCAACTCGAATCTTGATGCTAAGACAATCCATCAAAAGAAGGAAAGTAGTAGAGAGAGTGAACACCCCTGGCATATCTAAGACAATCCATCAAAAGAATGGAAAGTAGTAGAGAGAGTGAACACCCCTGGCATAGTCCCCGACCCGCCCAGAAAAAATTTGCTGCGAGTTCATTTATAATGACAACAAAGTGTGTGGATTTAATGAAACACATAATCCACTTCATGATTTGTATGGATAAACTGATTTGAATAAGAATGAGCCTGATGAATTTGTAGTCTACACAATCATATGCCTTGCATAGGTCCACCTTCATGGCTATGGCCTTCAGTTTACGGGAATGCATGGTGTGCATGGCATCCTGAGAGATAGCCAAAACATCATGGATTAACCTATTGTTGAGGAAACCGAATTTCTCCTTGGTGATGTGACAGGACATAGTAGACTTTATGCACTCTACAATGATATTCGATATTATCTTATATGTTATGTTGCATAATGAGATAAAGTGGAAGTCCGCAAAAGAGGTAGGAGAGGATCCCTTTGAAATGAGGGCAATAAAAGTGGAATTTATTGCAACAGATATGTGCCTCCGCATGCGTGACTCCTACACCATATTTTTCAAGTCTAGCACCGGTGTATCATAAAAATGCAGGTAGAATTCAACCATCCAACGATCCGGTCCCAAGCTTTTGTCCTGCACAAAATAATTGAGCACCCATAAGACCTCCTTAGTAGTCTCCTCTTGGTAGCCTTAGAATAGTTTAGTGCTTCATCGAACATGTGTGGATAGTCTGTAGTGGATCATAGTTGATAATCAATGTGCCATTCCTGCTGTTGTCTGAAATGTGACTCAAAATGTCGCACAATCTCATTCTAGATGTCCTGAGTGGAATGAAAAAAGTGTCCCATGGCCATTTTAATCTCCTATATTATGTTTCTCTTGCCGCATTGATTTGCAAAGTTATGGAAGTACTTCATATTTTGGTCACCAAATCGTAACCAGATTGCCATACTCTTCAAACATTATGTCTATTTCTGAATCAGTAATATCTGAATTTTGCGGCCTTCCAACTGCTTTATATGTGCCCATGTACCAGTTGGCTCATCTTGTGAGTCAAGCAAGTTAATGGCCATCCCCAATTCCACATTTATGCACTCTAGTTCAAGGAGGTGTCTCCGCTTTTTTTCGCGCTCCCATTTGTTAACCTTGAATTTTAGGCCATTTAGTGTGTCCACCATGTGTGTCATGGGAGAGGGGGACTAAAGGCTCACCGAGGTCGCCCAATGATCCACAACTAGTTGATTGAAATATGGGTCCTCTAACTAGACCCTATTAAATTTGAAAGGAGCCCTCCTAATTGGTCGCTCCACTGTCCAACTAAGAATATTAGGGCAGTGGTTAGAGATAAGTACATCCACCACCTTTGAAGAAACAAACCCCAAGCATTATAACAGATTCTCATGCATCATAAACCTTTCAAGCCTTTTCGCAATGTTATCCTCACCTTTACGACCATTATACCAAGTAGGAAAAATCTTAGGCAAGAATATATACCAAAGATGGTTTTCCACAAGAAATTTGTTGAGATACCCCGACATAGAGTCCCTATGACACCTCCAACCCCAATGTTCCTGAGTAGATAGTGTGGCATTGAAATCCACCGCCAGTACCAGGGAACCTATTTTGAGGATGTCGCAGTCATACATATGACGCCAAAATGTGTGTCGGTCAACATAAGGAGCGTATATGTTGAGGAAGTATATACGCTCCGGAAGGTTACATACAGAGCTATATAGAAGAATGACTGCAAAATTTTTATATGCCTTAAATTTTGCAAACTGTGGATCCTAGAGTACCACCAGACCACCAGAAAATCTGAGCAAATCCGCTGCAACCATATGCCAATTTGGAAACATATCACCAAAATATGAGTATACTCGAGTTTCACATGTCATGGCTTCCTGGAAGAGCTCTAATAAAGGGAAACAAGAGAGAAGAAAATCTTTGAGGGATAAAAACTTGGCATGGTCCCTATTGAGCCCCAAAGATTTCCTTTCCTTTCACCAAATTTCACTTCATTTCCTTTGTCGCTTATCAATTATAGGCTTAAAAGATCAGTATGATTTATTAAAGTCACTTTAGGAATGCATGTGATAGCATTTGGTTGCTATATTTTCATGGTTTTGTTGTTGTAGTAATTTTTGACTAGACTTAGCTACAGAATGCAGCCATTCTATAGCCAGTCGCCTATTCCGCAGCTATCTTCATGTTTACACAAGTTACATGTGTCACTTAGAGGAAAAAAACATATGGTTGAAATCCAGAATTCATCTACATCATTACTTGTCCTCTACGAAGTCTGAGTAAAAACCTCCAAGTGGTTATGCACGTGGAAGAAATCAAAACTAAGAGGCAGACTTCTACCGGGACAAGAACTCTACAGATGTCTTCAGCAAGAGTACGAGGCTTCCACAAGAGTTCTAATTTGATTTTATTTGGGAAAGACACTTATCCCTATTTCCTCTCAAGGGTATTTATGTATTTCTTTTATAAGAATGACTCGGGAGACTGAGAGATAGTTAGCTAGATTGATGTTTTGTTGTTAGATATCAAAAGTATGTAATACTCTGTTTCTAAAGTACTTTCCCTTTAATGAAAGAGATTCAACTTCATTGCATGATCTAGGGCAATATTGAGGAGATTTGTATGCTAATATAGTGGTAGAGGGCCCCTGCTGCCCGAGAAGCTCTGTGCATATTGTTTAGATAAGTAACTTTAGCCTTGTTTAATTCCTAGTTTAAGCAATCTTCTGAACTTTATGTTTATAATCACTTGCATGAGATGCTACAACCAGTCTTGTTCTTATGAATTGTTCCAAAATATCACTAACACTGCATGAGATATAGCTGTAGTATTTTAGGGATTAGTTGCATTTTTTTCTGAACTTTATGTTTTATGCTTACTCACATCAAATGTTACAACCCCTCTTGTTTTTATGAATTGTTCCAAAATATCACTAACACTGAATGAGATATAGCTGTAATATTTTAGAGATTATTTTTCATTTTAGTTCAGTTGTAGTACTCCGGAGGTTAATGGAACTCTAGCCCAATTCTGTTCACTGTATTTTAAGTTTGAATGATTGCATTCTAGTTCATTTCTATCCATTGTATTTCTAGTTTTATTAGTTAGTTGTATTCTAGTTTTGTTAAATTAGACTTAACGGCCTTCATTATTTACAAACTAATCTTGTTATTAAATTCTAATAATACATCATTATCATAGGAACAAGAATTGGTAGTGTCATTTTGAAGTGTTGACTGTTCTGCAATTTCTCATAATTTCACAAACTGCCTCTTTTCCAAAGCTATTCCAAAATATTTCTAACTCTTGAATGAGGCTTAACAGTGATATTTTGAGTTGTAGAATGGATTAATTTCAGTGTCATAAGTTAGAGTAGAGTTCCTCACTATGTTTCAAACTATCTTTTCCAAATGTGTTCCAACAAATTTCTAGCCATGGATGAGATTTTCTCTGTGATATTGTAGGTTGTTGTTTACTTAGAAGAACCTCATTACATTAAACTTATCCTTTTCTCAAATTATTCCAACATATTTCTAATGAATGAATTGGATTGAGTTCATGTTATGAGTTATTGAGTTCATGCTATGAGTTATTTTTTTGTTAAGTTTTTCATTTTCTATTCTCAAGTGCCATACATAGTTTAGAATAGATTTTGCTCTGTTTCAGTGTGACCAAAAACTTCTCTTTACCAACACTTAGTTCTTTTCCTCTTAGCATAAAAAAAAAAAACACAAAGCCAAAAAACCAAAAACACTATAAAAACACTAAACACAACGAAGTAGGAAGCAAATACCTAGGAACATATAGTGCATTTCACTTCAGCAGTTTACTAGCCCTGGTTGACAATTTATGACATCAATTTAGGAACACTAAGTTGAGCAGACATTTTGGTGATGTTGCCGGCGAAGTGTAACTAGGTAGCCTTGTTTCTTACCTCCCAAAAACAATGATATGCGTAGATAAAGAGACTCAAGGGGTAGATTCATAAGAAGTAGAAGCTTGATTCCTAGAACACCACTTGTTCCACCAAGACCAAGAGCCAGAACACCTCCAACTCAAACCCACATTCCATCCTTTACTGATCCTAGACTTCCAGAGGACTTAAGATCAGATATTCCATTAGAAAGAACTTCCACTTTATCCACTGAACCTGTCTTAGAAGAAGATTCAGGGACCCCTGCTAGGGACATAAACTTTTCAACTTCCACAGAAGAATCAACTATGGCAGAAGAAGGGGGAGGAGGAGTCTTTAATGTAGAACACACATTATTTGGAGGGGGTAGAGGTAGAGGTACAGGAGAAGGAGGTAGAGGTGAAGAAGGAGGCAGAGGAAGAGGTAGAAGAGAAATGGGGAGCTCTTTTGGGTTTCCTATAGTAGATGAAGAAACCAATACAACTATGAAAAAAATTTCACCCTCTGTCCTTCCAAACTTTTATGGACTCAAAACTGAAGATCCTCAAACCTTCCTATTTGAATTCAAAGTCCTATGTACAACCTATCATTACTTACAAGATGCCCAAAAACTTAAACTATTCCCTTCAACATTGAAAGGAGTAGTATTAAAATGGTTTATGAGTTTGATCAACAGTTCTATTAGGACATGAGAAGACATGAAACAGGAGTTTCTAGAGAGGTATTTGGATTACTGTATGCCAGTCAACCATAAGGAAGAAGTGTTTAAAATGTTACAAAAAGAGGATGAAAATTTGGAAGATTTGTTGGAGAGGTTTAACTATAACATCAAGAGGGAAAAAATCGAAAAATTAGACCAAGATACTTTGAAATCTCTCTTGTTGAAGACAATTAGGGATGAATGGTTAGATATCCTTAACATGATGGGAAAATGGGATATATCTCAGCTCACATTACCTGAAATAGGTTAATTATGTATCAACCTTTCAAGAGGGAAATCTAAAACTGTGAAAGGACCAAGAGACCCTGCTCTTGCAAGGGCAGGTAAGTCTGCTTCTAGGACAGTAAGTAGGGCAGAAATAGGACATATTCTTGATGAATTCAAATATGATATTTTAGGGAGTCTTAGTGAAAAAATAGACACCCTTAAGTTACAAAACAATTAGAAAACGGAATCTGATGCCTTAGCAATCTTTTGTCCCAAATGTATAAAGAAGCATGCCTTGAGAGAATGTCCTTTGGATGCAAAAGTAGTAGAGACCTGTATAATTTGTTCAGAAAAACATGAGACCAAGAGTTGTCCTTCACTTCCTGGTCTTAAAGTTGTCTTTCAAGAAGAAACCGATACAAATTCCACAGAATCTCTCAATTTTGTTTCTATAAGGCTTTGGCAAGGACCTCAAACACAAGGATTCAATGATAAACTGTATAATCAACCCCCACCAAATTGGAATTCTTGGCAGCAACCTTGGCCCCAATTCCAGAATCAATCTCAAACATGGGCACAAGGAGCACAAAATCCCTATGGAAGATACTCTCAGTACTATCAATATCCACCATCCTATCCACCATATCCCCATTTCCCTCCTCAACAAAATTTTCAACAAAATTTTCAATAGAATCCTCAAAATCCACAACATCAAAATTCACCACTTCCATTACCATTTCCTCAGAAAAAAAATCAGTTGCCTACCCAACCCATACCAAACCCCAACAATAAACATCGTTAGAAAACATACATGATAGAATATCAACAGTTTCCAACCTATTTGATTACTCCTTTAGACCTTAATGATGTTCAACTTAGGTCTAGAAGAATACTTGAAAAGAAGAAACATTTTGTAATCATACAAGAGAAAAACAACTCTGAGGAATACTCTCTACTGGTGAATACAATTCTTGAAGAGAACACACCTTTCCAAGACCCAAACATTGAAAAATCAAAACAAAAAGAACCAATAATTTCAACTCCTATATTAGACCAGCCATCAACATCCACTTCTACACCTCCCTTTCCAGAAAGATTACAAATTGATAGGGGTGTAGAAAAAAAAATTATGGTTCCTAATTATGATTTCCTAGATGAGCTGAGAAATGTTTTTATTAAGATCCCATTATTGCAAGCTATCAAGGAAATTCCAATCTTAGCAAAGACAATCAAGGAGTTGAGCGTGAAGAAAACAGGAAAAAGAATAAGAGAGACAAAGAAAATTCAACTGGCAGGAAAAATAGCAGATATCATGATGGGTAAGATTGCCATTCCAAAGTATCTAGACCCAGGAAATCCAGTTGTTAAAATACACATCAATGGAACTGAAATCCAAAACACACTTATTGATTTAGGAGCAGCAATCAATATCATGAGTAGACAAATCATGGATAAACTGAAACTTCCTAATCTTCTTTTTACACCCACATTTTTACAATTAGCAGATAGATCTGTGATCAAACCAGATGGGGTAATAGAAGACATTCCAGTGTCCCTAGATTCTTGGGAGTATCCTGTGGATTTTATGATCCTAACTCCTAAGAATAATCTAGGAGGGCATCCTATTATATTAGGAAGACCTTGGTTAGCTACAAATGATGCTTTCATTAGTTGTAGATCCGGTGATATATACATCTTTGATGGTAGTTCAACCAATAAATTTACCTTGTATCCTCTAGCAAAGACAATTACAGAATTAGATGATACTCAATGGATTGAGGATGAAAAAGACATACAACCTCTCTTCACAATTTTAGAAATTAGTGAAGACAGCCAGATCCTGAATACCTTAGAAAAATTTGAATCCTCTTCGGAATACAAACATGAACAATTTCAAGAAGAATCCAACATTGAGTTTTTATCATCAAGACAGATGTCTCTTTATTCCATGGATAAATTTGGCAGCTCTACAATTGAGATATTTCCAGGCAAAACTTTAAACATAAACAAGAACCTAGAGAAATCTCAACAAGAAGAGCTAGTCAAGATCTTACAGAGACATTCTTCTGCATATGCATGGGATTACAATGATATGAAAGGGATAAGCCCTAAGAATTGCACTCATCACATCTACATAGAGGAAAATTGTAAACCAATCAGACAACCTCAAAGACGGATCAATCCAAATCTTAGGGAAATTGTTAAAGAAGAATTGCAGAAATTGTTAAATGTCAACATTATCTATCCCATTTCAGATAGTCAGTGGGTTTCTCCTTTGGTAATTGTGCTAAAGAAAAATGGTAAATGGAGGGTATGTATTGACTACCGAGAATTAAACAAAGCTACTCTTAAAGATGATTTTCCCGTACCTTTCATAGATCAGGTGTTAGATACATTAGCTGGCAAAAAGTACTTCTCATTTTTAGATGGGTTTAGTGGTTATAACCAAATTCAGGTAGCACTTTAAGATCAAGACAAAACCACATTTACCTGTCCTTGGGGAACCTATGCTTACCGAGTATTGCCATTTGGACTATGCAATGCACCCACAACATTTCAAAGGGTAGTACTAGAAATCTTTTGAGATCTAATACATGATTGTGTAGAGGTACACATGGATGATTTCACAGTTTATGGAAACACATTTGAAGAAGCCTTAGCAAACTTGGAAAAAGTTTTAAAGAGATGTAAAGAAGCAAATCTTTCACTAAGTCATGAGAAGTGTTTTATGATGTTTTCTGAAGGAATTGTTTTAGGACATCACATTTCAGGGGATGGGATTAGAGTTTATGAGTCAAAATTCGAAGTCATCTCTAACTTATCCATTCCAAGTTGTCAAAAATAAGTTAGGATTTTTCTCGGATTTACAGGATATTATCGAAGGTTTATAGAAAACTTCACCAAGATAGCATCCCCACTTTTCAAATTACTTACCAAGGACTATGAATTCAAGTGGAATCATGATTTCCAGTTAGCCTTTGAGACCCTGAAAACAAAAATATCTGAAGCACCTATTTTAAGGGGACCTAACTGGAAGTTGCCTTTTCATATTTCAACAGATGCCTCAGATACAGCTTTAGGAGCAGTATTGGGACAAAAAGACCTGATTCCTTAAGCCATCTACTATACAAGTAAAAATTTGACTCCTTCAGAGTTAAATTATACTGTAACTGAACAAGAGTTCTTAGCTGTTGTTCATGATATAAATAAATTTAGACATTATATAACAGGATATGAAAATTTTGTTCACATAGATCACTCTCCAATTATATATCTAATGAACAAATCAATTACTAATGGCAGAGTTATAATATGGTTATTGCTTCTACAGGAATTCAACATTACCATTCTAGATAGACCTGGAAAACAAAACACAGTAGATGATTTCCTATCTAGACTCCAAAACATTAAAGACAACACCCGAGTTGAAGATCAATTCCCCGATGAATATCTTTTTGCAATTCCTACTCATACTCCTTGGTTTGCTGACATTGCTAATTATTTAGTTTCAGGGAAATTTCTTTCAGTAATGAATGCAAGATACAAAAGAAATATCATTTATGACAGTGCAAAATATTCATGGGTTGCTAATGAGTTGCTAATGACAAGTCTTCTATGATACCATGGATAATCCGATTTCTGATTACAATAACTATAACCACGGAAGTTTAAAAACCAGAGTTATACAAAACAGGTCCATATTTTATCATCAGGAGATGTGTTCGGGAAGATGAGATGCCTGAGATCCTCAAGGCATGTCATGATGAACCTTGTGGTGGACACTTTACTGATAAAAGGACAACTTATAAGGTCCTTCATTTAGGATACTATTGGCCATCCCTTTTTAAAGATGCCGAAGAGTATTTCAAAAGGTGTGACAGTTGCCAAAGGGTAGGGAAACCTTCTCCTTCAGGTGAGATGCCATTGCGGCCTCAGGTACATATTGAACCTTTTGAAACATGGGCTTTAGATTTTGTAGGACCTATTAGTCCTCCATCAAGACAAAAGAAATATCTATTAGTTTGCACTGATTATGTTACAAAATGGGTAGAGGCCAAGCCATTACTTTCCGCTATTGAAGCATCTGTAGTTAATTTTCTTTTTGAGGATATTTTTACTCGTTTTGGTGTCCCAAGGGAAATTGTTACAGATCAAGGAGCTCAATTCACATCAAGGCTAGTGGAACAAATGATGGAGAGGTACAAAATCAGACACAAAAAATATACTCCCTATCATCCACAAGCAAATGGTCAAGTGGAATCTACTAATAAGGTCATTGAAGGGATCCTAACAAATATTGTTCATTTACATAGAAGAGATTGGGCAGACAGGCTTCCTGAAGCCTTGTGGGCCTATAGAACTACATGGAGAAGCATAATAGGTCATACCCCTTATGAACTTGTTTATGGAAAACATGTTTTGTTTCCCATAGAGTTTCAGATTCAAACTTTTAAAATGGTAGTTTAGCAAGGACTTGATCTAACAGAGGCACAAAAGCACATATTGGAGCAGATTAATGAATTGGATGAGATCAGACAATATGCAGTCCAGAAAAAAAAGTATAGTCCAACAGCAAAGGACTAGATGGCATGATAAGTACATCAAGGAAAAGAAGTTCAAAGAAGGTGACTAGGCTCTCTTGTTTGATTCAAAGTTCAAATATTTTCAAGGTAAATTCCAAACACATTGGCTTGGGCCATATGAAATTATGAAATTTTTTGACAATGGAGCAATAAAAATCAGGACAATAGATGAAGAGAAGGTCACTATTTGTGTAAATGGTAATATATTGAAGCTGTATCATAAGCCACTTTCAAGAGAAGAATTTGTCAAGAGATTCCAGGAAAACAATGATGTGAAGTTGATGAAGAAGAATTTTTCTTCTTCATCAACTTAGTTGAATTTTCTGAATTCAAGTGCATGAAATAAATAAATAAATAAATAAATAAAGTATAAACATGAAAAATAATCACTGATTAGCATGTTTATACAGAAAAGATAAAGTGAAAATCAGAATCCTTCTGACACTTTAGCTTTTCAAATTTGTTCCTTTTCTGCAAGCAGCTATCAAAAAATCATAAGTCTCACTCCATCATGTTTTACTTCATTCATATTTCATTCACTCCATTCATCCATACTTCATTCATTCCATTCCATGGTCCATTTAATTTCCATCTCAGATTTCTAAATTTGATCTCTTTCTGTAATTGAATAATACAAATCATAAGTCGCAGGCCACTTTTCATATTTCACTCCACTTTACATTTATGATACATTTCATTCCATTAAATTTCACTTCACTCATGCTCCATTACACCATATTTCATGATCCATTCTAATTCACTTCATACAACATTCCATTCCATGTTTCAAAGCTCCTACAGGTATATTCTGCAGCCAGCCAGATACCTTGCAGGCAACTATCCAGCAACCACTTGTTCAGCAACAAATTGACCCTGCACACCTATGTCAACAAGAAAAATCAAAGGGATTATCAAGACTGAAGAATCAATGATTTTCAAAGGAGGATAAATCATATCAAAACCACAAAAATTAAATGAAAGGCAAAGGTAAAGTTGTGAAAGTATTATGATGACAGAGTATGAAAGTTATAGTATAGTTAAGTCATGTATGATTCAAAAAGTTGTTTTGATTATTCGTGTTGATCATGCCTATTAAAAATATCATAAAAAATTTGGACAAAATCCCTTCCATTCCACCATATCAAATCATCATTTAAAACTTAACGGTTAATTACTAAAGTGACCTATTCGATCACGTCACTAGCCCGAAGTATTCAGTGATGATTTTGAATTTCTCACGAGATGCTTCCACGGTCTTTTCTTCCATGATGGCTCTCAAACTCATTAATTCATGTGAATCACCCTCACCATATTTCACTCATTCTATAACCTCTTCATGTCATCCTTCCGTAGCTAATTCCTACTCCATAAATATAGAAGGCACCTTCGGGGTAAAAACAACTCTCTAATAGCCATTTTCACCGTGGATAGAAGAGCAGTAAATTGAAGGTTGAGAAGAGAAGCCATGGGTCTCATAGTAAGGTCCGAACCAGTCGGAACCAAATACTTAGAGGGTTACCCACAGATTAGAGAAATGCTACAGCAGGCTGGGTGGTTACAGTTTTTGGAAAAATTCAATGGTTTTCATAAAGAGCTAACTAAGACATTTGCATGGTCCTTCAACGGAGCAGAAGTTGAAATAGGAGATGTTAAATTCACTATTACAGAATCTTTCATTGCAGAAGCAATGGAATTACCTAGGCAAGGTGAATGAAGGTTAAAAAATAAGGAATTTCATAATTAGGCATGGAGGCAAATGCTCAAAACACCAGGTATGGATATTTCAATTTTTAAGAAGGGAATTCCTAGCTCAGCATTGAAGAATAAATGGCAGAATATGTTGCTCATTTTTCAAATGTTTATAACTTGTGAGGGAAGGTTTGGTACCTTATATATTTATCATATTCGGCTAATGATGCATTTCTTAGATGAAGAAATCAATTTACCCTTTTTCTTACTTCATAGCCTAAAGAGAATGACCTCTAATGTTCAAAATAGGGTTCAATTCTTGGAAACCACTTTGTATCACCATGGCCTAGTTAAAATCCTAATTGAACATCATTTGAGAAATGTGGGAGACAATTGGGATGAGTTCCTTGTGAGGAATCACTTTGGAGAACCCAAGGAATCTCCATCTGAAGGAAAACTCACAAGAAGAAGCAGGAGAAGGAAAATTTCCAAATCTGTTGAAACTAAAACTGGTAAGTCCATACAAGAGGACAGTGAGGAGATAATTTCTAAGAAATTGGATGAAATTAAGAAACATCTTAAAAAGGAGAAGATGATAGGAAGGTATGCCAAGGAGAGAGGTGGAGGACCATCTCAACCAAGACGAAGCCACAGGCTTATAGGTATATTGAATAAAACAGAGGTTAGACAAACGAGAATCATAAAGATTGAGGATGAAGAGACACCAACTGCTAGACCACCTGAGTAACAGTATGAAGAGGATCTTGATGAAGGAACTCCAGAGATAGACCCATCACAACAAAAAATCTATAATTATGTTGAGTCATTGGAAAAGAGAGCCTCAGAAAGTAGAGGAAGAACTCCTAGCCCATCAGAATTTGCAATTGATGTACTAAGAAGAGAGAAATATGAATTCGAAGTACTCAACAGGCATATCAAGAATTAAAATGAAATTTTAAGGGAGCAAGTTATGCTGAAAAGTGATATGAATACAACTCTCTCTCTGCAAATGGAAAATTTGTACAAGGCTAGTGAGAAATTGAAGAAGAAAAACAAAAAGTTGAGCAGGGCACTTATCAATTTGAGATTCAAGTTGGTCATAAGGAAGCCTAGGAGGCCATTGAATATCAGGAAAATCAGAAGAAGGAGCCTAGATGTCCTTGCAGAAGTCTGAGAATACATGAATTGATTCCATGAGGACATGCAAAAGCTTTGCAGTGGGGGTATGTTGAGCCCCAAAGGTGTCCTTTCCTTTCACCAAATTTCACTTCATTTCCTTTGTCCCTTATCAATTATAGGCTTAAAAGATCAATAGGATTGATTAAAGTCACTTTAGGAATGCATACAATGACTGGCTTGCTATATTTTCATGGTTTTGTTGTTGTAGTAATTTTTCACTAGACTTAGCTACAAAATGCATCCATTCTATAGCCAGTCGCCTATTCTGCAGCTATCTTCATGTTTACACAGGTTGCAGGTGTCAACTAGAGGAAAAAATCATATGGTTGAAATCTAGACTTCATCTACATCGTTACTTGTCCTCTACGAAGTCTGAGTAAAAACCTCCAAGTGGTTATGCACGTGGAATAAATCAAAACTAAGAGGCATACTTCTACCGGGACAAGAACTCTATAGATGTCTTCAGCAAGAGTACGAGGCTTCCACAAGAGTTCTAATTTGATTTTAATTGGGAAATACACTTATCCCTATTTCCTCTCAAGGGTAGTTATGTATTTCTTTTATAAGAATGAATCGGGAGACCGAGAGACAGTTAGTTGGATTGATGTTTTGTTGTTAGATCTCAAAAGTCCATAATACTCTGTTTCTGAAGTATTTTCCCTTTAATGAAAGACATTCAATTTCATTGCATGATCTAAGGAAATATTGAGGAGATTTGTATGCTAATCCGGTGGTAGAGGGCCCCTACTGCACGAGAAGCTCTGTGCATATTGTTTAGATAAGTAACTTTAGCCTTGTTTCATTCCTAGTTTAAGCAATTTTCTGAACTTTATGTTTATACTCACTTGCATCGGATGCTACAACAAGTTTTGTTCTTACGAATTGTTCCAAAATATCACTAACACTAAATGAGATATAGCTGTAGTATTTTAGGGATTAGTTGCATTTTTTTCTGAACTTTATGTTTTATGCTTACTCACATCAAATGTTACAGCCAGTCTTGTTTTTATGAATTGTTCCAAAATATCACTAACATTGAATGAGATGTAGCTGTAATATTTTAGAGATTAGTTGCATTTTAGTTCAGTTGTAGTACTCCAGAGGTTAATGGCACTCTAGACCAATTATGTTCACTGTATTTTAAATTTGAATGATTGCATTCTAGTTCAGTTCTATCCATTGTATTTATAGTTTTATTAGTTAGTTGTATTATAGTTTTGTTAAATTAGACTTAACAGCCTTCATTATTTACAAACTACTCTTGCTCTTAAATTATACTAATACATAATTATCATAGGAACAAGAATTGGTAGTGTCATTTTGAGGTCTTGAATGTTCTGCAATTTCTCATAATTTCACAAACTGCCTCTTTTCCAAAGCTATTCAAAAATATTTCTAACTCTTGAATGAGGCTTAACAGTGATATTTTGAGTTGTAGAATGGATTAATTTTAGTGTCATAAGTTAGAGTAGAGTTCCTCACTATGTTGTAGACTATCTTTTCCAAATGTGTTCCAACAAATTTCTAGCCATGGATGAGATTTTCTCTGTGATATTGTAGGTTGTTGTTTACTTAGAAGAACCTCATTTCATTAAACTTATCCTTTTCTCAAGTTATTCCAACATATTTCTAATGAATGAATTGGACTGAGTTCATGTTATGAGTTATTGAGTTCATGCTATGAGTTATTTTTTTTTTAGTTTTGCATTTTCTGTTCTCAATTTCCATACATAGTTTAGAATAGATTTTTCTCTATTTCAGTGTGACCAGCAACTTCTCTTTACCAACACTTAGTTATTTTCCTCTTAGCATAAAAAAAAAACACAAAACCACAAAACCAAAAACATTAGAAAAACACTAAACAAAACGAAGTAGGAAGCAAATACCTAGGCACATATAGTGCATTTCACTTCAGCAGTTTACTAGCCCTGGTTGACAATTTATGACATCAATTTAGGAACACTAAGTTGAGCAGAGATTTTGGCGTCGTTGCTGGGGATGTGTAACTAGGTAGCCTTGTTTCTTACCCCCCAAAAAAAATGATATGCGTAGAGAAAGAGACTCAAGGGGTAGATTCATAAGAAGCAGAAGTTTGATTCCTAGAACACCACTTGTTCCACCGAGACCAAGAGCTAGCACACCTCCAAATCAAACCCACATTCCATCCTTTACTGATCCTAGACTTCCAGAGGAATTAAGATCAGATATTCCATTAGAAATACCTTCCACTTTATCCACTGAACCTGTCTTAGAAGAAGATTTAGGGACCCCTGCTAGGGACATAAACTTTTCAACTTCCACAGAAGAATCAACTATGGCAGAAGAAGGGGGAGGAGGAGTCTTTAATGGAGAACACACATTATTTGGAGGGGGTAGAGGTAGAGGTAGAGGAGAAGGAGGTAGAGGTGCAGAAGGAGAAGGAGGTAGAGATGAAGAAGGAGGTAGAGGAAGAGGTAGAAGAGAAATGGGAAGCTCTTTTGGGTTTGCTATAATATATGAAGAAACCAATACAACTATGAAAAACATTTCACCCTCTGTCCTTCCAAACTTTTATGGACTCAAAACTGAATATCCTGAAACCTTCCTATTTGAATTCGAAGTCCTATGTAGAACCTATGATTACTTACAAGATGCCCAAAAACTTAAACTATTCCCTTCAACATTGAAAGGAGTAGTATTAAAATTGTTTATGAGTTTGATCAAAAGTTCTATTAGGACATGGGAAGACATGATACAGGCATTTCTAGAGAGGTATTTTAATTACTGTATTCCAGTCAACCATAAGGAGGAAGTGTTTAAAATGTTACAAAAAGAGGATGAAAATTTGGAAGATTTGTTGGAGAGGTTTAACTATAACATCAAGAGGGAAAAAATCGAAAACTTAGACCAAGATACTTTGAAAGCTCTCTTGTTGAAGACAATTAGGGATGAATGGTTAGATATCCTTAACATGATGGGAAAAGGGGATATATCTCATCTCAAATTCCACAAAATCTCTCAATTTTGTTTCTAGAAGGCCTTGGCAAGGACCTCAAACACAAGGATTCCATGATCAACTGTATAATCAAACCCCACAAAATTGGAATTCTTGGCAGCAACCTTGGCCCCAATTCTAGAATCAATCTCAAACTTGGGCACAGGGAGCAAAAAATCCCTATGGAAGATACTCTCAGTACTATCAATATCCACCATCCTATCCACCATATCCACATTTCCCTCCTCAACAAAATTTTCAACAAAATTCTAAACAGAATCCTCAAAATCCACAACATCAAAATTCACCACTTCCATTACCATTTCCTCAGAAAACAAATCAGTTGCCTACCCAACCCATACCAAACCCCAACAATAAACATCCTCATAACACATACATGATATAAGGTCAACAGTTTCCAACCTATTTGATTACTCATTTATACCTTAATGATGTTCAACTTAGGTCTGGAAGAATACTTGAAAAGAAGAAACCTTTTGTAATCATACAAGAGCAAAACAACTCTGAGGAAGATTCTCCACTGGTGAATAAAATTCTTGAAGAGAACACACCTTTCCAAGACCCAAACATTGAAAAATCAAAACAAAAAGAACCAATAATTTGAACTCCTATATTAGAGCAGCCATCAACATCCACTTCTACACCTCCCTTTCCAGAAAGATTACAAATTGATAGGGGTGTAGAAAAAAAAATTATGATGCCTAATTATGATTTCCTAGATGAGCTGAGAAATGTTTGTATTAAGATCCCATTATTGCAAGCTATCAAGGAAATTCCAATCTTAGCAAAGACAATAAAGGAGTTGAGCATGAAGAAAATAGGAAAAAGAATAAGAGAGACAAAGAAAATTCAACTGGAAGGAAAAACAGCAGATATCATGATGGGTAAGATTTCCATTCCAAAGTATCTAGACCCAGGAAATCCAGTTGTTAAAATACACATCAATGGAACTGAAATCCAAAACACACTTATTGATTTAGGAGCAGCAGTCAATATCATGAGTAGACAAATCATGGATAAACTGAAACTTCCTAATCTTCTTTTTACACCCACATTATTACAATTAGCAGATAGATCTGTGATCAAATTGGATGGGGTAATAGAAGACATTCTAGTGTCCCTAGATTCTTGGGAGTATCCTGTGGATTTTATGATCTTAACTCCTAAGAATAATCTAGGAGGGTATCCTATTATATTAGGAAGACCTTGGTTACCTACATCTGATGCTTTCATTAGTTGTATATTGAGTGATATGTACATCTCTGATGGTATTTCAACCAAGAAATTAACCTTGTATCCTCTAGCAAAGACGATTACAGAATTATATGATACTAAATTGATTGAGGATGAAGAAGACATACAACCTCTCTTCACAATTTCAGAAACTAGTGAAGATAGCCAGATTCTGAATACCTTAGAAAACTTTGAATCCTCTTCGGAATACAAACATAAAAAATTTCAAGAAGAATCCAACATTGAGATTTTATCATCAAGACAGATGCCTCTTTATCCCACAGATAAATTTGGCAACTCTACAATTGAGATATTTCCAGGAAAAACTTTAAACATAAACAAGAACCTAGAGAAATCTCAACAAGAAGAGCTAGTCAAGATCTTACAGAGACATTCTTTTGCATATGAATGGGAGTACACTGATATGAAAGGGATAAGACCTAAGACTTGCACTCATCACATCTACATAGAGGAAAATTGTAAACCAATCAGACAACCTCAAAGACGGATGAATCCAAATCTTAAGGAAATTGTTAAAGAAGAATTGTAGAAATTGTTAAATGTCAACTTTATCTATCCCATTTTAGATAGTCAGTGGGTTTCTCCTTTGGTAATTGTGCCAAATAAAAATGGTAAATGGAGGATATGTATTGACTACCGAGAATTAAACAAAACTACTCTTAAAGATTATTTTCCCCTACCTTTCGTAGATCAGGTGTTAGATACATTAGCTGGAAAAAAGTACTTCTCATTATTAGATGGGTTGAGTGGTTATAACCAAATTCAAGTAGCACTTGAAGATCAAGACAAAACCACAGTTACTTGTCCTTGGGGTACCTATCCTTACCGAGTATTGCCATTTGGACTATGCAATGCACCCGCAACATTTCAAAGGGAAGTACTAGGAATATTTTCAGATCTAATACATGATTGTGTAGAGGTATACATGGATTATTTCACAGTTTATGGAAACACATTTGAAGAAGCCTTAGAAAACTTGGAATTTTTTTTAAAGAGATGTAAAGAAGCAAATCTTTCACTAAGTCATGAGAAGTGTTTTATGATTCTTTCTGAAGGAATTGTTTTAGGACATCACATTTCAGGGGATGGGATTAGAGTTGATGAGTCAAAATTTGAAGTCATCTCTAAATTATCTGTTCCAAGTTGTCAAAAATATGTTAGGAGTTTTCTCGGATTTACAGGATATTATCGAAGGTTTATAAAAAAATTCACCAAGATGGCATCCCCACTTTTCAAATTACTTACCAAGGACTGTGAATTCAAGTGGAATCCTGATTGCCAGTTAGCCTTTGAGATCTTGAAAACAAAAATCTCTGAAGCACCTATTTTAAGGGTACCTAAGTGGAAGTTACCTTTTCATATTTCAACATATGCCTCAGATATAGCTTTAGGAGCAGTATTGGGAAAAAAAGACTTGATTCCTTATGCCATCTATTATACAAGTAAAAATTTGACTCCTTCAGAGTTAAATTATACTGTAACTGAAAAAGAGTTCTTAGCTGTTGTTCATGCTATAAATAAATTTAGACACTATATAATAGGCTATGAAACTTTTGTTCACACAGATCACTCTGCAATTAGATATCTAATGAACAAATCAATTACTAATGGAAGAGTTATAAGATGGTTATTGCTTCTACAGGAATTCAACACTACCATTCTAAATAGACCTGGAAAACAAAACACAGTAGCTGATTTCCTATCTAGACTCCAAAACATTAACACCCTAGTTGAAGATCAATTCCCTGATGAATATCTTTTTGCAATTTATACTCATACTCCTTGGTTTGCTGACATTGCTAATTATTTAGTTTCAGGGAAATTTCCTTCAGTAATGAATACAAGAGATGAAAGAAATATCATTTATGACAGTGCAAAATATTCATGGGTTGCTAATGAGTTATACAAAACATGTCCATATTTTATCATCATGAGATGTGTTCGGGAAGGTGAGATGCCTGAGATCCTCAAGGCATGTCATGATGAACCTTGTGGTGGACACTTTGCTGATAAAAGGACAGCTTATAAGGCCCTTCATTTAGGATACTATTGGCCATGCCTTTTTAAAGATGCTAAAGAGTATGTCAAAAGGTGTGACAGTTGCGAAAGGGTAGGGAAATCTTCTCCTTCAGGTGAGATGCCATTGCGGCCTCAAGTACATATTGAACCTTTTGAAAAATGGGCTTTAGATTTTGTAGGACCTATTAGTCCTCCATCAAGACAAAAGAAATAGATATTAGTTTGCATTGATTATGTTACCAAATGGGTAGAGGCCAAGCCATTACTTTTTGCTACTGAAGCATCTGTAGTTAGTTTTCTTTTTGAGGATATTTTTACTCATTTTTGTGTCCCAAGGGAAATTGTTACAGATCAAGGAGCTCAATTCACATCAAGGCTAGTGGAACAAATGATGGAGAGGTACAAAATCAGACACATGAAATATACTCCCTATCATCCACAAGCAAATGGTCAAGTGGAATCTACTAATAAGGTCATTGAAGGGATCCTAACAAATACTGTTCATTTACATAGAAGAGATTGGGCAGACAGGCTTCTTGTGGCCTTGTGGGTCTATAGAACTACATGGAGAAGCACAACAGGTCATACCCCTTATGAACTTGTTTATGGAAAACAAGTTTTGTTTTCCGTAGAGTTTCAGATTCAAACTTTTAAAATGGCAGTTCAGCTAGGACTTGATCTAACAGAGGCACAAAAGCACAGATTGGAGCAGATTAATGAATTGGATGAGATCATACAAGATGCAGCCCAGAAAACAAGTATATTCCAACAGCAAAGGACTAGATGGCATGATAATTACATCAAGGAAAATAAGTTCAAAGAAGGTGACTTGGCTCTCTTGTTTGATTCAAAGTTCAAAGATTTTCAAGGTAAATTCCAAACACATTGGCTTGGGCCGTATGAAATTATGAAAATTTTTGGCAATGGAGCAATAAAAATCAGGACAATAGATGAAGAGAAGGTCAATTTTCTTGTAAATGGTCATAGATTGTAGCTGTATCATAAGCCACTTTCAAGTGAAGAATTTTTCAAGAGATTCCAGGAAAACAGTGATGTGAAGTTAATGAAGAATAATTTTTCTTCTTCATCAACTTAGTTGAATTTTCTGAATTCAAATGCATGAAAAAAATAAATAAAGTATAAACATGAAAAATAATCATTGATTAGCATGTTTATACACAAAATATAAAGTGAAAATCATAATCCTTCTGACACTTTAGCTTTTCAAATTTGTTCTTTTTCTGCAAGCAGCTATCACAAAATCATAATTCTCACTCCATCATGTCTCACTTCATTCATATTTCATTCACTCCATTCATTCATATTTCATTCACTCCATTCATCCATACTTCATTCATTCCATTCCATGGTCCATTTCATTTCCATCTCATATTTCTAAATTTGATCTCTTTCTGCAATTGAATAATACAAATCATAAGTTGCAGGCCACTTTTCATATTTCACTCCACTTTACATTTATGATACATTTCATTCCATTAAATTTCACTTCACTCATGCTCCATTACACCATATTTCATGATCCATTCTAACTCACTTCATACAACATTCCATTCCATGTTTCAAAGCTCCTACAGGTATATTCTGCAGCCAGCCAGATACCCTGCAAGCAACTATCCAGCAACCACTTGTTCAGCAACAAATTGACCCTGCACACCTATGTCAACAAGAAAAATCAAAGGGATTATGAAGACTGAAGAATCAATGATTTTCAAAGGAGGACAAAGCATATCAAAACCACAAAAATTAAAGGAAAGGCAAAGGTAAAGTTGTGAAATTATTATGATGATAGAATATGAAAGTTATAGTATAGTTAAGTCATGTATGATTCAAAAATTTGTTTTGATTATTCATGTTGATCATGCCTATTGAACCTATCATAAAAAATTTGGACAAAATCCCTTCCATTCCGCCATATCAAATCATCATTTAAAACTTAACGGTTAAGTATTGAAGTGCCCTATTCGGTCACGTCACTAGCCCGAAGTATTCAGTGATGATTTTTAATTTCTCACGAGATGCTTCCACGGTATTTTCTTCCATGATGGCTCTCAAACTCATTAATTCATGTGAATCACCCTCACCATATTTCACTCATTCTATAAACTCTTCATGTCATCCTTCCGTAGCTAATTCCTACTGCATAAACAGAGAAGGCACCTTCGGGGTAAAACAACTCTCTAATAGCCATTTTCACCATGGATAGAAGAGCAGTAAATTGAAGGTTGAGAAGAGAAGCCATGGGTCTCATAGTAAGGTCCGACCCAGTCGAAACCAAATACTTAGAGGGTTACCCACATATTAGAGAAATGCTACAGCAGGCTGGGTGGTTACAGTTTTTGGAAAAATTCAATGGTTTTCATAAAGAGGTAACTAAGACATTTGCACGGTCCTTTAACAGAGCAGAAGTTGAAATAGGAGATGTTAAATTCACTATTACATAATATTTCATTGCAGAAGCAGCGAAATTACCTAGGCAAGGTGAACGATGCTTCAAAAATAAGGAATTTCAAAATTAGGCATGGAGGCAAATGCTCAAAACACCAGGTATGGATATTTCAATTTTTAAGAAGGGCATTCTTAGCTTAGCACTGAAGAATAAATGGCAGAATATGTTGCTCATTTTTCAAAAGTTTATAAATTGTGAGGGAAGGTTTGGTACCTTATATATTTATCATATTCGGCTAATGATGCATTTCTTAGATGAAGAAATCAATTTACCCTTTTTCTTACTTCATAGCCTAAAGAGAATGGCCTCTAATGTTCAAAAGAGGGTTCAATTCTTGGAAACCACTTTGTATCACCATGGCCTAGTTAAAATCCTAATTGAAAAACATTTGAGAAAGGTGGGAGACAATTGGGATGAGTTCCTAGTGAGGAATCACTTTGAAGAACCCAAGGAATCTCCATCTGAAGGCAAACTCACAAGAAGAAGCAGGAGAAGGAAAATTTCCAAATCTGTTGAAACTAAAACTGGTAAGTCCATACAAGAGGATAGTGAGGAGATAATTTCTGAGAAATTGGCTGAAATTAAGAAACAACTTAAAAAGGAGAAGATGATAAGAAGGTATGCCAAGGAGAGAGGTGAAGGACCATCTCAACCAAGACGAAGCCATAGGCTTAGAGGTATATTGAAGAAAACAGAGGTTAGAAAAACGGGAATCACAAAAATTGAGGATGAAGAGACACCAACTGCTAGATCACCTGAGTACCAGTACGAAGAGGATCTTGATGAAGGAACTCCAAAGATAAACCCAACACAACAAAAAATCTATAATTATGTTGATTCATTGGAAAAGAGAGCCTCAGAAAGTAGAAGAAGAACTCCTAGCCCATCAGAATCTGCAATTAATGTACTAAGAAGAGATAAATATGAATTAGAAGTACTCAACGGGAATATAAAGAATGAAAATTAAATTTTAAGGGAGCGGGTTAAGCTAAAAAGTGATATGAATACAACTCTCTCTCTGCAAATGGAAAATTTGTACAAGGCTAGTGAGAAATTGAAGAAGAAAAAAAAAAGTTGAGCAGGGCACTTATAAATTTGAGATTTAGGTTGGTCATAAGGAAGCCTAGGAGGCCATTGAATATCATGAAAAGCAGAAGAAGGAGCCTATCTGTCCTAGCAGAAGTCTCAGAATACATGAATTGATTGCATGAGTACATGGAAAACCTTTGCAGTGGCGTTATGTTGAGCCCCAAAGGTGTCCTTTCCTTTCACCAAATTTCACTTCATTTCCTTTGTCCCTTATCAATTATAGGCTTAAAATATCAATAGGATTGATTAAAGTCACTTTAGGAATGCATACAATGACTGACTTGCTATATTTTCATGGTTTTGTTGTTGTAGTAATTTTTGACTAGACTCAGCTACAGAATGCAGCCATTCTGTAGCCAGTCACCTATTCCGCAGCTATCTTCATGTTTACACAGGTTACAGGTGTCACTTAGAGAAAAAATGCATATGGTTGAAATCCAGACTTCATCTACATCGTTACTTATCCTCTACGAAGTCTGAGTGAAAACCTCCAAGTGGTTATGCACATGGAAGAAATCAAAACTAAGAGGCAGACTTCTACAGGGACAAGAACTCTACAGATGTCTTCAGCAAGAGTACGAGGTTTCCACAAGAGTTCTAATTTTATTTTAATTGGGAAAGACACTTATCCCTATTTCCTCTCAAGGGTTTTTATGTATTTATTTTATAAGAATGACTCAGGAGACCGAGAGACAGTTAGCTAGATTGATGTTTTGTTGTTAGATCTCAAAAGTCCGTAATACTCTATTTCTGAATTTTTTTCCCTTTAATGAAATACATTCAACTTCATTGCATGATCTAAGGCAATCTTGAGGAGATTTGTATGCTAATCTGGTGGTAGAGGGCCCCTACTACCCGAGAAGCTCTATGCATATTGTTTAGATAAGTAACTTTAGCCTTGTTTCATTCCTAGTTTAAGCAATTTTCTGAACTTTATGTTTATACTGACTTGCATAGGATGCTACAGCCAGTCATGTTCTTATGAATTGTTCCAAAATCTCACTAACACTGCATGAGATATAGGTGTACTATTTTAGGGATTAGTTGCATTTTTTTCTGAACTTTATGTTTTATCCTTACTCACATCAAATGTTACAACTAGTCTTGTTTTTATGAATTGTTCCAAAATATCACTAACACTGAATGAGATATAGCTGTAATATTTTAGAGATTAGTTGCATTTTAGTTCAGTTGTACTACTCTGGAGGTTAATGGCACTCTAGCCCAATTCTTTTCACTGTATTTTAAGTTTGAATGATTGCATTCTAGTTCAGTTCTATCCATTGTATTTATAGTTTTATTAGTTAGTTGTATTATAGTTTTGCTAAATTAGACTTAACGGCCTTCATTATTTACAAACTACTCTTGTTCTTAAATTCTACTAATACATCATTATCATAGGAACAAGAATCGGTAGTGTCATTTTGAAGTCTTGACTGTTCTTCAATTTCTCATAATTTCACAAACTGCCTCTTTTCCAAAGGTATTCCAAAATATTTCTAACTCTTGAATGAGGCTTAACAGTGATATTTTGAGTTGTAGAATGGATTAATTTTAGTGTCATAAGTTAGAGTAGAGTTCCTCACTATGTTGCAGACTATCTTTTCCAAATGTGTTCCAACAAATTTCTAGCCATGGATGAGATTTTCTCTGTGATATTGTAGGTTGTTGTTTACTTAGAATAACCTAATTGCATTAAACTTATCCTTTTCTCAAATTATTCCAACATATTTCTAATGAATGAATTGGACTGAGTTCATGTTATGAGTTATTGAGTTCATGCTATGAGTTATTTTTTTGTTAAGTTTTTCATTTTCTGTTCTCAAGTGCCATACATAGTTTAGAATAGATTTTTCTCTATTTCAGTGTGACCAGCAACTTATCTTTACCAACAGTTAGTTCTTTTCCTCTTAGCATAAAAAAAAAACACAAAACCACAAAACCAAAAACACTAGAAAAACACTAAACACAACGAAGTAGGAAGCAAATACCTAAGCACATATAGTGCATTTCACTTCAGCAGTTTACTAGCCCTGGTTGACAATTTAAGACATCAATTTAGGAACACTTAGTTGAGCAGACACCATGCACAAGAAAATTTCTAAACAAAGGAGGTAAAAATCCAAAGGTCCATTGGATAATGGAAACCATGTTGAAAAGAAGATGCAATTGTTTTTCACTCATTGCCATAAGCAAGGTCATCTTGTAGAGAAGTGTTGGGCTTTGTATCCAACAAGTCATCCATGACATTTTAAGAAGGTGGAAAGAGATATTTATAGGAATATAATAGAGGATTACATAATTGATGTGGATCATGATGATACACATGATGAAGTGCATCTGAAGGAAGTGCCATTGAAATGGTTTGGAAAGAGATGGTTAGATTTATTATCTAATTAAGGCATTGCATGTATTTTGATGTTGATGCATTTCTTTTCTAATTGAATGCATGTTGCATGTTTACGCCGGGAATGTGTTTGAAAAGTATAGTCATGTTGACTCACTTAGATGCAGCAAAGATGGCTACATTCTTTTGTTTCACATGAGAGCCATTTGTTTGAAGAGGCATGTTTTGTCGACTTGTTTTTTATCAATGATTTGTACACTAGGATGCAAGAGTCCATGGCTGATGCAGGAGCATCATGGTTCCAAATTTTTTACATTTAGTAGAATCTAGGGGGTCTTATATTTTCAAGGGAGTTGGTTTCCTAAGTATTTAATTAATGTAATTTTCAATATTTTGAATGGATTTTATGTGAGACATTTAGAATAGGATTTAATTAAGTATTATGAGGCATATTTTTAAATTTTCTTGAATGTAGGAGAACATGAGAGATTTAGGCTAGTTGATATTTCATAGGGATTGTGAATCCTAGACATAGGAACCGGTTGATGATTTTGTGGATTTAGAGGATTCTTAGGATTTAGTTGAGAAGATTGAGATCTAAACCAGAATTGGTTGCAGAACCTTTTTTATATATTTTTAAGCCTCAAAGGAATTAAGAGACCATTCTTAGATAGGTATTAAAGGATATTTTATTGTAAGCCTACGAGCATAGAGAGAGAAGAATGAGAGAAGGCCATTTTTGAATAAAATCAGGCTGAGAGAAGGTGTTATTACTATAAATATTTTTTTGTGAATATAAAACTCAATTATGAGTTGATGTGGGTGTAGTGAGCTGAGGTACTTCCTGATATGTAAATGAATTATACAATTGTGTGTGTAATCAGAGTATTTCTCCTAACGCAAGTGTTGTAGGTGAGTCTGAGGAGGATCGGATTAAGAGCAGTGTTCAAAGGCATTTGGAGCGATCAGGATAGTTTTTGGATATGATTAAATAAACAAACTAAATCTCAAGAGGGAATTAACGCCCTAGAAAAAGAAGTGAAGTTGCAGTGATTAATTTCGATAATCTCTGTGTTATGAGATTCTAGCCAAGAGGAGAAATCGACTACATTCTTTCGAAGGCTGCAACCATGATATTCCTTTAAAATCCATAGGAAGCGTGAAGGCTGAAGACGGACAGTAGAGATCAAATTGCAGCATTAAAGTGAAAGTGATGGATGATCACGATCATATCGCAAAGATGAAGTGAGATATGGACAGTCCATATGAAATCACAATCGTAGTGGAATATCACACATCTATAAAGGAGGCACAGTTCGCAATGAGCCAGATGAGTTAAAGTGGCGAAATTACAATAATGATAAGAGGTTGTAATGTGATAATAAGTGTGGTTTCTGATGCGATGCGATCACATATCACATATGATAAGATGAGCCTTGATACGTGACATTGTAAACCTTGCGACATGCGATAAGGTATTTGCTGCGATTTGCGAAATCGCAAAATCACAAACATTGCGATATATTTTATGTGTGATTGACAGAGTTTGTTAATTTATGTGATCTATGATAAGCCAAAACCTGACTATGGAAGAGAACTGTTAGATCTGGGTATAGATCAACGGACAAGGTTTACGACGGATATCGGCGATGCGATTATGGAATTGCAATGAGTTAAAGTTTGCGATCTATGATATGGTGAGTTTTGCGATGTGTGATAAAACACTAAGGGTAAGAGCTTTGGTATTGAGAAATGCGATAAGGTAATTTTAAGCATTAATGTTAAAGTGCACATATGAAAGATTGGTTTGGGTTGTGACCCGAGGTCCCACAAAGCCTATTTCGGCATGTAAATCAAGATTATTTGGCATAAGGTTGGATTTAAGGAGCTTCTGCGTAAACGAATTTTTTTAGATTAAAGTGAGATTTTAAAGGTTATTAGAGATATATGAACCTATCCTCGGGTTTTTGGCAGACTAAGTCTTAGGTCTAGACATTTGAGTATTTGCGGCCATATGGCTGTATCATTTTTGGTATAAGAACAAAAAAATCTATTTTGGGAGAAAGTTGGAGCAAAGATATGTTCTTGATATTGTATGTGCAGAATACAATTGTGATTGTAGGAAGAAGGATTAGATTTTAATTCTGACAGGTAGCAGACACAAAGAGAGAAAAGTGTGGCATAATATGGAGAGTAATTTATACTCTTGAAGAGAATTTGCAGAGGCAAACGAACAGGGAATACTCCATTCAAAGTTCATATGAATGGTGGAACAAGATCATGTAGAGATCTTGAAGGTGATATGGTATGTTTCTATTTTAACTCTAGTTTGAGAAAATGCTTGCATATTTTAGGCCATAGACAAAGAGGGAATATCTCAACAAAATAACAACAAAAGGAGTTTTAAGAAGTAGGACCAATTGCATTCTTGAAGGCAGAGTAAAGTGGATACTTTGAAGAAAAGTGGCAAAGAACCTAAATGTTTCAGCTGAAGGTTTGACAGAGAGGACAAGGGTTTTCTCAGAAGAAAGTGGAATTGCATAAGCCAAGGAGTAAAGGAGTTTCTCAATAGATATTCCAGAGATAGAGAACCAATGTTACCAAAAGACCGAGCTCAAAGGAGAGAAGGCTTGGTGAGGTACTTGCAGTAGTTATAGAGACTTGTTGATAAAGATAGGCTTAGTACGATTCACAAGTGAACAAGATGAAGTTAATAAAGGAGGGGAAGTCAATGATCAATGAAAGTCATTACAGAAGTTCAGAGGAAAGCCACATCAAAAGAAGAGTAGATAAATATGCCGAGGTCAAAGGCATAGAGAAGATGAGTCAAGAAGAGACTGACAGACAGAAAGCTAAGATACGTTTCCATCTTGAGTTATTGATGGATATGCTAGAGATGAATAGGGAAGAACAAAGGAAAGTTTGGGCTACTAAAAGGAAAGCTAAATGGCATAGGTTGCAGGGAAAGTGGGAGCATAGATTAAATTCTCAATTGAAGGAAGAGTTACTCAGAATAAGTGAGTATGTGGAGAAAGTTTTGGTATGTAAACCAAAACATGGCCCATTAATTTCTGAAAGTAATGAAGAGATGGGGGGAAATCCTATAGAGGATCTGAATCATGTGAATGATTCAAAGCAACAAGAAGACCTAGTGGCTGAAGCATCAAGTGATACTGCAAGGTCTTATTTTATTGAAACTGATAATTTGTGTATGTTTGTAGGTGTAATACATGATGATGGAAAATATTTAGGTATTATAAAAGAAGAGGAAGGAGAGAGACATAATCTGAATTCTATTTTAAAGAAGAAGGATGAGACAATTAGGTTTGATGAGGAAGATCATACATGATTGGAGGAAGATATTGTTTTTCAGCATATTTCCAGAGTTGTAAGAAGAGGGAGTTTGGCTTATATGGGTAGCCAAAAGCTAGCATAACAAAAGGAAGATATCAAGCATACAAATTTAACGCTTGAGGAGGCTAATAAAGAGATTTTATTATTAGAAAATATGTTAAGGGAGTCTGAGTCAAACCATGGATTGATACCTCACGGAAATGATTTAAGTTTTAGTAATATTGATGAATAAATGAGGTTTCTTGAGGGATTCATAGGTATATATGTGAATGAGGAAGATTCAATCAGCCTAAAAAGATAGATGGATTTGTCACATAATAGTGACAAAGAGAAGAATAGTAATGAAGACGAAGATGGGCCATATATTTCTCATGCTAAATAAGAATCAGTATTAGAACTAAAGGATACTGAACTGACTATGAGGATTAGTCAAGGAGGTAAAGGACATCTATGGGATTTTTTCAAGGAAAATGAGGAGAGTTATGTTGGAATTAATAAGTGACATAGTGATGAGGTGTTTGAAAGGAATCAGGTAGAAAGTAAATTGTTCAACTGTTTGATGGAAGAATCCAAGTATGATGGTTTTATCTAAGATATTGAGCAGATGTTTTTTGGAGATGAGATAAAAGTTTAGAAGCAACAAGAGGGTAAGGATGTAAGCATGGTAGTAAGAATCCAACAACTCCAAAGTGAAGGTAACAAACATCGGTTTGAAGATAAATGGACAGAGTGTAGCAACAAATGGCAGAGTGAGTACCAGTCAAAAGATAAAATAGACATGGAGATTGAAAGAATAAGAAGGTTGATGATGAAGGTGTCTTAGAAGAAGACAATAGCAAGAAATCAAAGCAGCAGCAGCAAGGAAAAGGCAACAACAAACTGTGAAAGCATAGCTAGTGAAGCAATGCAGCATAAAGTATGGAGACGTGGAGAACTGCAAAAAACAAAAACAACAACCATAGAAAGACTACAAAACAAAGTTTGGGATCCAGGAGGAATTCCATCAGCATTGAAGACACATGATCTGGAGTTCATGATTGTTTCCTACTCTGGGAGGCTGATGCAGGGGCATCATGGTTCCAAATTTTGAACATTTCGTAGAATCTAGGGGGTCATGTATTTTCAAGGGAGTTGGTTTTTTAAGTATTTAATTAATGTAATTTTTAATATTTTGAGTGAATTTTATGTGAGATATTTAGAATAGGATTTAATTAAGTATTGTGAGGCATATTTGTAAATTTTATCTAATGTAGGAGAACATGAGAGATTTAGGCTAGTTGATATTTCATAAGGATTATGAATCCTAGACTTAGGAAATAGGTGATGATTTTGTGGATTTAGAGGATTCTTAGGATTTAGTTGAGAATATTGAGGATCTGAACCAGAATTTGTTGTAGAACCATTTGTATATATTTTTAAGCCTTGAAGGCATTAAGAGACCATTCTTAGATAGGTAATAGAGGATATTTTATTGTAAGCCTACGGGCATAGAGAGAGAAGAATGAGAGAAGGCCATTTTTAGATAAAATCAGGCTGAGAGAAGGTTTTATTACTGAAAATATTTGTTTGTTAATATAAAATTCAATTCCGAGTTTATGTGGGCACAATGAGTTGAGATACTTCCCAATATGTTAATGAATTATATATTTTTTTGTGTAATCTGAGTATTTCATCTCACACAAGTGTTGTAGGTGAGTCTGAGGAGGATCAGATTGAGAACAATATGCGAAGGCATGGCAGCGATCGGGATAGTTTTTAGATATAATTAAATAACTAGAATAAAGCTCAGGAGAGAATTAACTCCTTGGAAAAATAAGTGAAGTCACAGTGATTAATTTCGAGAATCTATGTGTTATGAGATTCTAGTCGAGAGGAGAAATCGACTACATTCTTCTGAAGGTCGCAACCATGATGTTCCTTTAAAATCCCGAGGAAGCGTGAAGACTGAAGACGGATGGTGGAGATAAAATTGCAGCATTAAAGTGAGAGGATGGACGATCATGATCATATCGTAAAGATGAAGTGGGATATGGATATTCCAGATTAAATCACAATCCCAGTGGAATATCGCACATCGGTAAAGGATGTAGAGTTCACAATGAGCCCGATCAGTTAAAGTGGAAAAAGTGCGATAGAGATCAGAGGTGGAAATGCTATAAGAAGTGGGGTTTACGATGCGATGTGATCACATGTTACATATGATAAGAGAAGCCTTGATATGTGACATCATAAACCTTGTGACATGCGAGAAGGTATTCCCTTGGATTTGTGAAATCACAAAATCATAAACATTGCGATATATGTTATGTGCGATCGGTGGAGTTTGTTAATTTATGTGATCTGTGATGAGCCAAAACTTGAATATGGAGGATAACCACTAGGTCTAGGTATAGATCAACAGACAAGGTTTGTAGAGGAGATCAACGATGTGATTTTGAAATTGCAATGAGTTAAATTTTTCAATCTACCATATGGTGAGTTTTGTGATGTGTGATAAAAGACTAAAGGTAAGAGCTTTGGTATTGAGAAAGGCGATAAGGTAAGTTTAAGCATTAATGTTAAAGTGCACATATGAAATATTGGTTTGGGTTGTGACCCGAGGTCCCACAAATCTTGTTTCCACGTGTAAATCAAGATTATTTGGCATAAGGTTGGATTTAAGGGAGCTTTCACGTAAATGAATTTTTTTAGATTAAAGTGAGTTTTTGATGTAGCACAAAACGACAAATTACATAATACCATTTACCTGTGGGTTATGGGCCCACATAAACAATGAAGCATGTAGCAGTAGAACTACATTATTACAGTAATAAACAAGTCATAGGTTTCAATTCTTAACTCATCGCAAATAAGAAGTTTTAGGATATTTCATATTGGAAAATATAACAAATAACTTAAATGGTAAACAATAGCAAGGCTGATGCGAAGTTGCAATGATGATGTCACATCACAACATTGCAACTTCCATAGTTTATCGCAAATCGGTCGCCCGCAAGTTTAAGTCTACAACAATAACATTTAAACCATAATCCATGCGATGTGTGATATGCGCTAGAGTGCTATGCTGACACATGTCTCCCCTTCCTCGCATCACAAGTTATATCTTTTAACTTACGAAATCCTAACACATAAATGTAATACTTGCCGATTGCGATGTGGCTCATCCATCCATCTCTCGCTAATATTCTGTGCTGTGATATTTCCTGTCCATTCATTCTTCACTCTGATACCTGTCGATGGAATTTTCGTTTTAATAAATCTGTCTCTGCCATACTTTATCTACGGCGAAGTTCATAGGAACTTCGTTCACCACTCATATTCACACATCATATCAATTAATAGGGTTGAAGTAAGAAATATATATATATATATATATATATATATATATATAAACATATATATATATATATATATATATATATATATATATATATATATATATATATATATATGCATAAGAAATCAAAAACAAAACACAGATACTATAATATCGAGATTATCCCGGATATATAAAAATACACAATTTTAATTATTTCTCTAGCTCGAATACAGGCTAAGGCCACTATGGCTTGAATCACACTTTCGCCCTGTGGCTACATTGTGTTCTCTGCCCTCTTAAAAATACAATAATTCCTTTATAAAGGAATTACAAAGGAGTGAATCCTTTCAGATCCATGAGTTTTTCTCCCACAACTGGCTCAACTAACCTTGGAATCTCTCTATTTGATTACATTGAAGATAATTACAATAAATCAATTCTTCTAGAGACATATCACTTCCATTATTTTAGATCTATTTCATGTAAATTAGCCCCCATTTACAAATGGTTGTCCACATTCTCCTTTCACAACATTGAATTTCATTTATGATTAATGGTGGTCTGATGCTCCTGCATCAGACTCCTAAGGTAGAAAAATTTTATGGCCTCCTGGTCATATGCCTTCTTCATCGCTGTAACAAGTATGTTACTTGCTATTAGTACCAGGTCCTCCTCTTTAGAAATTATACCCACATCCTCTATGGAATTTCCTTTGTGATATTTCCATAACAACATTCGTGAGCTGCAACAAAACCTCTGCAGTAGCAAGTCCTCCCTGCTACACAATACCTCACTAAGCTTCTCCCCTGTGAGCTGAGTCTTTCGACATCTCTCTGGTTATCTTCTATGGAACCATTCGAGCACTCTTGGCTCTAGGTTGTTGCACATATTATCACCTTCTACTGTTGCTACTTGCACGAAAATATAAATACCACAAGCTTTACCATCTTCAATAAATTTGCAACTCCTTCCTTTGCATGCAAAACTTGCTACGCAAAAAATATTTTCTCGCTCTGATACCACTTTATGCAGCACGAAACTAAAAATTAGATAATAACGTGGACCTGTGGGTTATGGGCCCACATAAAAAATGAAGCATGTAGCAATGGAAGCACATTATTACAATAATAAATAAGTCGCAAGTTTCAATTCTTAACTCATCGCAAATCGAAAATTTTAGGATATTGCATATCGAAAAATATAACAAATAACTTAAATGGTAAACAATAACAAAGCCGATGTGAAGTTTCTTTGATGATGTCACATCGAAACATCGTAACTTGCACAACTTATTGCAAATCAGTCACCTGCAAGTTTAAGTCTGCCCTGATAACAGTTAAACCATAATCCATGCGATTTGCGACATGAGCTAGAGCACTATGCCGACATGTATCTCCCCTTCTTCACATCGCAAGTTATATCATTTAACTTTCGAAATCCTAGCACACAAATATAATACTTTTTGATTGCGATGTTTTCTCAGCCTTATATCTCTCACTTCTCTTCTCTGTTGTGATCTTTCCCCTCTGTTCATCTTTCACTCTGATACCTGTCGATGGAATTCATGTTTTAATAAATCTGTCTCTTCCATACTTTATCTACAACGAATTTCATAGGAACTCCATTCACCACTCATACTCACACAACATATCAATTAACAGGGTTGAAATAAGAAAGATATATATACGCATAAGAAATAAAAAACAACACATAAATACTGTAAAATTGAGATTATCCTGGATATATAAAAACACACAATTTTCATAATTTCTCGAGCTTGAATACAGGCTAAGTCCACTACGGCCTCAATCACACTTTCGCCCTGCCGCTACATTGTGTTCTATACCCTCCTAAATATAAAATGAAAACTTCCTTTATAAAGGAATTACAAAGGAGTGGATCATCTAAGATCCACGAGTTTTTCTCCCACAACTCACTCAACTAACCCCTGGAATCTCTGTGGTAGATAATTACAATGAATCAATTCTTCTAGAGACATATCGTTTCCATCATTTAGATCTTTTTCATGGAAATTAGCCCCCATTTACAAACGGTTGTCCATGTTCTCCTTCCGCAGCATTGAATTTCATTTATGATTAACAGTGGTCTGATGCTCTAGCATCAGTTTTTAAAGGTTCTTAGAGATATATGAAACTATCCTGAGGTTTTGGATTGACTAAGTCTTAGGTCTACACATTTGGGTATTTACAGCCATATGGCTGCATCAATAGCAATGCTCACATCATGTGAATTTTTTTTCTTTGAAATAGAAAAATAATATGTCGTTGTGTTATATTTCTTACATGACGTGTTTATCAGATTGATGGTTGTGTTTGTGACAAGATATGACAGGATTTTGGGAAGGTCCACTCTTTAGCAAGAGGCTCATGTTTAGCCTTCATTCTCACATCCATGGCATGAGTAGCATGTCAAACTGGAGGATGATGGAAAGAGGGACAAGATGTCAAAAGAATTGCAGCCAAAAAGTTGCAGCCATTGTAGACCATTTCATGTGTTGATACCAAGAAGTGGAAGATATGGTGAATGCATTCTTCGAGATGTGGAATTTGGTATCATGGAGGTAAAATAATGTTCATTTCTTCTCTTTTCATTACTGATGTTGGACCTAATTGATTTAGATCACTGAGATGGGCTTAACTTGGAAAAGTGGTTTCCAAGGAGAAGCTTGCATCAAATGCATGTTTGTGAAAAGAAGGAACATGATTATCAGTGGTAAGGCCATTAGTTAGTTTTCCAAGAACAGAGGGATTGCTTTGGTACAACAAAATGTTTTATCAATCAGCAAGCAACCAAAAACTATTGGATTGGGTCAGCAGAAAAAGGAGGAATTGGTTGAAGTGCCAAGCCATTTACAAGGCAAGGCATGTAAGTGAACCTAAATTGGTTTTCAAGGATATTTTTCCAAGTACAATCAGGTTTATAGAACTTGGGAAAGAGAGGAGTATTTAGCTCTCCTGAGAGAACCAAATTTTGTGGTTCCAAAATCTTGTCAATGGGAAGGAGTAATCAAAATCTAGATTAGGGGCAAAAAATTTCAAAAAATTCAAAGTGTTCATAATTGCACCAAATTAGAGCTAATAGATCTAGCATGTTGCTAGGATTCCAGCTCAATTCATTTCGCTCAAAAAAAATTCAGTATGAGGAAGTTAGAGCCTGCTAATCGCCATTTCAAACAAGCGAATTTAAAAATAAATCGGTCAAATAGGGTCAAAGGTAAAAAAATTGGGTTTCCATAGCCCAAAAGTATGTTTCCACTTGTCAATTTCTGAATGACCCAAATTTCTGGGCACTTGGAAATTTTTTTGTTGGTTTTTGGAGGACCAACAGGATGCTGACACGTGGCTAGCCCGGAGGCTGCCACGTGTCCCTCGCAGAGTCAAAATTTTTACTTTAGTCCAAAGTTCGAATTCGGTTATGTAAGGTCAAATTAAAAAATTATTTTGGGTGGTAAAATTTCTATGTATTAAGGGCAGAGGTCGAGGTCGAACTCACGACTTCCCCCACGGTACCTGCCAAACATACCAACACACCACACTAATTGATCTTAACATACAATGGTTACAACGTATATTTATGTTGTAAAACTTTAGACATCGAGGAAGGATAGGGGCCATCCCCCGACCCATGTGACTTGAGGCGGAAGGCCATGGAAGAGGCTAGACCAAACTGGTGGATTTTAGGCTGTAAAACAAGTTTAATTAACCATTAAGCCATGCATTATGCGTGCTAATCCATTTCTAATCCAGAATTATTGTAAATTGTGTTTAATGCACTAATCCAAACTTATCCTATTTAATATATGCTTAATAGTCAGTTAATTGCAATTAATTTGGCAGAGTTTTCAGCGGTCCTCTAAATTCAGTGCCAGCACCAACATTGGTGGGCTTAACTGGAGATGTTCCATTTTTTGAGGAGATTCCTAGGGAAAATTGACTGATGCATAAATTTTGCTAATTTCGTTCAATTTTTTTCTCAAGAAGAGTCATTCTTAGATGATTGTGATACTTTGAAAACAATGGAATAGGTTTCAGAGGTGTTGGAGCACTTCTAAAAGTGTTTTATTAACTTTTAAGATTAAAGAAGCCTAAGGCCACCAGGAGAGGAGGTGAAGCCTAGATCAGCTAGAGACCTTTCTAAGAGATCTAATAGTGAATTTTGAGGTTTTTGGGTCTTTTGAACCCAATGGAGAAATTTGAAAATACATTGGAGTACTACAAGTGCATGTAATCAGAAATTTGACCATTAATCCCAAGAGAGCCTAGCCAGTTGAAGCAGGTCCATGGAGATGTAGCCGAGGAGGGCTGAACTCCGTTATCAAATAATGTGTAATGTGTATGATGTGTGTTATTTCTCTACATTTAATTTGTTGTGCATGAGTTTTTTAAAGACAATTATCTCATAAATTTCACATCAAAGACACATAAAACTTGGCGCATAAACCCCTTCACAGTTGACTAACTTGAGACGATCCTAAACACATATATTTCTAACTCATGAGGGAGTTAGCATATAAAAACTAGTTTTCCCATTTTCAGATCATGTAAGACGTAATGGTTGGATTTGGAGAGTGATTTTTACCTTATGTTGCTGCAGTAAGTAGTTATTATCTCACACATAGGGTGACTGGAGGTGTATACTGTGACAAGGAAAATATAACAAATTGGAGGATATCTTCTACAAGATCAACTCCTACTTATGGTTGTAATCTCCTTCCATATATATTAATTCAAAGAATCTCTCTATTCCTATATGTGATGTCATTATTTAACTTATTTCAATAGCATGTTGATATACTGAATAGAGTATTTCGATGATACTTCATAGATCTCATAGTTTGTTGGCTTGTGTTATCTAACTTTGCAACTTCTAATTTTGGAAATCAGAGCTCGAATTGGAGCTTCCAAGCTAAATAAGGAGAAAAGTGTGTGAAAGGTTCCAGATAGGCCTCACTCCATTATATATTTATTTTAAGGAAACGCATTGGGTTCCTTTTTTATCTATTGTTCTAGGTTGACGACCAAACCTAGGGGAGATACTTTTGTCTGCAATAGTAAATCCCGTATAACAATTCTTGTGAATTTTTCCACGCTACTCTTAACAATTATTGGGCTACATTGGGTTTCACAATTTTTTATCCTCCCAAAACTATATTATGACTCTATATTGCATATAGAATAAACATAAGTAGAGACTTTATTTTCATATTTTTCCTATATATCGTTTTTATAACCATAGATGTTATTGGTGTATTTAGATAATCCACTTATGTAATTGTCCTTCTATTAAACATTTTTTTGTCATGATGAGAAGTTTTATCATATATTTTTGTAGTACTCAAATAACTTGGTCATGTACTCCTTTTTTGTTTTCAATAGAAAATTATGTTAGTTTCCTTATGAAAAAAAGAACATAAATTAATTTAAGATATCAAAAAAAATTTAACCAAATTTTCAAATTTCACCATTATTCCATGTTTTTGCAACAAAATAGGTCGGTTTGTTCAATTAGATTGGTTTGAAGGTTAGAACCTTCTACATTTGATACAAAATCTTCATCTACTATGTTCAAAATTGGCCAAGGAATCGTTAAAACCCCAGTCGTACGATTACATATATTTATTTTGATATAAATTCCCATATATATGGCATAAGACCCCTAATATTACTATATATTTACATGACATAGACACAAAATAAAATATAAAAATAATATTTAATCATTTCAAGAGGAGCTATTATGCCTAAATTTTCATTTTCTTCTTTTCGTGGAAGGAGTAGAATGAAAGGAAAATATTCACACATCTCTTTAATTCTTGTCACTTGCTTCTTTGGAAACTCAATTTAGAGCGCTTTAGTCTCTTCAAGTGATTATTTGTTCTCTTCGAAAACTGATGATTCATTTTGAGGGATCAATTTATTAATATTAAGGATCGAAAAATAAAAAGTAACCTAGAGAAGATCCATGTTGGTATATAAAATACCAATTTTTTGATACAAAAAAACTAATTAAGATTCCTCTGTTAACTTTCCCATTTCCTGTTGTCTAAAAAGTAGATAAAGAATAAGTGCCATGATTATTTTTATATGCTCCAAGTGTCCACTAGATACATAATTATTTTCTTTGTAGAAGGAGCTCCATTTTGAAACCAACACAACAGTCGTCTTTGGCTTTAGAACATATGAAAATGCATACCCAATTTCCTGGGAAGACAATGATGTTTATGTCCTCTTTATAGCCTTTCCTACCTAGCCCTACTAAACTCTTGCATTGCACATAAAATTCATGTAAAAAATTATCCATATAAATTCTTCGTGTCAGACATTCTCTTCCATAGTTAATTCCTCTCCAACACAATTCTAACTCCTTTAAAGACCCAAGCTCCAACAAAGATTGCAGAGACCTGAAAATAGGATTAAAAACTATCCACACACAGTCAAATTTAAAGTGGATGTGGATTTGATTCCACCTATTTCATACCTCCAATATGAGTACATGAACCCAGTGATCAATATTGAATGGAGACTACCATTTAAATATGAATAGTATTGGTAATCCACTTTGAGATCTAACAAATTTCCATCAAGTCTCAATGTAAAAATTATACCTTTAATGCTGTTTATTTTATTTAGCTTTGATATGATTGGAAATTATTGGAATTTCATTATTCATGGAGTCTATTGAATTACCCGACATGATACATATTTTTCTTTCTCCCTTTCACAAGGTTGACTCCATGATTAGCTAACAAATATTCCATAGAGTTAGTATTGCTTTTGACGTGGTGAAATTCGACAACCTCAAAATTGAGAACTTGCAAGCTTATTCAATGAAGAATATATATTGGATTAGCATAATAACCAAACTAGTAGTGTATTTTTAGCTATGTTTTTGTGAGTTAGTATATATTAACACCATGGGGGTATATTTACCTTAGCGTCATTTTAACTAGTTTGATGTTTTCTATACACTTTGCATAAGATTATTAAGCTTATTTTGCTGCATATAATTTTTCTCATTTTATTTGCATATTTTTTAAAATTATTTATAATTTCAAGTATGTTTCAAGAATTTGAATGAATCATTTATAAGGGAATTGTACCTACTCTTAGTGAAATAAAACACAACTTCTCTAGAACTTGTTTATTTCTTGTCTGAATTTTTTGTTTTGAATTTCATCTCTAGGTATGCATTCAGTGCATTAATGAATATAAATTTTTAATACTAGAACATTGTAATGATTTGAAATAGAATTTTGTTTACTCTCATTCTAGACAAAATGCCTTAAGCTATGGCTCTTACTAAAAAACCCATGGAATTCCCTAAGGGAAGGAAACATATAGAAAAAATGAATCATTTGTGACAAACACCTTGCTCGAGGATGACTCCATGATTTTCTAAAAAATATTCCACATATTTAATATGTATTTTGATGTGGGCAAAATTTACAACCTCAAATTTGAGAATTCCAAGGCTTATTCTATGAATAATATGAGTTTGGATTAACGTAGGATCCTGTTTAATCTTGCACACTTGTTAAATAACTAACATTTAATCACTTGAAACCATCAAATGCTAAATTTTCCTTGCTATAAATAGTTTCAATCCTTGTCACAAAGCTACAAATTGGAATTGGTTATTTTTTTATATCCATAGATCCCATGCATATTTAATCTATCATTTTTTTTCATGGTGAAAAATATCCCCTCCGGCTCCTGCCTCCGTGAAAATTCACCACTATTAACTTTCAATTCATTCACAATAGGATTTATTATTCCACAATTATTACTTTATATGTCATCTATTTTCTCAAAGTCCGCACTAGATAATAAGAAATTGTACCTCAAAAAATTTACCACTTGTTAATTTTTATGTAGAAAAGAGAGTGGTAAGAGATCTCAAAGAGAGAAAAGATGTTATTTTCATCACTTTGTTGCATTGAAAGGTTGTGTTGATGGTGTTGGACCTGCCAACATTCATGGGATATCCTTGATATGAAGTACCAATTAGACATCACAACATTTGGTGTAGTAGTCCTTGTAGTGAGGTTTTAATGATATGCCTTGGTTGTGAAGACACATAGAGTGATGCATGATGCCTTTGGTGAGAACAAGTGTGTTACCCTATGGAAATTCAAGTGCGATGCATCAATCTTCCAACACATGAAAGGAAAAGGAAGTTATCCCCTTAAAATATGTAATAGTATGTAGCCTAAAAGGAGAACATGATCATAATGACATCAAAAGGTAATATGGAAAATGGTTCACAAGTTAGTTGCGATGAATTAGTAAAATAACACACATAAAAAAAGGTTTGTACCAATGTAGGTGAAGTAGTTCATAAGAATAAGTTTAAGTTAAATAAAATAAATTACAAATACAATAGGGATAGACCTACTATATTCACAACATATGCATGAAAGTGTTCCGGCTCTCATTTTTATTAAAAGTGAAATTTTGAATCATACACACACCATTGAAAAACCAGTAGCCCCAATATAGAATGTGAAGTAAAAAATAATTTCTCATCCAAAGAAGTACACTACCTCTACGTTATGGAGAAGCCAAATCTCTCAAAAAAACTTTCAAGCTCTTTCTAAGCATAAACCTAGCCAAAATATTGGCTCCCAAAATTCCTCTATATGAGTTATGAGGATATGTTTATAACAAAGCGGGTGACTCTTCACACACCCCTTTGTGAATCATGGAATCCCCTCATGACTCTTTAACTTATTTAAAAAATGGCTTATTACATTACGTCATGACTCTTCACATTCCAAAAACGACACTTGGAATTTCCACTTTACAAATAATTACAAATAATATTGCATTTTACACTCATACTCATATGAGAAGAAATAGGGTAGATACAAATTTACAACCTAATAAGAAAAAACACTATGATGCTTGAGTTTGGGGAAAATCTAGCTTAGCAAATTCCACTTGATGCTTCTTGGTCACATATTGGTGCCAAGCTCGGTACTGTGCAATGACATCCCCAAACTATGTTATGGTCTATGGCTCGAAGCGAACTCTAGCCTCCATAGCATATATGCACAATGAGTTTGAACTGGTTTTAACTTCCCTCTAAAGCAAGAGAAACATTGTTCTAATATGTACATAACCACTGATTTAGTTCTGCATGTTCTGTCTATTCAGCTCCAAATCCTCCTTGGAGGAAATATCTCTCAACTGCTCCAAGTACTCTTTTATCTCATGCCTCACCTGGTGTCTTCATTTAGCTTCGGTGAGTGAGCCAACTGATGGGATCTCGTGTGCTTTCACCAAGATATCCAAATTGTTATATAATCATATATATGAGTCCCAAATACTTCCAATGAATGAGGATAATTTCTTGTTGTTCTGAATCAATATTAAAAACCTCATTTTCTCTAGATATGCATGTGGCTTCATATTATTTTGTTGGTTAAGGGGTGCCCCTTTGTATCACATTGTACATTCATGAACAACGACGATGGAAGCTTGTACATTCTTAAGATTTTTGACAAAGAATTTTCTCTGCTGCTGCAAGACATGCATGTGGAAAACTACCTTATATATGGTTATAAGATCCTCATAAAGGTCCCTCATGGTCTCTCCAAGTGTTTATACTTCACCAAGTATCACCGCTCTCATTTCTCCCAAGTATACTTGTGTGGAAGCCATGTCCTGTGTTGTTGCACGGAGCTATTCGATCTCTTTCTTGACAGTTTGTAGGTTCTATGCCAATTTTTTATTATGGGTCATCAAATACTGATTTTTTGATCTTGCTACACCTGTAATGGCCAGGTTGGATTCAGCAATGGAATTTGGATTCTTCCCAGTGTCTGCAACTATTTCTCTCTCTCTTATGAATGCAAGCAATGTGAGGTCATTTGGAAAGTGCTTCCTACGCGCTTGTAAAATATTCTTTTGAAGTTCATCACACGAAATATTGTACGTTTCCATGATCGAATCATCATCAAGAGGAACAAATTTCTCTTCCTCACTTAGGACTAACTCTACTTTTGGAGGTAGTGGAGACTTAGAAGGTGAGCTGGTGTACACTTCACATCAGGTAAACATCTTGATTCAGTGGTTCTAGTTCCTCTTCCATGTCTTCAATCTCAATCAATTCTTCAATCTACTGAGAAAGCTCTTGATACTTCATTTGTCCGCTCTCCTCCTCTGCTGTTGGCTAGTTATGTTCTTTCTCTTCAGCTTGTATTTCTATTGTTATTTCGTCTACTATTGCAAATTGAATTTCTTCTTCCTCCCACTCCTGATTCTCTTCTTGTTATTGATTCTTTTTTTCTCCTTCCATTCTTCTCTTCAGCTCTCTTCTTCTACTTTGTTGAACACTTTGCATACTCTATCTCCTTTATGCCCCAATTGATAAATCCACTTTCATAACAAGTGGATATTATTTTATCTTACGACTTCTTTCTCCCCCCTAGATTGTCAACAAAATTTATCTTTCCCTTATCTTGCCTAGGGTTTCTCCATTTTCTTGGCACTACTTCTAGAGTTTTTTCCCTCTACGGAGTAGCCTGTTAAGTCACTGCTATACTGACTGGATCGCAGGCTCTGGAGGCATTATAGTAATTCTTCCATGTATCCTCCTCTAGTCAATAAAAAATATTTTTGAGCCACTAATAGTGTATTCTGGCACAATGGTATTTACAAATACCAGGGGGATAATACAGATTAAAGTTGCGGGTGCCAAATGAAAACTTCACTATCTCTTTTCCTTCATTGTCTATGACTTTGATATTCTTGATCTCATATAATCAAACTTGAAAAGGAAGAGTGGGATAGGTTCTTTTAATTTACGTGTGAAAGGCTGATGACAACCCTATAGAGATATGATACGACACTTCTTGCATGAAAACCTTGTCGGTGGCATACTTTGGGAAAAGATGTGGTCACTTCTAAGCACTGAAAATTATAAGGAAGATTCCATCTAGTGAGGCAAACAAATCTAAAATCTTTGATATTTTCTACAACTACCCTCATGAAATGCAAGGTGATTATTCATGCAAGATAAGACTCTAAAGCGGAATCATGAATTGGTGAGTTAATTGTTCCATAAATACTCAATGAATGTAATAAGAAGATTCTTGGGATAAATATACACAATAGGGTCTCGTGGCCTCCATGTCCAGACCATGCCAGGAAACACATTTTGTGCACATATCACATCTAGTAAGTATGCAGACATATATAACCTTGCTTGCTCGCCCATGGGAGGATTTTGTGCATGGGCTATATGGGTTCTCAACTATCGAGCCAACAAATTTGACCCATTGAATGACTTCCCTCATTCACAACCTGGTTCAATAACACTTCCCACTCTTTAGGAAAGGTCTTTGTTCTTCTTTTACCATAAATTCCACAAGCTAAGATAACCAAGAGCTAGTAAGCCCTCCTAAGATACTTTTTATTGTATGAATGGGTAGGTGTCTATCAAAACTTCAATGGCTCTTTCACCCAAACTTTAACAATATCTATTTTTCTCACATAGTTGTTTGTGGCATAGAAGTATGAGTCCATGAGTGTTATTATCTTGGGAAAATGATACATAAGGTGATAATATTTTTCTAGAAATGTAACAAGCTTTTTTCCAGTCGCATTATTCTATGTCATGGTCTTCACATAAACATGTGAAACAAACTAGCTAGTGACATATCCACATGGGAATACTGGGTATATGCATGCAACCCTGTGTAATCCTAATTGTTGAACAATAAGATATATCTGTTGGTACTCTAAACTCCTTGAAGCTCTTTGATAAAAAAAATCCTTAACTATTGGGCATGTTAAATCTGACTAATTTTCCAGAAATGGTTGAGGTTCCGCATACACTGGAAATTTAACTCACATTTTCTCAAATGCTTCCCCAGTACTACTTTTAGTGGTATATTTTGAAGCAAATCTCTTGCTTGTCATCATAACAATGACTACTGGAGAGAAGTTATCAACAATTGTGGTACCTATGGGACACAAATGGAACTCATGGAAAGAAAATATTAGTGTTTCCAAATGTACCTTCAAATCAAGATCACGCAGCAAACCGATAAACTAGAGAGAAAGACTCTGCAATTTTCTAGATAGGTGAGGGAGATTGGCAGGGGTAACTTCATATTGCATAGTCTCAATAGCCAAGGGTCCAACCTGAGGTTTGAGATTGTGTAATGTGCAATTCAGCCTGAGAAATGACTGGAAGAGAGTGCGCATTGCACAGTCTTAGTGGCCAAGGTGGTAGAATAATCCCTGGAACTACGTAATGCATATTTGGGCTAGCCTATACTATGAATTTTGTAGTCTCATTTTCCATGCTCTCGACTTGAGGCTCAAGCTTGCGTAACACCCAACTGCGTAAGGTGAAAACTAGCCAAGGGAAAGTGAAGATTTTCCTTGTGAAAGTGTGGAAGAGAAGAAGATTTAAGTGATGAAGTGGGTTTGAACGTAGAATGGAGTAAGTAAAAATGAATCAATGTAAATCAAATGCATAAACTGAAAAAATAGAAGGAAAATTAAATATGTGAGGAGAGTCGTCGCAACTGTGACCATCGGTGCAAAAGTAAGAAGATCGATGTAACACTTCCGAAAGGAAAACGAAAATTTGAAACAACACTTCTACAAGCTAACCTAGGTTTAAACACCAAAAAAAATGAAGAGAAACAAGAAAAACAACACTCAAAGAAGCAAAACAACAAAAATCGAGAGAAAAAGAGGTAAAAGACGACAAAATTAAAACTCACCCCAAATAGTGACGACAAGTGCACCGAACCTTCCTTGATCTACTCGAGAATGCTAAAGCTCCAAGATAAAATGTGAAAATGATCTCTAGAGGCATCAATTAAATAGACTTTAATGAATTATGTTTTATGACACACATGCGTAAAATCAAGTAAAACATGACACTTGGTGGACATTTATGAAAATAGAAAATGTGCCTCCTTCAGGAGACTTATAATGGATCACTATTTTCTAGGGATGATTTTTAGTATTTTATATTTTATATTTTATATTTTTTATTTTTTGGGAAAATTTCCATGCACATTTCCGGGAAATATTGTGCAACTCTGGGGAACTAGGCAACTTTCTGGATCAATGCATTGCATATTTTCTGAGCTTGAGACAAGGATTGCACAATTTCTAGGCTCAATGTTGGGTTGCCTTCCATGAATTTGTAGTTTTTGAGCTCAAGGAAAAACTTGAAGTTAATATTGTTCAATCCCAATCATTAAGGCTAGTTTTCCCTTGTGGATTGCACAGTTTCTGGAGGCAAGCCCAGAACTGATGTGAGACCAAGTTAGGAGGTTAGATTGTGACCTAAAATACGAGCTAAGTGTGAAAACAAGAAAATAAAAGAACATATGAAAATGATAATTTTGAATCAAAATATGAATACTTCACAATAATACAAGATAAGATATTGTGGATAGAAAGGAAGGCTCCAAAATCGAAGCATAGGAAAAATTTTGGTGGTTGGTTGTAGCTGCTACAACACCTGGTGACACATTGGTAGAACTCTAGCTCTTTGTATGAGTCTTGTCTCATTAAAAATAGGTAAACTATTTAGGAATTACTGTTCATTTCATTGATTACCACAAATTCTAAACTTAGTTTGAGTTAAATATGTAGTCCTACTGTTTTCTTCATCAGTGGAACACTAACCAAGCGAAGTAAAATAGAGTTGTTTCCATTGGGGATGAAGAGTATATAAATGCACAAGTAAAATAATTTTTTAGAGTCTTATTTTTCATCTCTAGTGTTGCTCAGTTGCCAATAGGCCTCGACAGTAACTCGACTGAGTCATTTCAGGAACAAAAACATTGCTTCGCTTCCAACGAGCCCTGACAATATTCCAACAAAGTTTCTTGGTTCACCTATCCACATAGGAAGCATTTCTCTTCTTTTGTCCTTTATTTTATTTTTTCAATTTTTAATTTTTTTAATTTTGTTCATAGAACTATGCATAAGCACTCATTTATTTCATGGAGCAGAAGAAGGATGCTGACTTATTGAGAGTAGAAGAGGTTTTCCCTTCAGAGAAGGATATTTATATACACCTCTGCCATACTTGTTAATATATCCCTCCCCTCCTTACTCTACTCGACTTAGTTGACAAGGATTAACCAAAAATATAAAATACTGATTAGAGTAAGAAATAATAGCTAAAGATAAAAACATTGTGATTTCATTGTGATTTTATCTGAGAAGGAACATATTTTCTATCTAATTATCATCGACTTAAAGAAAGAAAGACTCACACAAAGGGAAGGAATAGATAGTTAGCCAAGAGTTGATAATAGTACAACTTTCTTCTTGGTTATCACCATTCTTGCCTTAGAATCCAAACACCGTCTCATGTAGAAACTATCCTATAACTTAAAATAAAACAAAAAAAATAAATATATAGAGAAAAAATTAAATGAAATAAAATCAAATCAAAGAAAACAACTAAGAAAAACAAACAATTACTCCTACTCCTAACCTAATCAGAGCATAGGCCATACATACGTGAAATGATACTTCCAATGTAGCCACCTGCGCATTGGATGACCTATGTAAGAGGGGGATTGCATGTCAAGAAATATATTATAGCATAACAATAAACAAAAAATATAAGGCAACGCATACAAAACATTCAATTTTTGGAAGTGGATGCATAAAAGTATGAAATAAATGTGCATGGAAGACACTTTGCAGATGCACTATGGTGTTTAGACACACTATGACTCGAAGACATGAAAGAAATAATTTTTGAACTACAGAAACAAGAGAACATAAAGAAAGAAGAAAATTTTCATTTCACAACCATGCTCACGAGATATGAATCCTCCATTGACTGAGCGATATTATTGTGTGATACAGATGGAGGATAAAAATATTGTAAAACAAATTGATTTTACATGTGTGCGATAGAGTTTTGAGGAGGCTTGAAAGATTCAACTCTATTCTAATTGGAAGTGGAACCAACCTCAAGACTATGAAATCCTGACATAACTATCAGCTTCGGTTGAATTTCCAAGATATCTTGGGGAAGTTCCAACTCATCAGAAGATGATCCATCAAAGATCAGTGGCTTGGAAATATCAACAGTATTAAAATCATAATCGTAACTGAATGAATCAATGGAAAGGTCACGACATCCATGATCAAAACATTCAATATCATAAAGGGAGGCATCCTCATCATCTGATGAATCATAAAGAGGGGTAGATTGAAAATATAGAATTTCACGCTCTATGTTTTGAGAATGATGCAATGAAATATTAGAGAAATAAAGAAGATATTTTTTTCCTCTCCACATTCCAATGAAAAATTGGCATTCCATGTGTTATGAGAATGATCAAAAGAAGTAATATGTTCATAAATTAATTCTTTGCAAGATTCAAAAGGAATGACAGAATCATGGAAAATTTCAGGATAATGGGGGAGAGGTGGCGTGTGGAAGGAATAATATGATCCTTCGTCACTTATTCTTGTTCATATGTGGACTCCCACACATAATAATCATAAATGATATCACAAGTTAGCTAATCAACACAAAATCCATCCAAAACTTGGTCCTCATGAACATAAAGTGAAATATTTGAAATAGGTGAACACCACAACTCACAATTGGGAGGACCAAAAGGAACCAAAGCATGAAGGATGAGGAGATAACATTCATCGTAACCAAGATTCACATTCCAAACTCTCACTAAAATTATGAGTATGTGGGGTGGGAGAATATGGCTATAGATCAACAGATAAACTCTCAATTTCTCCCACCTCAACCTATGGAGATATAGTTATTTTATGAGAAGGGGACGAAGGGTCACTTAGAAAAACAACTTCATCCGTCTTAGATTTAGAAGCTCTAATATCGACGTATGTTGGGAGAGGTTTGAAAGAGGCAAGTAAATGTGGATTATTAAAATGTGAACAAGATACTGGGATATCCTTGACAAGAAAGGCCAATCAACTTCATCTTCAGGAAATTCAAATAAAAGATGAATGAGACAATCGTGAAAATCCTCAAGAGATTTATCAGGTGATTTTCGTAACTGCAATATTTTCTTCTGCAAAGATTTATGAACATACATGTCAAAGGTGTATAACAATTCGATGAAAAGATGTTCTAAAGAGTGTATAGAGGCATCAAGTAATGTGTTACACCATTCCCTTATGGACTCTTCGAATATGAGAATGAAAAACCTACAACAAAGATCCTCGTAGTGGATTTTGTGTTTCGTGCAAAATTCAAGAAAATGAGTGGTGTGCTCAAATATGGTTGTTTCACCCTCGCCATTGAATTAAATATTTGACAAGTCATCAATAATTCTCGTCGACACATTTAGATTTGTAGAAAAACATGTCAAGGTTATGATTTGGATAGAAGCCAAAATGAGTGTAGGAATTCAAATAGACTTTGTGGGCTCAAATTTTCATCTAGATCTCCTTCTAGCACAATAGATGTTCACAGTGTTGGACCTACAACATTCAGGTGACCTCCCTGATATGAAGTCCCAATTATACCTCGATTCACACCATTTGGAGTAGGAGTCCTAAAAGTGGGGTGTTAATGATATGTCTAGGTTGCGAATATGCATAGATTGATGCATGGTGTCTTTAGTGAGAAAAAGGGTGTGACCCTCCATAAAGTCCAGTGTCATGCATGAACATTCCAACATATGAAGGGAAAAGGAAGTGAACCCCTTAGAATCATATAATAATACACAGATTGAAAGGAACACACGAGCATAACGAATTCATAAGACAATATTTGAAATAACTCACAAGTTAACCTTAATGAAATAATACAACAACACACATGAAGATTCCTACCAATGCAAAAAAATTAGTTCATAACCATAAGTGTAAGTTAAATAACATAGATTGAAAATAAAACTAGAATAGTCCTACTATATTAACAACATATGCATGAAATCTTGTCGACTCTAAGTTTTATTAAAACAAAAGTTTCCAATCATACATACACCATTGATGAACCACTAGCCCCAATAGTGGAACATGAACTCAACAAAACCTGCTCCTCCGAATAAGTATACTCTCTCTATGCTACGTATAAGCCTATGCTCTCACAAATTTCCCAAGATATTTCTGTTACACCATTTTTTGGTCATCTAACCTACTATCATTAGATGGACCCAAGTACACCATGTAAGACCAATTTTACCCTAAGTAAAATTCCTTTCACTATGTTAAATAACTTAATAAAACACATTTATTAGGTTGTTTATGGTCTAAACAGGAAACCCCAAAAGGAAATATTAAACAAACCTATATTTGTTTGATTTTCCTGGTCATGTTTAACCCAAAACAAAGAAATTAATTAGATAAATCTTTATTTATCTTATTATTTTCTAGGAATAATTATTTAAATCTTATTTAAATAATATTCATTGTTAAATATGACTAAATCACCCATAAATAATTAAATAAATCATTATTTATTTGATTATCTTTCAACCACTTCCTTAAAATGATAAATAAATCATTTATTTATTTATTATTCACAAATAAAGGGATTTGACCCAAGTCAAATACTTTTTCCCTCCAACAAATATATTAAAATATTCCATAAAAGGTGGATCTAGATTTGGTTAATGTTATTTTAATCATGCACCAAGATCTAGAATGACCCAATATTTTGTTATAAATAGGAGGGTTTTCCTATCATTCTTCACCTTTTGTTGCCTATTAGATCACTCTGGATCTATACACTTGGTCACATTTTTCTACATTATTTGCTGTGTGAGCTCCCTTTGAGTTCTATCTTTGTCTGGGTTTTCTATACCAACAAGAGAGAGAGATTCTAGATCTGAAGTGCTGAGGACTTCCAAGAACCCATCCCATTGAGGAGAATTGGATACACCTTCTTGTTTTCCTCCCAGGTGCCCTTAATACAAAAATTCTTTCAAAAAACATTGTTCTTGTCTTGTCTATTGGATGCATGGAGCAAACTCTTGATTTTGCTGCTTAATGTCTTTCTATGTATAGATCTGGTTTTTTGCAGCACTTATCTTGATCAACTAACTGCAGATCTGAAGATATTGGCAGCCACATTTGATGTTAGGGCTATATGTTATGCGTAGCTAAAGTGGTCTTTTTTTGTACGCTTCGACAAAAGATTCATACTAACAATTGGCGACTCCACACGGGTTTTCAATTACGACCGCTGTCCGTTTTCATATTCCTACATATCCAGCTACTTCAGACCCTAGGGTTTCTTTTCAGCTTTTTGATTTCCCTATTTTTATGTTGTTTTTCTCACATAAAACCCTAAAACATTAAAATTTCTAACTTCTGCGCGTTTCTGGCCCTATTGCACAGGTGACAGACATCAGCCTCAACTGAGATGACAACTTTTTCGGAAATCTGCCGCCGGGACACCCGGAGCTTCAGGTCGCACTTTTTAGCCCAAAAACTGCGACCTGGACTCCAGGTCGCACTTTTTAGCCCATTATCTGCGACCTGCACAGAAAACAGGTCAGAACCTGCGACCGGCCTGATTTTCTGCTATTTTTCTACAAATTTTCTGGGTTTTTCTGAAGCTTCTGTAAGGGTTCTCCAGCCTCTATCGCAGCCCGTTTAGACTTGTTCCTGATCTGTTTTACTCATCTAAGTGGGAAACTAGCCCCCTAGGGCTTTAGTACCCTCCAATTTTTGTAGAAGAGTTTTAACTTTTTCAGGTGTCTGTTTTTTCAGGGTTTCAGACATCCCTTTTTCAGATCTGATACCTCCTTTTCATATCCCTCTTAATCATCTCTTCTCCCTTTCAAATCACCTCCTGAAGTTTCGTTTGGATCTACCTTTAGGGCCTCCTCCTTGTCCCTTCTGCGTTTTGCTGATTTCCTCCTTTTTTCCAGCCACCTTGCCTCTGCCTCTTGGCTGTGTTCTGCACTTCTTTTCAGCAGATTTATCCTTTAGATCCCTATCCCTTTCGACCCTAGATCTATTGGCCTCTTTGTAGTGTGTTTTGACTAGATTTTTTCCCTCTGTTAGACTAGTTTTGAGAGACCCGCCTTTTTGGGTTAGATTGATGCATTGTTCGCTGTTAAATGTTCTATTATTTCAGCATTATATACTGTTCTCTACAGATTTCTTTTCAGTTACGCAGCACACTTTTTCTCTTTATCTCAAAACGAAAAGGGTTTAAAAATTAAAATTAACACACGCCACACACTCACCCTAAGCGAAGAAGAGCCTGGTTTACACCGCCAGGCAAAGACTTTAAAATCAATTGACACTGCACCTATCTGCCCTTGTTTCGACATTGTACTCTCTTGATTCTGCACCTCCCCGCCCTTGTTGGTCATTCTTCTTCCCCTTGTGCTGTGTTTGTGTTGTCATCATTGCGCCCCCAAGGCGCACCTCCCGGAGACTTATTGGCCTTCACCCTCAATTTCCAGTCGGTCGACCTACTCCGCCCCGCCGTCGTCGAGTTAGTCCTCCTCCGAGTCCGCACTCCGACTCTTATTCTGATTCATTGGGTTCTCCTTTTACTTCTGGTTCTCCCCCTGTCACCTTCACTATGTCTGGTCCAGGGCCTAACGCTAGCGGGAACCCCGACCCTAATGCCGGGACTACTACTAGCGGAACCGCTACAGGAACTACCTCGGCTGCCCCCTTTCTCCCTTACATGGCAGGCCTCAGCCTCCCCAATCTCAATCAGTTGATCAATGACCCTATCTGCCACGATGTTAGTTGGCCTACTATGCCAACTAAACTCCCCTCTGACATCCCTAAGTTTCAAAGGCCTCGCTGGAGAAGATCCAACCAATCACGTCCGATCTTTCCACATGTGGTGTTCCTCCAATTCCATTACCGATGATTCCATCCGTCTTCGGTTGTTCCAACGCACGCTTACGGGCGAAGCTTCTAAATGGTATGTTGACCAGACCACCTCTTCCCATACCACCTTCGCGACCATTTCCCAAGCCTTTTTATCTTATTTCCAGCTCCCTCTCCGACACGACACTGGTACAGAGCTTTTGACCTCCTTCCGTCAAACCTCTTCAACCCGCCTTTCCACTCATGTCCAGGAATGGCGGAGAAGACGAAGCTTATGTCGAGCTCCCACCTTTGAAGATCAGGTTTATATGGACTGGTTCCTTCACACTCTCTTACCTCCCATTGGAAAAGATGTCACCTCCCATTTCCCTCAAAACGAAGAAGCCGCCCTCCAAATAGCCTTAAAGTATGACATGATCTACGCTCAGTCTGGTTATGTCTATACCGTCCTTCCTGACCTCCCCAGGCCCGGTGGCGCTAACGCCCCGGGGGTATCTCACTTCGCCGACGGTATCGTTGGATCCCTTTCTCATCCATATGCTCAACCTCCTATGGGCTATGGTCCCCCTCTGGGAGGGGCCAGCACCTCTAGCACTTTTCCCCCTCCAAGTAGCATGTATCTAGGATACGGCATGCCTTATCCTTTTGCCCAACCTCCTGCTTACCTCAATTTTTCCCAACCTAACCACTATCCTTATCCACAGCCTAGTGCTCCAGCTCCTCCAGCATATGCACTTCCACCTCCCTTGCCTTCTCAACCCCAACAACAGCACCTACAGCCCCCTCTAGGGAAAGTATTTGCACAGCAGGGTGCGACTAATCCTCCTTCCTCTCAAAGAAGGCGGAGAGGCAATCAAAATCAATCTGCCCCTAGTACTCATGGACTCAATCCTCAAGGTACTGACCCTAACACTGCTAACCAGCAATAGGGCACTCAGCCCAAGCCGGACAGGCCTATTCGTACAAATAAGCCTTGTTCGTGTTGCGGTGTTTACGGTCATTACACTCATGATTGTCCCCTCTTACCCCAGATGCAGCAGATGTGGGAGTCTCAAGCCACATTGTGAAGACAACATGCCTCCCCTCATGCTCCCCCTAATGTGACCACTACTCAACCGGCTGTGTTTACCGATCCTTTCCCCCAGCAAGGATTCGTGGCTACCCAACTACCTGATGGACAGGTCGCCACTCAACCTTCCCCTTCTAGTTCCTCCGATTACTAGATCCTCATGATGAACTCTGATCCATCCCCAACCATCGACCTTCACCTTCAAACTCGGTCTCGCCAGTACCCCAAGCCTCCCGCTCATTCTGCCTCCGAGTCTCCTTCTTCTGGTTCTACCTAGCCTCTTTCGACATCCAATGGTCCCTTACATATCCCTCAACCCAAAGTTGAGGTTCACCCCAAGATTCCTAAGGGACCATTACACCGAAATGCTGCTCCTGGTCGAGCTGCTCATTCGTATATCATAGTAGATGATTTGGCGCAGTCTCCTGCTGCCATTTCCACATTGGAACTCCTCCAATCGTGCCCTTCCCAAAAGAAGGCTCTACTATCTGCCATGGGCATTGTAGATCCTGCTGATGACCAAATGATTTTTTTCGATGCCCATCAATCAGAGCATCCTCCTCTTCCTGCTTCCATAGCCTTCCAAATCCCAGTAAAAATCTGGAATGCTAATGTTTCTCGGTGTATAATTGATGAGGGGGCATCCACCTGTGTGATGTCCGCTTCGGTTTGGAAGCAACTCGGATCTCCTGAATTAGCCCCTTCCACGATCACCCTTCGAGCGTGGGATAGCCACACCTCCCAGCCCATTGGCCTCTTTCGTAATTGTCCTATCAGTCTTGTGGGAAAGACTGTTTGCGTTGATGTAGAAGTCATCGATGCCCCTCTAGATTACAACATTCTCTTGGGGCAAAGCTACACCTATGCCATGTCTGATGTCCCTTCAGCGGTTTTTCACAAGATGTCTTTTCCTCACAATGGAAAGATAGTCACCATCGACCAGTTGACGTATCATGAGCCAAAGTCTCAGATCTCCCCTGAGACGACCATCTCTTCTGTAGCCAATAAGAAAACCGTCGATTCCTTGACCAGTGTCTCTCCTGGCGTCTACAAAGACTCCTATTTGCTTGGAAATTTCCCTGGTCTTCCTCCTCCCCCTATCTCTGATCCCAGCTTATCGAATGTTTGCACGATGCAATCGTCTCGGGTTGCCCTTAAGCGACCCGCTTCGGCTAGTCAGCAACCTCCGACTCAACCTCACCCACCACAACCCGCTCCTAGCCCTTCATCTCAGCCAAACAGAACTCCTCCTTCTGGCCCTTATCCTACAGCTGGCATCCCTGAACCCCTCTATCCTCCTGGGTCGGTTCCCCCAGGCCTCAACCACCTCAGAGTCGTCCCTCCTGGTCATTATCCCGCTGGTCAGATACCCTTCCTAGCTCCCCCTCCCGAAGTCTATTCGATCCCCGTCATGGCCACCCTCTCTCTCCCCAGCCTGACCCTGGGCATACCCATCTGGTACCTTGACCCTCCAGCCGCTACCCCGCCTGGTCACCCCAAACCCTACCTTGCTTTGACACCGGTTCAACCGGTCCCCCTCACTTCCTCCGTTGCCACTGTGCCCCCAGCACCTCCACAGGACCCTTCTCCTGTCATGACGGCTCCCGGGAAGAAAGGAAAAGCTCGCAAGGGGGCACCCAAAGACAAGGCCACCCCGACTGACCCGGCCCCTCCTCTGCTCACAAAGCCCTGCACCTTGTGTGATGTCGTTGGTCACGCCACCCATGCTTGTCCTGAATTTCCTCGTATTCAACCCATGGTTAAAGTCACGTTCCCTGAGTCTATGGTACCTGAAGCCTCCATTCCTTCTTCATCCGTAACCAAGAACCCCAAGACTCTTCACACCAACAAACCCTGTGCTCTGTGTGGTGTCCATGGCCATTATTCCCACCATTTTCCTCACCTTATGCATTACTGCGCCTCTTTAGAGGTAGTTCTAGAGTATGAGGTTGAACAAAATCAATCCGCCTCTCGCATACTTGCGCAGTATGCTGCCGGTCAGTCTGAGGATCCACCCGATCCCATCGACATTCCCTCCCCTGATGTCCAGATGTCCGAGCCTACCACCACCATTTGCTACCTATCATCATCCTTGAGACCCTCGGAGAACATTCCCTCGGATTCCTCCCCTGACGGTTCGCTCGACCCCCCTTCAGCAACCACCCTGGGCTCAACATCTTTTGACCATCGATTCATTTGTTCTTTTGTCATCCCCCGTGACGATCTGTATGTGAGCCTTTCCTCCTGTACGGATGGTTTAGGTAGCTTTGCCACGTCATGTGGTTTCCCTTCCTCTCCTCATCCCCTCGTTTCCGGTCAGGATCCCCCCTTGGAATCCTTCTTTTCCCGTGACCTCATTCTTCCCGCCCTTAACCGAGATGCCACCACCCGTCTCCATGTCGACCTCCGCAGCCCGAGACCCCGCCTTCTCGCTTATTGCCCTCATATACCACCCTCTAGTTTGTATATGAGTCATAGCCATCCTGCCCATCGCACTCCCTCCCACAGTTGCCGCTCGATGTCTTCTATACACTCACGCTGCCGTCATTGTCCCTCCTCCCCCCATTTTTTGTCTTGTAACACTATTCCGCAAGACCTCCCATCCACATCCTATATCGGTTACGCCGATGGTGCAAGTCGTTACTCCCGGAATCTCGCCTCGATAGGTTGGGCCATCTTCACCCCCTTGCATGTGATTTTTCTCTCAAACGGGGTCTGCATTGGTCCTGCCACCAACAATCAGGCCGAATACGATACAGTGTGAGGTCTTTTAGCCGATGCCCTCTCTCATCGCATCCTCCATCTGCATGTTCGTATAGATTCCCTACTTCTTGTCATGCAACTAAATGGTGTCTATCGTGTGCATAATCCTGTGCTGTTTAGACGATATTTATGAGTGAAACTCTTGATACGTGAATTTGAAACCATAACTTTCAACCATGTACCTCGAGAACAAAATCACTAAGTAGATAGCATTGCAAACCATGTTCTAGATTGGCATTTATCACACGCATTTTATACAAGACAATAACAATCATAATCATTAACAAGATACATATCCATAATATGTGTCGCAAAACAAGTGTTTAGAGTCCATCTACTCTGATACATTTGACATGCCCACAGGATGTTACAAAAAATAAAAACTGGGGACACCACCTGCCCCTATGTACATACTAGGGGGCACCACACGCCCCACAGCTAATCACTATCTGGTAGATCCCGAGCCAATGGCTCTGCCCCTGCAGCTCGTAGATCACGTATCCCCTGACCGACCATCACCATGCGCCGCATGACCCCTCGCCATTCCGAGGGTAGACCAATACATGGCTCTATGTACTGGTCGTCTAAGTCTTGCCACCCGCGCTCTGAAACACCGGTCAGCGACCTCTCACATCTACGGCGGATGTACTCCAGGAGGGCGGCCACATCCTCATTATGCGCTGCTCTTGCTCCACTCGGGCCTGCAGCTCCTGATGCTGCAGGTCGTCCCATATATCCGGCCGATTTTACCGGAGCTATATCTGCATACCAAAAGTACATGAATCAGTACCCTATCTACTATTCAAAAACTTTAACATGCCCAAAAATGAATAGTCACTTGTCACTTACCATCGGGCCCCCATACTCGACCAGGCGGCAGTGGCAGGTCCGGATCCCCACAATAACTCATCCCACTATAGGGATAGTCGTCTATGTATAACGGCATATGATCCCAATGGGCAAAGAACTCCGGTCGAAACACCCATCTGACCGCCCCTCCTCCTTCTCTACACAGTAGTCTCCCCCACCGGCGCATCTTGGGCTCTCTCGGGCCCCCATCTGGGAGCTGTATACGAGGTTGTAAGGTCGGGATCTTCTCAAAAAAGAAGGAGCACAATAAAGTCCCATACGAGCAATCATGGTTCACTTGCCGCTTGCAAATCGACAACTGTCATTTTAATGACACTAGCATCATTTGGGCCCACCCATAGTAGGTCCCACTCAACACACTCTCTACGATCATCATCTGCCCCTCAGTGATGTGATGGAGCGCCTAGTTGCCCAGGATCTGCAGCACCGCTGCGGCCACTGCACGGGTCTCCAATCTCTCCAGGTCCCCGATCAGTATCCGAGTCCCTTTGAATTGAAGACCCAGTCGACAATTCCACTCCACAAACTCCATAATGTTCCGCCCCCGCGGTAACACTGGCTGCGTATTTCCCACCATCCCAAGTGGCGGGAGACCAGTCAGGAAATACGCATCCTAGACTGTCAGTTTGATCCTATTCCCCTGCACTACAAAGACCTCATGCTCTGGATCCCAATAACTGATAATCCGGGCCAACAAGGGCTCTCCAGCTCTCATCAAAGGGTTCTCCAAAAACTTTAGAACCCCAAACCTGGCCAACACACGACGGACACCCTGATCTGCCTGGATCTCTGCCCGTAATGTACCTAGGTCTCTCTCTCTCCGATTAACCTGTATATCTACCATATCTGCACAAAAACATCATCTTTGTCAGTATATAGATAGGGAATAATGTAACCAAACACAAAAACCCGACTCTCAGCCATAAAACAGCACTAAAATCCCCTCCTCTTCCAGGTCGCACTTTTCTGCCAAATCCTGGGCCAGGTCGCACCTTTTTGCCCAAAACCTACATCCCAGGTCACAGATTTTGGCCCAAAAAATGCGACCCGGCCGAAAATATGCAAGAGGGTCTATTCCTGAGATTCTGGGCCCTAATCTCAACTTTTAAACCATCAAAATGAAAGAGTAAGGTTAGGCCTCTTACCTGCAATTGACAGATCTCGATTCCAACGGTCCTTTTGTCCGCTACGATCACCGCAAGATTTAGGGACTTCTCTACTCTCTACCTTCACCACAGCAACACTAGCAAATGAGTGAATTTGGAGGGAAAAATGCCTTATTAAAAGAGAACCCCGATTTTTCTTTCGCCTGCTGCGACCACACCGTAACTTAGTTTGACAAACCGTCCGCACCGTTGGAAAGCTCTCACCGAGCCCTGTAATGGGTATCTGTTAGTTGTTTTTTATTTGATACTTCACCAGGACACATTTTGTCCAAGAAGGGTCACTTCACCTCCCCCCAAAATTGGATTTCCTCACGTACAACACTTGTCCTTGGGGCACCACTTTGCCTCCATACTTGTCCTTGTTCGTGTCGATTTTCGTCATGAGATACCATCTTGTACTCATGTTTTCATGGTCCCCCATAGGACCTTTACTGTGTGGCAGCACCATTGAGTCGCCCTTGTTTAGAGCATCCAAGTTGAGTCATCATCACATTCATGGAGTCTATCCCGAGTCCCTTTGTACCCCGCTATAGTCCTCCATCCTTCATTGCTTGGTCTCTCTCTTGTGTCACACATTATGACCGTCAGTCCCACTATCCCCTATCCCTCCTGATACTGTGTCATTCGCTGCCATGTCATTCATGTCCTTTATGCTCTAGCAAGGGAAGTCGTCCATTTGCTACTCAGTCCCCTCCATTCCATCATCATCATTGGTATTAGTCTGCCAGTCGCTCTACTATTTCTCTCATGCCTTAGTTGAGGATCCCTTATTGCCTCACCTATGGCAGACCTCCTTCTGTCGACATCATCTCATTCATTCCAGAAGACAGGTCTAGAGGGCGGTGTACCTTGGTTCCAGCTTCCACTCTTGTTCGGTGCCTCGGATCAGGGAAAGGGGATCTCTCATTACCCTTTGACTTGATTGTTTCTCCACGCCAACTCCTTTCAGCATGATCGAGATCCGTATGCTTGATGGTTCAGTGATGCAGCAGCCGCTATTGGTGATGCCCAGGTGTGTGAGATGTCTCAGCCCTCATGAGGGGGTGGCCCTGCAGGTAGCCCCCCACATGCCCAGATGACCTCTTCATTGGAGCCTTTGATGCAGCTCCATATATTTGATGATGTTGGCCTTAGCCGCTTGCAGCGCCTCTTTGATTTGCATGTATCAGTCAGATTTTGTGAGCCCTTCCCCACTTGTAGGGGGAATTTGGGTTGTACTTGTATCTCATGTACTCAGATATTATTGTATAAGTCCTGGCTGTTATCCTAGGCACAACATGTATATGGGATTCCTCACTGTATTTTTATCTGGCTCATGTTTATGCTGGTTGTACTTTATGGTTCGGTCCCTTGTTTACTGTTCACACTATTCTTTTGTACTTTGTCTCAGCGGGCATAGGTATGCCTCCCTCGCCGCCTTTAGCACAGGTACCTTCTCATAAAAAGAGACTTGTTGCACCTGTAAGTCTCGTCTCCTCAGGGTCTAGTTCTTCAGCACATTAGTCTACCTCACATCTCTCTCTCTGACTTCCCTTTTGATGTCTGGTGATTGAGTTCTTACAACGTACTTCGGTCATACAATTTGCTCCTAACACTCGCACGTTGTGGGGAAATCTGTTACACCATTTTTTGGTCATCTAACCTACTATCATTATATGGACCCAAGTACACCATGTAAGACCAATTTTACCCTAAGTAAAATTGCATTCACTATGTAAAATAACTTAATAAAACACATTTATTAGGTTGTTTATGGTCTAAACAGGAAACACCAAAAGGAAATATTAAACAAACCTATATTTGTTTGATTTTCCTGGTCATGTTTAACCCAAAACAAAGAAATTAATTAGATAAATCTTTATTTATCTTATTATTTTCTAGGAATAATTATTTAAATCTTATTTAAATAATATTCCTTATTAAATATGACTAAATCACCCATAAATAATTAAATAAATCATTATTTATTTTATTATCCTTCAACCACTTCCTTAAAAAGATAAATAAATCATTTATTTATTTATTATTCACAAATAAAGGGATTTGACCCAAGTCAAATACCTTTTCCCTCCAACAAATATAATAAAATATTCCATAAAAGGTGGATCTAGATTTGGTTAATGATATTTTAATCATGCACCAAGATCTAGAATGACCCAATATTTTGTTATAAATAGGAGGGTTTTTCCTATCATTCTTCGCCTTTTTTTGCCTATTAGATCACTCTGGATCTATACACTTGGTCACATTCTTCATTATTTGCTGTGTGAGCTCCCTTTGAGTTCTATCTTTGTCTGGGTTTTCTATACCAACAAGAGAGAGAGAGATTCTAGATCTGAAGTGCTGAGCACTTCCAAGAACCCATCCCATTGAGGAGAATTGGATACACATTCTTGTTTTCCTCCTAGGTGCCCTTAATACAAAAATTCTTTCAAAAAAACATTGTTCTTGTCTTGTCTATTGGATGCATGGAGCAAACTCTTGATTTTGCTGCTTAATGTCTTTCTATGTATAGATCTGGTTTTTTGCAGCACTTGTCTTGATCAACTAACTGCAGATCTGAAGATATTGGTAGCCACATTTGATGTTAGGGCTATATGTTATGCGTAGCTAAAGTGGTATTTTTTCGTACGCTTCGACAAAATATTCATACTAACAATTTCTAAGGCTAAGCCTAGCCAAAATATTGGCTCCCAAATTTCCTCTACATGTGTTATGAGGATATATTTATAACAAAGGGATTGACGCTTCACACATCCCTTTGTGACTCTTGGAATCCCCTCATGACTCTTCAACTTATTTAAAAGATACCTCATCACATTATATCATGACACTTCACATTCCACAAACAACATTTGGAATTTCCGCTTTACAAATAATTACAAATAATATTACATTTTACACTCATACCCATATGAGAAAAAATAACGTAGCGAAAACTTGACAACCTAACAATAAAAACCACTATGATGCTTGATTTTGGGGAAAATCTAGCTCAAGAACTTACACTTGATGCTTCTTGGTCAATTTTGGTACCAGTATCAATATTGTCCAATGACATCCCCAAAATGCATGATTTTTTTGGGCTCGAAGCGGACTATGGCCTCCATAGCATATAGGTACAATGACTTGGAACCAGTTTTAACTTCCCTATCAAACCGGAGCAACATTTTTCTAATCTGGACAAGACCACCAATGTAGTTCTGCTTGTTTTTTTTTGTTTCATTTGAAATCTTCCTTGGTGGCAGTATGCCTGAATTGCTCCAAGTAATATTTGATCTCCTACCTAACCTAGTGTCTTTGTTTGCCTTCGGTGAGTGAGGAAACTTATGGGATACTCTATTCTTTCCCCAAGAAATCCAAATTGTTATATAACCATGTATATGAGGCATGAATACTTCCAATGAATGAGGTGACATGTTTTTTTTATCTAAATCAACTTTCAAACTCTCACTTTCTCTAGCTCTACATGTGGCTTCACCTTCTTTTGGATGTTAAGCAGTTCCCCTTTGTATCACACTTTCCATTCACATAGAGAGACGATGACAACTTGTACATTCTTAAGTGTTTTGACAAAGTATTTTCTTTGCTACTAAATGCCATGGAGGTGGAAAAATGTCTTATGTATGGTTATAAGCTCCTCAGATAGGTCCCACATGCTCTCTTGAAGTGTTGATACTTCACTAAGTATCTTTGCTCTAATTTCATTGCAAGTAGATCTGTTTGGAAGCCACGTTTCGTGCTATTGTGCGGAGCTGTTCTAAATCTTGCCTAGAAGTCTAGAATTTCTATGCCAATTTATTATTCTCATTTGTTATATATTGAGCGTTTGATCTTGCTGCACCTAGAAAGGCCAAGTTGGCTTCGGTAATGTCATTTTTATTCTTCCTCGTGTCCATTACAATCACCCTCTCTGTGATGAATTAATATGATGAAAGTTCATCCCAAAAGTGCTTCCTATATTCTTGTACAATATTATTCTATATTTCATCATACCAAATATTGTACGTTTCCATGAATGGATCATCATCAAAAGGAAAAAATTTCTATTCCTTGCTCGGGACTAACTCTGTTGCTAGATGTGGTGGAGGCTGAATGGTGACCTATTGGGAACTCAAAATTAGGTCGACATCCTGATTATGTGATTCTCGTTCCTCCTCCATGTCTTCAATTTCAATCAATTCTTCAATTTTTTGAGAAAGCTCCTGATATTGCATTTATTTTCATTCCTCCTATATTTTTGGCTAGCTCTATTCTTCCTCTTCATCCCATCCTTCTGTTTTTGTTTCTTCTTCTATTTCGCACTTTTTTTCTTCTTCTTCCTAATTCTACTTATCTTCTTGTTATTTCTTTTTTTTTTTCTTCTTCTATTCTCGTCTTTTTCTCTTATCTTCTCCTCTGTTTGGCTCTTTGCATCCTTGATCTCCTCTTTTCCTTAATTTCTAAAACCAATTTCATAACAAGTGGATCCGGTTTCATCTTACAACTTCTTTCTCCCCATGTACTTTCTACAACCTTTCACTTTCCCTTATCCTGCATGGGGTTTCTCCCTTCTATTATAATTTCCTATAGATTTTCTACCCTCTGTGAAGTAGTATGTGAAGATATTTCTATACTAATCGTCTCACGAGGCCTGGAGGCATTGTAGCAATTCTTCCATGGATCCTCCTCCGGCCAATGAAAAGTCTCGTTGAGCCACTAAAAGTGTACTCCGACACAGTGGTAATTTCAAATACCATGGAGATCATATGGATTAAAGTCTCTAGTACTGAATTCAAAGTTCACTATCACATTTCCTTCGATTTCCATGACTTTGAGATTCTTGATCTCATACAATCCAACTTACAAAGGAAGAGTGCAGGGTGATTTCTTATTCTTGTTCAAGTCGGATTGCAACCCTGTGGAGAGATGATATCAAACTTATTGCATTAAAATCTTGTCAATGTCTTACCTTGGAAAACTATGTGATGACTTCTTCACGCTGAACATTCTAATCAAGGTGCCATCCAGTGAGGAAAAAAAATCTGCCATCTCTGTTATTTCCACCATTTCTACTCATGACATGCAAGGTGTTCTTCTTAAGACATAAGATTCTAAAGCAGAATGATGAAGTGGTCAGTTATTTATTCCATAAATTCTTGATGATTGTAATCCTAAAGAATCTTGGAATAGATATACACTGTAGGGTCTCATGGTGTCCATGTCTAGTCCATGTGAGGAAATGTATTCTAATTAGAGATCACATCCAATAATTATGCAGAAATATAGAAACTTGATTTCCCACCGTTGGCAGGATTTCGAGCATGTGGTACATGGGCTCTCAACTGTCGCGTAAACAAATCTTACCATTTGAATGAATTCCCCTCCTTCACAACTTAGTTCATTAAGGCTTCCCATCCTTCAGGAAAGGTCTTCGTTCTTTGTTGACTGCAAATTATGCAAGATAAGATGAAAGAAACCTTATTTTAGTGGAAGAAGTTTTCTTCTATAACTGGGTGCAATTTAATTCCTCGAAAGCCTCATTATTGTTCTTGATCTCTAAAAATCAAAATATATGTTTTGGTTAGAAGAATAATAAGGAGAAGATTGTTTTGTCCCTGGATATAATTTTTTCATTCTAAAAAGAGGCTCGCGTGAAACAAGTATAGTAGTTCATGAAGAAATGTTGAATGAGATAGTTTCTAGTAACACTCCATCCATTTTATTTGTCTTATTTATCATTTACACTCTAAAATATTTAATTTTTTACTCTGATAATATTTGAGTTGTCCTCTTAAGTTCTTTTTCATTCATTCGAGGAGTAACCAAAATTTCATGTCCTACTAACACTGATTCCAGAATTTTCTCTTATGTCATTTCTTGCAAGATTTTTTCCTCCCAGACGTCCTTATTAGTAAAATTATTCACCTCAGGGTTGGCCACATGAAAATAAGGTGGGGATTTCCGCTCAACTCTGATAGCTGAAATTCTCCCAATGGGGTCATATGTCTAGGTAACCACCAATTTAAAATTCGTTTGTGCCAATAATTATTTCACCTCTTGTTTTCTGACCTCTAACTCCCTATAAATGGCCCTAAATGTGTCTTAAGTTTAAAAAGGGTGTGTTTCCTTCTAAGTTAAAAATGCACTTGATCTACATTGAGGCTTTGTCTGATCACTTCAAGTGAAAAAGTCCACATCAAAAAAAAAATTGGCAACTAATAGGCTACAAGCTCACACCCATACAATACCAATCACCAAGCCTTGTTTATTCACTAAACTGCATAATAATTTTCATTTCATGTGAAATTCTAGCAGGAATATCACTAAATCAATAGACTATAGCATATTTGAAGAAATTTGTTCTCAAAATTAGAGCAGGAAAATGGTTTAGAATTCCTTCTCACCAAGGAAGTCCAATGAATCACAAACCATTGATTCCCTTGACGGTCCTTCTTTTGAAATTGTATTGGGAGCATGTCTAATTGATTATACAAAAAAATAAAAACCATGAATGAATGATATTTAAAAAAAAAATCAACTCCAAATTTAGGAAACTCGTCATGCACGACCTAAAATAAAAATTGGTTGAAATTCAATAAGATTTGTGGTCTCTTTTCTAGAAAAAAAATTACAGAAAATATAGAACTACTTCATCCACTTTCTCCTCACTCTGATCCTGTAAATTTAAAAATATAATTGATATTATTTTTCTTGGAAAATATAGAAAAATTAATGGAGGGTAAGGTAGAATGTGAGTGTGAATACCAGTCCTTTCATGCATGAATAATTACAAAATAGTTTCTCTTTTTTCAAAAGTTAACTTCTTATATATTTCCAAGATAATTTAACTAGAGAATGGGTTCAAAGAGCTGCGAAATGATATGAACAGGGCCTTTAAAATGGACTCAAAAGTTACAGAAACAATGGTTCACCATTTTGAGAAATTATGGTTTTCTCATTGCGTAAATACATGTCTGCACACCATACTAGATATTCCAGAAATGAATGAGTTTGAGGAAATATAATTGGTGTAAAAATAAATCCCATAGAGAAAAAATGTTGCTATTATCTTGAAACCTTTGGAAATCCCAATTATGCAATTTATATAGGTCAATCTCTGATTTTTTTATCTTATATTCTACTTTCCCTATAACTAAGGGAAATTCATCAATTTTTTTGAAGGGTTTCAGACTGAACTTGAGACCCTTTTTCTTTATTTGAACTTATTTTGAACTATCAACTTATAATAAGGAGCATAATTACCTGCAAAATTTATGGTTGTATTTTTGAATTGTCGTTGAGGGCTTACTGTAATGTTTCACTTTGATTCTCTATGTTTCACAACTAAAGGAATGGTGAGATGGAGCGAATAAAGGCACGAAAGATTTAAAAAAGAACAAGAGTGAAAAAATCAATGGAATGAATGTTCAGATAATGGGCATATTTATAATTAAATGGAAAGAAGTCAATAAAATGGTCGCAGGATATATTTAGCATTGGAAAACGAGAATGGATTTTTGTGTGCGGGGGTAGGCATTATGTGGTAATGAGTGAGGGGAGGTGTAGAATTCATATGTCACTACCATGTTGCAAAAGTAATTTCCGAAAATAAAACTCCCCCCCCTCCTCCCTTGACGTTAAATGTCGAGAAAGTGAGGGGGGGGGGTGTGTATTAGAACAAGATTCGTTGATCACCAAAGTGTCAATCACCACCAATATGAAATGCAGGATAGTTAGTGTGTGGAAATTTGACATTTTATTATTAAAAAAAAATAAAATTATATATTGTGACATTATACATTTTCACAAAAAATATTAGACATTGCAATAATTTTTGTTTTTTGAAAATTTGATGGAAATTTTAAAATTTTCAATGTAACAATAAAATGTTACAACACCCCAAGTGTTGGTGTAGTGTTGGGTTGTAGAAACAATTCTTTTGCTTCCCACTTTCAAAATTTGATAAGCAAGATGAAATGGTTTGTTGTTACAACATATGTTGTTACGACATCTGTTATGGCATCTGTAACAACATCTATTGTTACAACAATCGATGTTAGAGCATATGCTTCTCAATTCACTATTACCTATGCATGTAATTCTAAATCTGTTTTCTTGATCCCCCAAGTGCTAGTGTAGTGTTGGTGGTAGAAACACTTCTTTGGTTTCCCACTTTCAAGATTTGACAATCAAGATAAAATGACATTCTACCCCCTCTATTGTTACAACAACTACTGTTACAACATCCACTGTTACAACATCTCTTGTTACATTATCCATTTTAGTGGTCGTTCATTCACTGTTTTCAATTGTAATGATTGTTGTAGAATTAAATTTTACAACATTTTCAACAGAAATGGGTGTTACAGCATCAATTGTTATGACATTTTCATTAGGTTTAACTTTGACATGATGTTATGACATCTGTTCTTACAACATTTTTTTTACAACATATTTTGTTACAACATATTCTTCTCAATCCATTTTTATTTAAATTTGTGCTTCTCAATTTGTTTTCTTGATGCTCCTGGTGTTTGTGTACTATTGGGTGGCAGAAACATATCTTTAGGTACCCATTTTCGAGCTTTTATAAGAAAGATGAAATGTCTTGTTGTTACAACATATTATATTACGTCACCCACTTATCAATATATTATTACATATGTTTGTGCTTCTCAATTTTTTTTCTTGATCCCCCAAGTCTTGGTGTAGTGTTAGGTGGTAGAAACACCTATTTGGCTTCCCACTTTCAAGATTTTATAAGTAAGATGAAATGGATTTCTAACGCCTCTATTATTAGAACATTTTCTATTATAGTATCCATTGCTACAACATCTATTGTTACATCATCCGTTGTAATGGTGATTGTTTCAACAATTTCAATAGTAAATGTTGTTATATCATAAATTTTATAGCAGTTTGAACATATTCAATAGTAATGGGTGTTACAACATTCGCTGTTACAGCATTTTTCAGCATATTTAACATTAACATGTTGTTACGTCATTTTTTTTTTCAATATTCATTATTACAACATATGTTTCTCAATCCATTGTTACGTATATTTGTTCTTCTCAATTTGTTTCGTTGATCCCCTAAGTGCTGGTGTAATTTTGGGTGACAAAAACACCTATTTGGCTACCAAATTTCAATCTTTGACAAGCAAGATGAAATGGATTGTTGTTAAAAAATCCACTATTACACAATATGATTCTAAATACATTCTGAGCCATGTTTCTTCTTCTCAATTTATTTTCTTGATCGCCCAAATTTTTGTGTAGCATTGGGTTGTCGAAACACCTATTTGGCTACCCACTTTCAAGCTTTGACAAGTAAGATGAAACAAATTTCAACCCCCTTAATTTTCTCCTCAAGGTTCTACATCTATTCCAAGGCTAGAGACTTAGCTTCTTTGATAGCATATCATCCATAAATAGTACGCCTATTGGTTTTTTATTTCACCAACGTGATTATAAAAATAAATATTAAATAAAATGATGATGTCTCTAAAATTCAATTATTGTTTCCAATGCAATTAATTAATTAGTTGTCATTGCAATTCATTTACAAAACCATAACTTTGTCAAATGGAGTTCAAATATATTTTGTTAGTCAAAGTGTGTTAAAGGATCCTACCCATGATGCATGGTTATAGTTCTCACAACTAATGCTCATCTCCCAACTTGTATAAAATTGAACAAAATAACATTTGTTGGGATAAAGTCTCGTGATCAACAGAGGGCATAATCAAGTATATTTGCATTAGCTTTCAAGCCTAATTCAAAATGGATTCCAACACCATTTTAACTCATAAATAAGAGGTTATTTCATATGGAAGTTCAATTTATTTAGTTGAAAATTGCTGCAATAGCTGAAATCCATAGGTTAACTAATGAATAGAGGTACATCATGCCCAATATTTGAAGTTACCAATGCCAAGTCATACATTCCAAGGATTACCTTGATTTTGAATTTGACCCCTAAATACTGGCCCTGGAAAACTCTACCTTGAACATGTTCTCAAACTAGTAGGAAAACATAAATAGTTTGCAACAATCATCTCTACAAAAAGTGTCTACCTTGTATAAGTTGCAATGAATAATACTCTTATAGTTTTAGTAGCATCCCTTTAGGACAAACCTTGGTGACCCTATGTAATATTCCAAAATAGGAAAAGCAGATATATAGCACAAAATAATGGAAAGTAGCAGAAATGTTCAACACATTAAATATGGGCCAAAGATAGATCCATGGTATTAAGCATAACAACAACAAATGAGTACAATATCTTGGGGATCAAGTCCCTCAAGCTAGGCAAGAGAAGCCTCCAATGCCTAAAAGAACTTAAAAAATATAATACACTGCTACACAAAATATTGAAGTAAATACAATACAGTTTTATGACTAATACTACGGCTAGGAAATATATGTAAATGGATCTAATGATATCATGCTCATACTGAAAATGGGGATTTAGGCTCCCATGTACTTTTATGAGATAACCCAGGAAGGGTTTATGGAAATACACAAAATATATGATGGTGATCTAAAGCCCCAGGGTTGAAGAATCACTACAACTAAAGCACATAGAAGAAGGTGGCTGGATTGATGTAGATCTGAATGGAACTCCCCCAATAGACTCTCTCAATGAAGGGCTGATCCCTCCAATGAGGATCTAGCCTCCCAAATGTGCCACTGAACGCTCCTTTAGATCTGAGCAATAAAATAATGTAGTTTAAGAGTAATATTGCATTACAGGAGATGAAGATGACTTGGCCTGGTGCCAAAATATGAAATGAAGCTTAGGGACCTTCCTTACTAATCTCCCAAGGGAAAGAAACCTTCCTCCACTCAATCACAAGCCTAGAAATCGTCCAAAGAAACCCTCCACTATTGCACCTTGCAACTCATCACATATCTAAATAGAATATTCACTGTAGAAGAAAGTTGTAGCTTGGCCAAATGTCGGAATGTGGAACTAATTCTCAAGATATTCTCCTGAGTAGGCAGTCAAAGTCCCCCAAGGATGAAGGTGGGATTCCCGCTTGGGAACACCCTTGTGCTGAACAACACTGAAACATTAGCTAAATAGCTAAAGAGAGCCACAAGTCTTAATAGACCATGAATAAAATAATAATCCAAAAATTTCCTCCATGGCTGCCATCCCCTTCCTTATATTCTTGGTGAGCTTCCTCACCATTGGCCCTACTCATTAAAGGAACTCCTTCCATGCAAAGGATCTCCCTCCAAAAATCTGTTGTCCCTCATTGAATGTCCACTCCCTCCATACCAGTGCTACTAATTTGGTCAAAGTTGACCCAGTCCACATGCTTCAGCCCATGTTCACACATAGGGTAGCTTTATCCAACTCTTTTGATGCCCTCCATTCAAATTTGGAGTGGTTTTATTCCTACTAAATAGATTTATGGGTCTCTCTACCCACTTATTCTTCCAGCTAAGAAGCAAAATAAAAAATTAATATTCCAATTAGTTGCATGATAATTTAGGAATATTATAATCCTCCCGTCCCAAATGTTTCTTTTCTCGAAGCAACTGCAAGTATAGAACTAAAAAGTGTAGGGAACCTTCATTCCCATGTGGAGCTCCAATCTCCAAGCTATCATCCATATGAAATAAATCACCCTCCAGAATGGTAATTCATAGAAAAAATCCTCCCAAATACTCATGAGGGGCTCCTCCCAAACATAGAAAATTTGAGGGGCTAATATTCGTAGGTGGGCTAATTTTCCATGGTTTTTCCAAAAAAATGATTCGTTAATTTCCAATTTTTTAAGAAAATTTTCATCCAAATTTTATGTTATAAAACTATTTTACCTTAAAAATCACCAAAATTTTATATAGAGACTATATAAAACTACTATATATTTTAATATATTTATGGAAATATCACCAAACATTTTATAGATTTCATATCATAGACTAGTGAGATTCACCAAGGTTTCTAAACTTTAAGATAAATTTCCATCCTTAAAATTTTCCCTGCTCCCAAATGCTCAAGTTACCCAAATGGCTCATCCCATGAGGAAACAAGAGGTCCCATGTAGAAATCATGGATTGTCAAATGTTCTCTGTGAAGTATGAAACATAATAAATGTGGAGAATCTCATCTCTAATAAGAACATCCAATCCATGTGGCATCTCTCCAATCATGCCCACAACAATGATAAAGACATCATCAACGTATGGGATCATAATTAGAGTCATACTAGCTTCCATGTGTAATACCTGAGAATGAAAATGGTCCGTCAAATGAAGCCAGCGTAGTTTGACTCCTAATTGCATCAAAATATGGCATGATGAGTGGTTTCCTAACCAATTTTTTCTTGCCCAAATCTTCCCACATGCTTGGAGAAGGTGTATGATGTGAGGTGCAATGTGAGCACACCCTGAATAATATATAATATCCCCAAGATCTCGTAGGGAGTGGCCATCATCATCACTGCTTATGGCCCCAAGTAGACCATGAAGTCTATGAGAAAGAGTTCCCCCTCTTGGAGAAATGGCCTGCACATGAATTGTGAGGAAATACAAATACATAGTAAATGAATCACGATGTACATATATACAACCTTTACCATGTACTTGGTCCAAGATAGTGAAGTGGCTCATAGATGGGCCTCCTCTCACTCCCATTGAGAAAGGAAGTGGTTGTGATAACTCTATCAAAGTGTTATGTCTCTCTTCATCCTCCAAATAATCCATGCATCTCTTCATATGTTGGTGCATCTCCTCTTTGAAGACTTCCTAAATGAATCACTCTAGGATAGTATGGTATTCTCTTATAAAACCAGTGGGGTGTGAGAGAAAACCCTCATATGCTGCATGTAGTAGTTTCTCCTTGAGCTTAGAGGCTCTAGTTAAGAATATCCTAATTTGAAAATAGATGACCCCATCTCTCACTTCATATTTCCCATCTCTCATTGCATATTTCCCATCTGATAACTGGCCATCAAGTATTCTACATGAAAAGAGATCCTTGGAGTATTCCATGAAGAGTTGGGATCTCCAATAAGGGTCAATACTCAATAATGGCAGTGCCGCTGATCTATCATGTGAAGCACCTGTCATGTGGTTTCCTTCTTCTTTTTCATCTCCCATGCCAAAGTCATACATTGGGATGCTACAATCTTGCCTCTGCTGCTCCTCTTGCAGCTACTCATGCTCTAGTGAACATGGATGTTTTTGGAGGCTAGCCTTCCATCGGAAGCTATCACCTATCAAAAAAATTTTGAGTTTGGCCAATGCAAGGATGAGTGGCCAGCAACCTCTACCATATGTGGAAGATTCCTCCCAATGTGGAAGTATCTTCTTATTCTCCAAATCCATCGAGTGGTCTCCTTGCACCATGATGGTGCCATCCATCCCTGAAACATCTTCTCTTAGCGCAAGACATTTGTTGAGAGTGGGTAATACTGATATTGGTAGAATATCTCCCTCCTCCTTGAACCCACCCCAGACTCTCTACATTGTGTCAAGTCCTCCCAAGGTTCTCAACCCTCTAGGATCTATGAGTGGTGGAACAAGATGTGATGCATCTCCCATCAACTCCTGATATGGTGGTCTCCCAGGTGGAATTCCTCCATGTAATGAGACATCAATGTCAAGAGCAGACAACATATATGAGTGGATTTCTTTGTCCCTACTCTCACTGTGAAAATTAGTCTGCCTCTTTTTTGTATAAACCTCATGAAATAGATAGTGGTGTGTGCTCCTAATCACTTGATGTTGGCCATCCTCCCTATCCTTTACTTCTTTCATCTGCAAGGTCTCTTAATATATCAATGATGGAACATGTTGCTCATGGATTATGCCTTGATCTCCACATGTGAGATTATTTGGAACTCCTTGCAAACATACAAGGGCTCCTCTAATTGGAGCAATTTCTCCATATCCCTCTTCATGAGGTACTAGATCTGCACCTGATGTGACAATGTGGTTACCTCTTGCCTTCTCTTCCCCTTCATCATTAATGGAGGATGCATCTTCTTCATTAAGAGGCCCTTTGTATTGATCCTTTTTTGAAAAGGAGATCTCCATATCTTGCTTTTGAGAAGAGAGCTCTTCCTCAAGTGGGGATATTGCATATAGCAAGGTATTTTGCAAGTTTCTAACCCCCTCAATAGATTTTTGGAATGGAGTTTGTTTTATGGTTCCTTCCAACTCATGCCAAGGTTTTTTTTATTTAGGCTTGGCTAGCTCCACCAAGGATGTTTTATCACGTTTTAGATTAAATATTTTCACTAACCTCCTAGTGAACTTTGCATAAGTAGATACATTTACATGATTCAAAGAAAAAGTTTCATAAAAAAAAAGGCATAAGCCTTAACTTCAAGATGCATCATTTCTACTCTAATGGCTTCATCTTCTGAAACTTGGTGCTGCTGCAAATAGGTGTCTAGCTACTTCACCCAAGCCCTAGCTGTACATTTAGGTGACCCATCTAAAGTAGATAGAAATAATCTATCGAAAGAATGCTTCTTGCACCTCTGGCTTCTATTGTGATTGCTAGGCCTTCTATCCTCTTTGATCTTGTAAACCCCTTGGAATTTTATATGATCTTTGAACATCTAAGATTGAGATTCATACTCTTGAAGATAGTCACCAACAGTCTCCTCCTTTGGTGCATCTCCTTCCTCCATCTCTCTTGCTATGAATGTGGGCATGGTAGAGAGTTGTGTATCTAATTGTGTGGCTGAATTCTCACACCTAGAATATGAAGAACTAGAGCTTTCTTCATGTGAAAATATTTTAGAGGGATCCGCATGTCTTTCCCTCCTCATTCCCTTGATTTCTCTGTTGCTCTCATGCATAGTTTGGGAAGAAGTTTTGAAAACTCATTTCCCTCCATTTCTCCAAATAATGGATTCTTTCCCCTATCTCTTCTATAAGCCTTCTCTTTTATTTGAGAAGCTTCTTCTTCCTCTGATAACATAGATGTAATGTCTTCACAGGTTGAGCCAAGATTATGCTTTGATACCACTGTAATATTCCAAAATAGGAAAATCAGAAATATAACACACAATAATGGAAAGTATCAGCAAATGTCAACACATTAAATATGAGCCAAAGATAGATCCATGGTATTAATCATAACAACAGAAAATGAGTACAATATCTTGGGGACCAAATCCCTCAAGCTAGGAAAGAGAAGCCTCCAATACCTAAAAGAACTTAAAACATATAATAGGCTACTACACAAAATAATGAAGAAAGTACAACATATTTTTATGACTAATAATACAACTGGGAAATATATATAAATGTATCTAATGATACCATGCTCATACAAGGCTAAAAATGGGGATCTAGGCCCGCACACACTTTTCCTAGATAATCCAGGAAGGGTTTCTGGAAATACAGAAAATATATGATGGTGATATAAAGCCCTAGGGCTGAAGAATCGCTGTATCTGAAGCACATAGAAGTAGGTGGCTGAACTGATGTAGATCTGAATGGCACTCCTCCAACAGACTCTCTCAATGAAGGGTTGATCCCTCCAATGAAGATCAAGCCTCCCAAATGTATCACTGAACCCTCCTTTGGATTTTCTCAATAAAATAACACATTTTGGGAGTAATAATGAGTTGTAGGAGATGAATATGACTTGGCCTAATGAAAAAATATGAAATTAAGCTAAGGGACCTTCCTTACTAATCTCCCCATGGAAATAAACCTTCCTCCACTGAAACACAAACCCAAAAATGGTCTATGTAAACCCTCCACTACCGCACTCTGCAACTCAACACATATCTAAACATAATCCACACTATAGAAGAAATTTGTAGCTTGGAAAAATGCCAGAATGTGGAAATAATGCTCAAGAGATTCTCCTGAGTAGGCACTCAAAGTCCCTCGAGGATGAAGGTGGGATTCCTGCTCGGGAACACCCTTGTGCTGAACAACACTGCAATCTTAGCTAAACAGCTGAAGAGAGCCACACGTCTTAACAGACCATAAATAAACTGATAATCCAAACATGTCCTCTATGGCTAGCATCCCCTTCCTTCTATTTTGGGTGAGCTTCCTCACCCTTGGCTCCACTCATTAAAGTAACTTCTTACATGTAAAGGATCTCCCTCAAAAATTATGGTGTCCCTCATTCAATGTCCACTCCCTCGATACTAGCGATGTTGATTTAGTCAAAGTTGACCCAGTCCACATGCTTCATCCCTTTTTCACACATAGGGGAGCTTTATCCAGCTCTTTTGATGCCCTCCATTCAAACTTGGAGTGGTTTTATTCCTACTAAAGAGATTTATGGGTCTCTCTACCCACTTATTTTTTTAACTAAGAAGAAAAATAAAAAAATGATATTCCAATTAGCTGCATGCTAAGTTAGGAATATTACACCCTCTAAGTTAGCTTCCTTGCCCTGATTCTTAGAGTAAAGTCAATTTCTTTCATCCTCCCACAAGACAATGACCTATTTTTACCTCTAATCCTAAGCCTAGGGTGGAGTGATCCATTTATCTCGTATTTATTCTACAATTGAGCTTCAAACACAACCATTTATCCAAGAAGTGACATAGATAAAGTGAATATCCCTTTCACCATTTCTTTCAACTACAGAGTCAACTCTAACAAGTGAAATTAATGGCATAAGTGCAATTGCACTTATGCCATTTCTGTCGAGCCTTGTGATCCAGATGGAGTTGACTCTAGTCTTATTCCCCATTAACATTTCATCTTCAACACCTTTACTACATCTATAAAAACAAAGGTCTTCCAAAATATCCAAATGATCCTTGTCACATAGATCTAGATCACATTGAGTATGTTGTTGAGATGGCAGATGATGCTCATCATCACACATATATAAGGGACAATTAGGGAAATTACGATACATATGATATCGATGATGATCATGATTATCATTATCACGATGGTGATTCTAACATCCCTTGTGAAAATTCCCTGTAATAAAGGTAAAATAATAACCACGTTTGATGGAACATGTATTACAAGTTGAATGTTGGGAAAAACATCCTAGTGTGGGTGTTCACATGGTTTATTATAGCTATGGATTTTGGCAAAGGAAATGACTAAGGAATTAAAGAGGATACAATTATTTTTGACACATTTATTTATGAAAATAATGGAAATTAGTAGAAAAGAGATATGAAAGTTCACAGGTTGCATGTGAGGAGGAAAATAAAGGAAAAGGAAGAAACTAGATGCCTCATCTATAAAAAGGATTATAAGGATCAATTGGTACCTTTTCTTAGTGCATTGATTTTGGATCTCTCTCTCTCTCTCTCATACTATTATACTAAGAGTTTCTTGGAGCACCATTCAAGAGTGTGGATACTTGGTGATTTGGAGAAAGAAGGAAAAGGAAGAGCGGGAAAGTGCAAGCGGATATTTAGATAAAAAGTTACAATAGGTTTTGATTGCAGGTACCAAGTTTCATGTATGTTTCCTCACTAGTTTTGGAATGCATGGTGTATGCATGTGGATTTTCCTAGCCTTTCCATTTCCTCGATAACCATGGTGTTGTGGGTTTATTTACATTAATTTTTTTCTAGTTGGTTCTCATGATTCCTTTAGTTGTGGGTTGATTTATTAGCTCTTGGAGGCCTTTGTTTGAAAAACGCTATGGAAGCCTCGTAGACAAATATGTGTTAAGTTACTAGTCCAGGAAGAATTTAATTTAAAAACACTCTAGAATCCCTAGGTGGATTGAGTTACTAGTCCTGGAAGCCATGGTTGGAAAAATGCTCTGGAAGCCTGTAACAATTGGGGTTGAGTTACTAGTCCTAGAATCCCTGGTTGGAACAAACACTCTAGAGCCTTGTAACAACTTGGATAGAGATAAATCCATGATGTTTGTGATGTCTGACTGTGAGGTGTAATAATTGGTTGATGGTTGAGGTGGTTTGGCCTCTGGAGGCCTTGGATTGGTTTTGATTGAAGTGTTTGATGAGATCCCACGTTCATACATGGAATATGGCACAGGGGTGATTGGCTGAAGAGAGATTTGGATCAACAAATCTATCGTCAGGTATAATTTGTAGTCCAATCTCTGGTTGGTTTCTACATTAATTAATGATAAATTCATTCCGCTGCTATTTGCTATGAAAATGTACTAATTTGTATGTGGATTCTATTGTTGTTGGATCGATGGTATTTTTTTTTATTATGTTGGTTATGAGCATGTATTTTTATAGTGATGATGTATGGATATTCCCATTTTTTTACTTGTAAATGAATCCACAATGTATCTATTGTCAAATAGATTATATTTTAGTTAATTATGTAGGGTAGCAATGCTTCTTAGCGATTCTTAGATAAGTATGATACCCCTTTGCTTTGTTTTGTTTTTTATACCTATAAATTTTATGTTTGTGACATGTTTGAAAAAATTCTGACATGTCTAGGAGGGTTACAGATGAGTTCTTATTCTTGTGATTACTTCTATAGAATTTTTCTGTTGTTATTTATCATCTCCGAACTTTTCATGAAGTTCTGGGAAGAGCACTCGGTTTTGGGCATGAAAAGGTGGCTCAAATCCTAGGGATGCTGACACAGAACTTAAGACTTAAGTCCCTTGACACTAACATGAAATTCTATGCCTACATATATAGCATCATGCACACTGGCTTACAATCATGTGGTTTCATTTGTGGCTCAAAGAGGTCAAAAGGTCAGTGTGACCCAGGGGGTAAGGGGCCTGAATGGTTAGGTTACCTCGTGTGGGTGATGTTGTTATTATAGAAGATCTCTATGCTGTGTTTTCACCGATTCCACTTCCTTAAGATCACCTAGGAGGTTTAATCTCATTATTTCAGTATCTCGTCGCATGTTTACCCTAGTTGGCCTTTTACTTGGGTAGATGTTGGAAGAGGGTGTTACAGAATAAGTATCAAGGTATGGTTAAACACTCAAACTGGATGGGCAGTGTGTTTTTCATACTTTTCTATTGGTTTAATATGTGTTTCTTGTACTTAGGGTTTATGTGCTTATTGCATGCATGTTGTGCTAGCCATGGTGACATGGTCGCCACCATGGAAGGGCTAATGGTGTTGTCAATATGCTGTCATGTGTGTATGGGTGGTCATTTTTTGCTGATGATTTTGTATTGTTAGTGCACACTTACTTGCACGTTTCTATATGTTGTATATGCATTTCTTTTTTATGTTAGGTCACACATTGTTCATTCTCAGGTGTTTTCCATGTATGATTTCTTTCATGATGCTATATGTTGATCATGCATTGGTCATTCATGTTTGGTTATACATATATCAGATGGGTACATGTGGTCAAGTTTGTTTTGGTATGGTCGAGGTTTTCATGCATTAGGTCATGGTGTATTTGGTATGATTATGCATTAATGACTGGATTTCAACTAGAATTATTTTTATATACTAATATACCATTTTTTACGAGTTTTTATGTTGTTATGATTATGTATATACATCTATTACACTAATTGGTTTTTCTTGTAGGATGTAGTCTCCCCAAATTACACTAAGGTACATTTGTTTATTTATGATTTGGTTCCGTTGACATATTTCACCTTGTAGGAAGAAATCAAAGATGAATAGTAGGATGGTAGACTACATAGATTCTCCCTATGAGTCATATGAGAAACATGGTGTTGGGAACTCATCTAACTTGGCAGATACACTGAGAATTTTAAAGAAATAAATAAGGAGTTTCAGGGCATCCAATGATATACTCATACACGCAAATGGAAATAAAGTAGATGTTAATGCAACCATTCTTCAAAGTTTGTCAGAGTTGCAGAAACAGGGGCAACTTGAGATCAAATATAGGCAAGAGGATGGGACAAAGGGAAAGTATAGCAGTAGGTCTCGCGGCAGTCACATTTTGGATAGGAATGACACAGTTAGAGATGGAATATCATTAAAAATTTTGGATAGGAGAGGTGAAAAACACATGTATAATTATAGTTATGGTTTTGACAAGTATCATGATCATCATCATTATCATCCTTACATGAGGAGCGATAGGAGATATTTTTCAGAATATTTTAAGAAGACAAATGCACCGAAATTTTACGGAGAGGTGAATAAACCATAAGATACAGAGGGATGGTTTTTTGGCATGAACTTTTTTTTCAGGTTTCATGATTCCTTAGAAAATATGAAATCTAGGATAGATATATTCACCCTCAAAGGTAGAGAAGATATTTGGTGGAAATATTTGAAGAATGTCAAAGACATTTTTGAGGAGGAGTTGACTTGGAGTGAGTTTGAAAGACTATTATGGAAGAAGTATCTATTAGAGAGATACTACGATGACATGGAAAATGAGTTTGATGAGCTAAATATGGGTTCCATGACAGATGATGAGTATACTAGTAGGTTCTTCGAGTTACTAAGATATGTGTCTTACCTCAAGGAGGATAAGTCCAAGATTAAGATATTTCTTAGTGGGTTGGTGATAGCATTCAAAGATAGGATTGATTTTGATGAGCCTAGGTCATTGGAGGAGTCTATCCAGAAACTCAAGCATTGTTATGAGCAATCTAAGCACATATTGGACTCAAATCCAGCCTAAAATGGTAATTATCAGAATAAAGGAAAATGGGACAAGAAGCGAGAACGGCCTTAAGATATAGGTAACAAGGAGAATGTTGCACCACCTAAGAAGTAACATGCAACGGTAAAGGACATGGATTTTGATCTGAGGAGTAGCATAAGGATGAAGGTTGGAAGGTTATATTGTGTAGGAATTGTGGCAAAGATCATCGTAGGAGATACTTTCCAGAACATTAGGGTGGTAGGCCACAGATATACAGTGCATAGGAGTCACAGACAATGGGAGAAGTTTCACATAACATTCCTCATATTTACGCAACTTTATAGAAGAGGCAGACATATCATCACGCTTCTATCATTCATATGGATAGTAATCTTTCTGATCAAGTTGTTTCTATTTTGATTGACCCTTGATCTAAATATAGTTATATTAATCCTGACCTGGTGGATAAGTTTTCTTTAAGTAAGGAAATGCATGTAGAATGTTGGTTAGTGCAGTTGGCCACGGGTACAAAGAAAATATTTCACCATTGGGTAAGAGCTTGTGCATTTGAGTTAAATGGTATGCCTACAACAACACACTTGAGCATATTTACTTTGGGTTCATAGAACATGCCATTCTGTATGGATTGGTTATATCTTCACAGGACCAAGGTAGATTTCTATGAAAAATCTATTGAATTCTTGCATGAAAATGGGGAACCAAGAGTCCTATAGGAAAATAAGAAATCCACATCAGTTAGCATGGTGATGTCTGTTGGGAGCTAAAATTTCACATGTTTTCCTACCTTTTTGTCCCATTTCCCTTCTTCATTTGCACCATTAGCATTCAATTTATGTCTTAAAGTCCACATGTATAACCCTTTCCATGAATTTATGTATTATTTAGTCAATGAAGAATAGTTATAGGGATTATTACCAAATAAGCTTGCTAATTCCATTATTCTTGCAGATTCAAAAGTGAGATGACCAAGTTCGCAATTCCAGGGAAAGCCATCGACCTGGCAGCATTATCTTCAAACAATGCTGCAAGGGTGGAACATCTTGAGATTCATTCCTCTGCTATCTTTTGAATTTGGTTTTGTATATCATAACCACTATGTAAATGTAGGCAACAACTGTCGTAATTTCATGAACTATTACTGTAATAATTTGTATAAAAGAGGCTACAGAGCTGTGGAGTGGGGTTGGCGGATGAGAGAATTGATAATTTGTAATAGTACTTTTGTTCAAGTTAATGCGATTCTTCTTTCTAATCTTTTCATGATTTTGTGATTATATCACAGCCCTAACCGGGGAGTTGGGCTCACTCTCATGACCAGGTGATGTCTAGTTAATGTGTGTGATTAGTTTCCTTTAATGCATCGTGTATTTATTTATTCGATATGAGAATTAATGTGATTTCTGTGAACCTTAATGTTGTGAATTTAGTCGTTATTTTATAATTGATTGCGGCTATTGTTTCATTGTTGTTACATTGGTTTGTTGTTTTACATAGTTTATTGAACTCGTGATTAATACAAAATGGTGTACTTGTAATATGCATATATATTTCATGTTAGCCTTGCAATAAAAAAACACATCTTAGATTTATAATTAATGTGGGAAAGGGTTTAAAAAATATCATTCACACTTGGACAACATTTTGGTTATGTTGTTAGGGAGGCTATCAATGGTGCAAGAACACAATTTGTATTGGTCCCAGGATCAATATATCGTCTTGGGGAGGGAATTTTTCTCACCCTACTCCAAGTTTCGAGCTTTAATTGCTTTGCTTTTTTGTTGATTTCCTATGGGCCACTCTCTCGTCCTGGGGAAGGAACTTTTCTTTCCTTGCTCCAAGTCCTAAGCTTAATATTTCTTGATTTTTTCTTTTCATTCTTTCTTTAATTTTATGTTTTAACAACCACTCTCTCATCTTGGGGAGGGAAGTTTCACCCTGCTCTAGGTCCTGAGCTTCAAGAATTGTTTGAATGTTTTTGCTTTCACCAATTGTATGAATGAAGATCCGAAGAAAAGCGGTAGAGGAGAACCCCCAAAGAGAGGAAGGAAGGATTTAGGAAGTATTACCTACATCCAAGATCTCATCACAAAATTTGAATCAGAATCATCTTAAATTTCTGTTGTCAAGGTAATAACTCAAACAAAATATAAAGGGTAGTATGTTGTGCAACCAGTACTATCCTTGGTAAAAGAAGAACCCAGTTCAATGGTAGAATAATAAGTAGTGAAAAGGGTACTAGGAGAAGCATAAGTACTCCTTTTGATGATAGAAGGAGAGGAAATATCAAGTAGGGGATCAGTGGAATTGAGTATTCCAAGTGCAGGAGAGGAATATTTGAAGGAATTTGTGTTGCCACGTGATCAGGGAAGCGCTATTAAAAATTCTCAACCTTCTGTTGAATAACGACTTCAACCATCTGTTGTAGAATCTGTTGAGGTCCTGAGTGAATATTGGAAAATATTCATGGCACCTACAACTTCCTTTATCAAATTACCATTTGGAGATACTAGAGGTGATGCACCGATGAAGTCCATTCCTTTGACAAAATTGCCTAATTTCCATGTGCTTTCCTCTGAAGATCTAGACACATTCCCTTTTGAATTTGACATTGTCTGTTGGGGGTAAAAATATATAGCTGATGCTCACAAATTGAAAAAATTCCATGCTACCTTAAAAGGTATGGCCCTGGGATGGTTTATGGGTTTAAGGGTAATAACTATCTCCTCATGGGATGACATGAAAAATATTTTCCTGGAGAAGTATCATGATTACTGCAAATCTCATGATATCAAGGATGAAATATTTAAATTTATGCAAAAGGAGGATGATAATATGGAATATTATGTGGAACTTTTCAAATATAATTTGCGGATATCAAGCCATAGTGACCTGGACAAGGACATCTTGAAAATGATCTTTCTCTGAGCATTAAGGGAAGAGTCTCTTGAAATTTTGAACATAGTAGGAAAGGGGGATATATTGAAAGAATATTTAGACACCAGCTGCGAGTTATGCATTCAATGTGCATGAGGATCTCTTAGGAATAAATAGGTAATTTGGAGCTTGAACACATCCAGTGGGGGAGTTACCAAGGCAGAAATTGGAATTTTACTGGACAATTTGAGGACTGATATCTTGAGTACAGTATCTGCTCAAATGGACACTTTACAAGAAAATCAGAAGAAAATGGAATTGGAGAAGACCATGGTCATATTCTTCCCTCAATGCATGAAGAAACATATGCTGAAAGAATATCCATTAAAAATTGTAGAGGCTTGCGTAATATATGAACATTGTCATTCTACCAGTTCATGTCCTTCTCTTCCAGGGCTAAAATCAGTCCTTCGGGGAGAAAATTAAGAGGTTGATCAAATGTACTTCATGGGATCCAATAATCCATGGTAGCCACAAACAAAAAATATGAATCAAGGTATGCCTTAGGACCTCTCTTAATATTTCAGTAATATAAATATTGGCCCTCAGTCGGTAACATTTTCACCTGCATGGCGTTAGTATTGTCAATACCCACCTTGGTAGTCCTGGTTCCCTCACACTAGCTCAAATCCTTCATGGCCCCAGAATTGGCATGGACCTTCTCCTACAGGACAGTTTCCCCATCCTATTCCACAACAACAGCTGCAACTAGCTTATAACATTACCTCCAATAATCCTCCCCTTTGTCCTCAACTTAAAATCCAACCTAATCCAAATCCTAACAATAAGGGAGTTTAGGAGGGTCACACTCTCAACCTTCCTTCATATAGCATCTCTACCATAGAGCGTAATGAGATAAACCTACGATCTAGTCAGGTAGTGAATGCTCAAACTTCACCTATTATCATTGAGGAATTTGATGATGAAGTCATGGAACTAGAACCTCAGATAGTTGGGGATGAATCAAACCAAGACTCTGTAAATCAACCCCCTCCTCAACTGACTGTTATTCAGGGACATCAAGCTAATATGCCTAATCCTGAAAGACTAGCCCTAATTAAAGATAACCCTCGATCCGAGTTTGAATTTTTAGGGGAGTCGCAAATTTCTTTTGTAAAAATCCCCTTACTTAAATCTATGAGGGATGTACCAATCTATGAAAAAAAATCAAATAATATTGCTCCAAAAATCCTAGGAAGAAATCAAGGGATCCGCTCACCATTCATGTTATGGGGAAGCTATATGACATCATGTTGGGTTATATTACACTTGTTAAATATGGGGATCCTGGGAACCCAATCCTAATAGTACAAATTAATGGAGTTGACATTTTGAATGTGCTGGTAGATTTGGGGGTTGCAATAAATGTTATCACCTATGACACTCTACTTAACATAGGTCTACGAAATCTTAAAACAACTCGTATTGTCTTAGCATTGGTAGAAATATCTATAGTAAGATCATTATGGAAGTTGGAAGAAATCACCATTTCAGTAGACTCATGGAATTATCCCATTGATCTCTTAATATTACAAATGCAACACCCAGCTAATGGCCACCCTTTGATTTTAGGAAGACCTTGGCTTGCAACTATAAACTCCTATATTGGGTGTCGGTTAGGAAACATGGTTATATCTAATGGGAAGGTCACAAAGAATCTCATTCTTTTTCCCCTTGCAGAACCAAGCCCATTAGAGAAAGCATCATCCAAAGAAAACCCCCCACCTTTAGAAGGGTCAAAACCTAAAAATGAAGAAACAGACCAATCCTTACCATTGGACAAGTCGTTTATTTTAAAACCGAAACTAAGGATGATACCATCAGTACATTTATCAAAAATTCCCATTCTATTTCTGACTCAACTCATCAATTCCTAGAATCTCTCATGAGCTGTAATATGTAGGAAACCATGGAACCATAAATTGGAATTGAAAATATACATGTAACCTCGTCTCATGATAATATCACCATTGAAATCAAATGAGGGAATAAATTGAACATTAACCCAAAAATTTTAGCATCTTAGAATGAAAAGCTCCTAAAGCTCCTTTGAGACCATAAGGAAGCCTTTTCCTAGGAATATACACATATGAACGAGATCCCTGTCAATTTATGCATGCAACATGTATACATTAAAGAATATCTTTTAGATGTGAGACAAACTAAGAGAAGAATGAACCCTGCCTTAAATAAAATTATCAAATATGAGCTTCAGAAGTTACTCGGTGTAGGATTTAGTTACCCCATCTCAGATAGTCAATGTGTGTCCCTGCTCATTATTGTTCCTAAAAACAATTATAAGTGGTGGATCTTTGTGGACTATAGGGAATTAAATAAATCAACCCAGAAGAATAATTTCCCTTTGTCATTTATTGACCAATTCCTAGATAATTTAGTAACAAAGAAGTTCTTCTCCTTCCTGGGTGGGTTTAGTGGGTATAACCAGATCCAAATAGCTCCCGAGGATCAAGATAAAACTACCTTGACATGCCCTTGGGGAAATTTCACATACCGAGTCCTTCCATTTGGTCTTTGTAATGCACCTGCAACATTTAAGAGGGAAATATTAGGAATTGTTTCTGATTTGGTTTATGACAGTGTTGAGATCATGGAAAATTTTAGGGGCTAATATTCGCAGGTGGGTTATTTTTCCTTGATTTTCCCAAAAAAAAGATTCGCCAATTTCCATTTCTTTATAAAAATGATTCGCACAAATTTTACAATGTAAAATTGTTTCACCTTAAAAATCGCCAACATTATATATAGAGTATATATAAAATCATTACAAAATTGAATAATTTTACAAATACATCATCAAAAAATTTATAGTTTTCATATTAAGACTAGCGAGATCGCCAATTTTTTAAATTTCAAGATAATTTTCCATCCTTAAAATTTTCCTTGGTTGAGATTTATATGGATGAAATTAATCCATACAGGGATTTGTTTCAAGAAGAATTGGAAAAATTATAATACATACTAAAAATATGCAAACAAACCCATGTTTCTATAAGTACAATAAAATTTCACATGATGAGGAAAGAGGGAATAATTCTGAGACATTTTCTCTCGGCTGCTAGAATTTGAGTTGATCCTGCCAAGGTAGAGGTAATATTACATTTTCATGTACCCAAGACACCAACACATGTACGTATATTTATTGGTTGTGTTGTATATTATAGAAGTTTTATAGAAAATATCTCTAAAATAGCATCTCCACTCTTTCAATTGTTAACTAAAGATGCAAAAATTCTATGGAGAGATGGTTGTGAAGTGGGTCTTGAAAAGATCAAGGAACTAGTCTTTGAAGCTTCGATCTTACTAGCTCTTGGTTGGAAACTCCCATTTCATATCCATACTCATGCTTCTCAGACAAAAATTGGGGTGGTTTTGGGAGAACAAGAGGATAAGAAGTCGTATGTAGTTTATTATGTCAGCAATAATTTGACTCCTGTTGAATTAAAATATACAGCAAATGAAAACGAATTCTTGGCTGTTATTTATGCTATTAATAAATTCTGGCACTAAATTACTGGATATCCTACTTTTGTGCATACTGATCACGCAACAATCAGGTACTTGATGAATAAACCTATCACCCTCGGTCATCTTACAAGGTAGTTATTGTTAATTCAAGAATTTGACATTACTATCTTAGATAAACAAGGGAAGGATAATGTAGTTGTTTATTTTATGTCCAAACTAGATATGATTTATGAAGGTACACCGATATAATATATTTTTCAAGATAAACATCATTTTGCAATTTCTACTAGTACTTTGTGGTATGCAGATATTGCTAATTATCTTGCTACATGGAAGGTGACTCATCATTTATCATATAGCGAACATCGGAAGATTATTAATCATAGTTTCCATTATTCTTGGATAGCATGGTACCTTTTTCAAGCTCGAAAAAAAAATTTGACGCTGTGTGGGAGAGGATGACATCTATGATGTCCTGAAGGCTCCTCATGATGGCCCTTGTGGATGAAAATTTACAGTTAAATAGACAGGTCATAAGGTGTTACAGATGGGATACTATTGGCCCTTCATCTTCTAGGATGCAAGAAATTATGTCTGAAGGTGTGATGGCTACCAATGCATGGGTTAGCCTGGCTGATAAGATGAAATTTCGTTACAGCCCCAGGTAGTGCTTGAGCCTTTTGAAAAATGGGCTATTGATTTTGTTGGACATTTTAACCTATCTTAACATCATAAAGTTAATATTTTGGTTTGCACATATTATGTAACAAAGTGTTTAAAGGCCACGGCTGTTGCGAAAGCAACAAAACAAGTTGTTTCAGAATTCTGATTGGAAGAGATTTTTGCTCGATATGGTGCTCCGAGACAGATCGTTTCAGATGGAGGAGCACAATTCACATTACATATGATATAAAGGCTTATGAAAAATTATGGAATCAAGCATAGGGTAACATCTCGATACGATCCTCAAGCAAATGATCAATTGAAAAGCACGAACAAGGTATTATAAAATATTATTTCAAAGATTGTGGCAAGACATTGTCGTGATTGGGCTAAAAAATTCCTGAAGCTCTCTTTGTTAGGTCCTTATATTACTAGTATAGTCCCTTATTATTGGTAGTGTAACCCCCTTATTGTTATTGGTATACCCCTGTAACCCCCATATTGTTATTATTGTGCCCTTACATTATTATTGTTAGGTCGGCTAGGATTACATTGTGGCCCCATGGACTCCCTTTTATAGAGAGGAGGTTTTGTCATTTTGTATCATCCAAGAATTATTAATTTATGTAATGTATTGGAGGTTTCCTGCTTTAGGTGGCTATTTATAAGGCATTGATCTCTCTTTTCTTCTATTTTTGGAGCTGGTTTCATAACATTTGGTATCAGAGCCAAGTTCTAGGGTTTCACTGCTCCAAATAGGTCATCGTGGAATTTTTTCTAGAAAATTTTTTCTACAAAGGTTCAGAAGCTGAAATATTTAGAGTGTGGAGAAAAAATCCTGAGGAACAACTTCACAAAATTTCAGAGCTCGGTTCACAATATTTTCGGAGACATGATCTGTGGAAGATAGGGCTTTCTGCAGGCTCCTAAATTTAACCTAAACAGGTGATCGCGAAATTTTTGCTATAATGTTTTTTCTACGAGGGTTAAGAAGCTAAAATTTTCAAAAATCCAAGTTGAAAGCCTGAGGAACCTTCTGTAACAATTTCAGATCTTGGTTCACAATATTTTTGGAGATATGATCTATGGAAGTTAGGATTTTTTCAGGCTCCCGAATTTCATCTCAAAGAGGTGACCGTGGGAAAAACATCATAACTCTCTCTCTGAGCATCAGATTGGGATTCTGTAAAAAATTTCTGCAAGTACACAGACTATATTTTTTTATATGAATATTAGATCTGAAGTAGGAAAGAGTGACATGTGGAAAGTCGTACAAGTTCACTCTACTGAACTAGTCCATAATTAGGTCATCGTAGGAGAATGGGCATAACATTTTCTTCAAGAATCCAAATCAGGTCAGATCTGTGGCATTCAAAATAATATTCAGAGGGCTACTTCAGGGAATAATTTCAAATATTTAATATTTGAAATCATAGATATAATTTATTTTCAATATCGAGCTCCTAAAAATCAAGAAAAATGTGTGTATTGTTTTTCAAATTGCATATGTCTTGTTTGAAAAATCAATTTTAAGTGATTCCAAAGGCAGATTGAGCATAGATATCAGTATTGGGTTCTAAAATGCCTCCTAAAAAGAATTCAACACCCATTAAGCCCTCATATTACTCTACTATGAATCATGAAGATAAATAATTGCAACATGATCTATCAAAATTACAAAAGTAAGTGCACTAAAATTCGCTCTCGCAAAGAGAAACAAAAAATGAAATGGATGTTTTGAATAAAAGCATGGAAGCTAAGATGGATGGTTTGAACAAAGGCATGTAAGCTACAATGGATGGTTTGAAGAATGGTATCGAAGAAAAAATGGATGTTATGGAAGAGAAAATGGAAGGTTTAAAGGAAGACATGGAAGATTTGAAGGAAGGTTTGTCAAAGTTGATACAAGAAATGATTCCTAATGGTTAAAATATAGTAGAGGGAACTCATGATGAGAAAAAAATAAATGTTAATCGTGATTTCACAAACTCTAATGTTGCATTAAATAACCACTATATTCCAAAGATGGATATGAGGAAGTTTGATGGCAAGGATCCCGTAACATGGATATTACAGATGGAGCAATATTTTGATCTCAATAATGTGCAAAACACACAAAAGGTACGCATTGCAACTTTACATTTAGAACAAAATACATTTCTATGGTATCGATGGATTTTCCCCCATAATAAAATTATCAGTTGGTCAATTTTTACGGAGGAAATGATAGCACATTATGAGGATACAAAGAGAAACACCTTCTTTAGCCAATTGATAAATCTCAAACAAAAAGGTTCAATGGCGGAGCACATTGAAGACCTCCAAAAATTGAATATAAGGGTAACTGATATTCCAGAGGAACACAGGATTGATGTCTTCATAGGGACTTTAAAGGATACCATCCAACATGAAGTTGGAATTTGGGAACCAGATTCATTAGAGAAGGCATTCAGGTTGGCAAGAAAAATTGAATGTAAAATTGTGGTGAAAAGGAAGCCTACTACTCACATCTATAAAGATGGAAGTGTTGCTACTCCTAGACTTCCACAACCTACAAGGTTGACACCACAACAATTGGAAGAAAAAAGAGAAAAATGGCTTTTCTACAGTTGTGATAGAAAATACAATAAAGGTCATAAGTGTGCTGAGAAGAAATTAGTTTACATATATTGTGAAGAGGAGGAAGAAAATGAACAAGAAACTTCAAAAGAAGAGGATATACACAAGGAAGAAACCCTAGAAGAAGAAGAAATGAGTCTGGCCATATCATGTAATGCATTGGTAAGAATTACCACTCCTCAAACTCTCAAGATAGAAGGAAATATCTAGAAGAAAAAGGTAATAGTGTTGATTGATTCGGGTAGTACCCATAATTTTACTCATTGTAAGCTAGCCAAGGAATTGAATTGTTTCCTATACCTAGCACCAGAACGTCAAGTGATGGCTACAAATGGAGGAACTATAATTTGCTCTCGAAAATTCCATAATATCAAGATATCCATGGGAGAATATGTATTTAATAGTCCAATGCTTTCCATCCCAATAGGAGGTGCTTATGTTGTACTAGGAGTACAATGGTTACAATCTTTGGGGATGATAGCTTTTAATTTACAAGAAATTTTCTTCAAATTTTTTTTTGGAAGGAAAGGAAATTGAATTACGGGGTATCACAAGGAATTGAGGAAGGATAATAAGCTCTAATGTCATGACAAAGCTTCTGAAGAAAGAACAAAGAGGTGTAATTTCACAATTATGCTCACTAGACGTTTGAACATCAAAATCATCTATTTCTCCAGATCTCCAAAAAGTATTCGACAATCATTCCAAGGTGTTTGATACTCCCAAAGGAATCCCACCTATTCATGATCATGATCATGCTATTCATTTGATTCCAGGAAGAGTTCCTCCAAACATCCGGCTTTACAGATATCCTTATGTCCAAAAGAGTTAAATTGAACGTATGATTGCAAAAATGTTAGAGGTTGATATAGTTCAACCTAGTCAAAGTTATTTCTCTGCTCCAGTAGTATTGGTGCACAAGAAGGATGGATCACGGGGAGCGCAATAAGCTCACTATTAAAGATAAATTTACCATTCCTGTGATTGATGAATTATTGGATGAATTACATGGAGAAATTTATTTTACCAAGTTGGATCTTCGTTGAGGATATCATCAAATTATAATGAAGACTGAAGATATTTCGAAAATGACATTTCGAAATCATGAGGATCATTATGAATTTTTGGTCATGCCTTTTGGCCTTACCAATGCACCTTCTACATTTCAAGGGTTGATGAATTCCATTTTGAAACCCTTCCTTAGAAAATTTTTGCTAGTATTTTTTGATGATATACTAATCTACAACAGATCTTGGAAGGATCATGTTCAACATGTTGACATGGTGCTCAAACTATTGGAGGAGAAACAATTATATGCAAAGACACCCAAATGTTTTTTTGGAGTACAAGAGGTAGAATATCTGGGTTATATTGTATCTCATGAGGGTGTTAAGGTAGACCCTAATAAAATTAAAGCCATTAATGAATGGAAAGTCCCCACAATCATAAAGTAGTTGCGCGGATTTCTCGAGTTAATAGGGTATTATCACAATTTTGTTAAGAATTATGGGAGAATAGAAGAAAATCTAACAAAATTATTGAATAAAGATGCATTTTCATGGACTCTTGAAGCAACTAAGGGCTTTGAAAATCTTAAAGAGGAAATGTGCATAGCACCAGTGTTAGCTATGCCAGACTTCAAAAAAACCTTTATTGTGGAATGCGATGCCTCAGGAAATGGAATTGGTGTTTTTTTAATGCAAGAAGGAAGACCCATTTATTTTGAAATTCGTTCAATCAAAGGAAAGTATTTATAGAAGGCTATTTATGAGAAGGAAATGTTGGCAATACTACATGCACTAAAGAAATGGAGACCTTATCTAATGGGAAGACATTTCAAGGTAAAAAATGATCATGATAATTATTAGTGTCAGTTTTGTCACACTGTCATCAATGATCAAATTTAATATTTTCCATTCGCATAGTAGGAGTCCCATACCATAAATTTTCATCATTCCATTAGGTCATGGATTCATTGATGGTAGTGGTCTTTCATCAGTTTTTCCTCATGTGAAAAACTTGTTGATTCTCCTCTCTATGCTCTTCATTCATGATTCACTTTCATTCCGCAATTCATGTTATTAGGTCATAGGGTTGGTCTCGTTAGGTTTTTCGGTCTCATCACGGTCAAATTAATGAGTCAAGTGTCAATAAATATCAGCAAAGGTCATGAGGAGGTTAAATAAACTCAAAGGCATAGTATCTAGAAAAATAAAAAAGTTGTTCTATTAAGCTTGATGTAATTTTCACCTCAAAACATGTTTTGAGGTGAAAGCATGACACTTTCCCTTTATTATCATTTCTTATATAATTTTATGTCTTCATATGTAATAATTTGAGCTTCAGAAGCTTCCATATCTACACAGCCACCACCCTGCTTTTCAAAGGTGTTTTCTACTGTATTTTCAAGGCAAAATCATGTTCTAAGTATTTCCATCAGATAGAGCCCGGAAAGAGCTTTTCAATGATATATGATGCTCTCGAAAATGACTCCTGGATTGGAAGATATGCCTAACTGAATAAAAGTCCCCAAAAGCCTAACCTTGTAACCCCTTTATCATTTGTCCCTTAGACTTTATAACTTCTACCTTTTCATGTAATTTTAAAGTTTTTCATTGTAATTCCCTTCTTCCGATCTGATCGCAACCCTTTTCTTCCGATCCGATCGCAACATTCAATCGCATGATCTCGATTGACCCACCTCCGATTGAGAACCTCTGATGCGGTTGACCCCCTCAAATTGTATCTGAACCATTGATATTCTCAGCGATCTGATGGCCCATCCGATCAAAATCGCTTGATTACATCATAAACTTCACAGCATTCCCAATTTTTTTCCCCACTCCTATGATTTTCTCCGATGCGATTGAATCCCGCCGATAAGTTAAACTGATTTCATCTCCACCGTTGATCTGCCCTTTCGATCAGATGGCTCACAAAGCCATCGCACCACCGCAATCGGCACTTTTCTCCCACTCCACTCATCTATCGATTTGTGATTGTGATTCCTCTCGGTCCCACCAAAACCTTTCCGCCTTGTTCCGAAGGAAAAATGGGTTTTCCCTATGTAAAGCGCAAAAATAATTTCAATTTGTTTTAAAGGGATTTCTCCATTACACCATTGGACATCGTTTTCCCTCGCTTATTGCCACCGCTCTATTGTATTACTCCATCGCATCACAAGTTATCATTACGACGTGCCCACTCCTCTTCCACTACAATTTTTGATTTGCGATTGCGATTTCCCCTTCCCCCCTATACACTATCGCATCGCAAGTTTACAAATGCATCATTCCAATACACCCCTCCCCCTTTCGATTGTGATTTGCGATTGCGATTTTCGATCGCGATTTGGGACCACCATCCTTTCCTTTGCTCTTTTTCACCCAAAAAGGGAATTTTCTTCATTGAAACGACAAATATGGTTTTCATCGATTTCAAAAGGCATTATTCTTCGACAGTTGGTTTTTCTTCAAAGAGTAAAGACAAAGACAATGGTAAAAGGCCATGAACTAATTGTGAACCAAAGACATCTACAACAACGATGAAAAAAGGATCTGTTCTTCAGATTTCCTATTTTCATTCATTGTGTGTAACAGCGAATCCTCAGGATGGTCAAAATTTTTTGTTACTCCTTCTTTTCAGGGGCAGATTGTTGGTATTTTTCCTATGTTCATATTTTAGTTTATAGACAGTTGAAACAACCCCTAATTTTGTGGATCTACCCCCCTCAAATTCTGTCTATTTAATGTAATTTCAGAGTCATTTGAAAGGGGGGAATAAAGTGAGGAATAATTTGGAAATCACTGAGGACGCTCTACGCTCCATTTGTAATAGTTTGGCAGGGAATTAATAAAGAAATGCAGCACTGATTTGTGGGATCCCTATGGTATGGATTTTAGCACTGTTCTTTCCTTTGTGTTCATCTGTTAATTGTTATGTTTGCCATTCATTCATTTTGTATATCTGGTTGAATGTTTTCAAGATAGATAGGTAGAATCCATTGTATAATGATCTGCCTTGGGAAATCATTCAATACTTGATGTTTTCTACTGTTTGAAAAGGATCCATCTCCTATGCCCTTTTCAGCGTCTCACTAGTCTTACACATTCCATCATTATTAAAACTAAGTTGTTAAAATCCTGCCTACCTTGCCCCATAAAATAACCTGTATCTCTGATTTAATTCCCCAATTTCAAACAGCCCAGACCCATCTGATCCATACAACCCAGAAATTTGATAAAACATTTTGAGCTACTATACCTAGCCTAAAATTAGTTCGCAGTTATACTTCATTGAACATTTTTCATGGAGAGAGCCCTCTCCTAACCTTGTAGGGCTAGCTACAAGGCTGAGCATGGTTTGAGGTTACCCTGATTTGCCTTCTTTCAGCCTAAGGTTCAAATTAGGTGCTAACAATAGTCTTAAACACTTTTTGGAACAAAGACTATCTTTGGAAGAGCAGCAAAAATGGGTCACAAAGATGTTGGGTGATGACTTTGAAATCATCTACAAAAAATGGAAGCTAAATTTTGTTGCAGATTCACTCTCAAGAAAGGATGAAGAGGTGGAAGCATTGCTTTGTGCCATTTCTATTATCCAGCCAGATTGGATAACCCAAGCAAGGGATGAATGGAAGAAGGACGAAGAAGTTTGGACACTCATTCAAAATTTGTAGCAAGATCCTAGTACATATGATACATTTCGTTGGAAAAATGATTCCTTATGGTACAAAGATCGCTTATATATTTGCAAGAATTCTCAACTAAAACAAAAGATTCTTTTGGAATTGCACTCTTCTCCTTTAGGAGGACACTCAAGATTTTTAAAAACTTAGCACATGGTGAAGAAAGATTTTTTTGGGATGGCCTTAAATATGATATTCAAAAGTTTGTGGTGGAATGTTTAGTTTTATAGGAAAATAAAGTTGAGACAATTAAGACCTCAGGTCTTCTACAACCTTTATCCATTCGAAGTCAACACTGGGAGGATATTTCAATGGATTTTATCATAGGTTTGACTAAGTCTGGAGGAAGGAGTTTCATCATGGTGGTAGTTGATATACTTAGCAAGTATGCACACTTTTGTGAATTACCTCATCCATTTAAAGAAAGTATAGTTGCTATTGCATTTATGGAAATAATTCAAAAGCTACATGGAAACCCGAAGATCATTGTAAGTGACAGAGATCCCATTTTTACAGGAAATTTTTGGAAGAAATTATTTTCTTGTTTCAATACTCAACTAGCTCATAGTTCATCTTATCATCCTCAATCCGATGGTTAAACAGAGATAGTGAATAAATGTTTGAAAGGATATCTTCATTTTTTTGTATCTGATAAGCAAGAAAAATGGGTCAAGTGGTTACCTCTCGCTGAATGGTGGTATAACACTTCCTTCCATACTGGAGCAAAAATGACCCCATTTATGGCACTTTATGGATATCATCCACTGTCCATCACATCTTCTTTAAGGGAAAATTATAGGGTTGAAGCAGTGGAGGATCACATCGAGCATCAACAAGAAGTTCTCCAACTCTTAAAGGATAACCTAAATTTGGCACAAAATCGAATGAAACAATAGGCAGATCAACATCGCAGTGACAGAAGTTTTGATGTGGGATATTGGGAATTTTTACGGCTACAACCATACAAAAAAATTTCCCTCAAGCAAGCTAAGAAGGATAATAAATTATCGCCAAAGTAATATGGTCCTTAAAAGGTGTTGCAAAATATTGGTACTATGGCATACAAATTGGAGCTTCCTGCTTCTTCGCGAGTGCATCCAATTTTCCATGTTTCATGCTTTAAAAAGGTTATAGGGGAAAAAATTCTAGTTCAAACAATATTTCCAAAACATGATGAGGAAGGAAAACCATATTGGAACCTGAAGAAGTCACGGAAAAAAGAACTCGACATCTACGAAATCGATCAATTTCAGAGTATCTCCGCAAATAGAAGAATTTACCCACTAAAGATTCTACATGGGAGGATGAGAGTTTTATACAGAAGCACCCAGAGCTACTCAAGCATTGAGGACAATACTTTTTGAAGGAGAGGACCATTTTAGGTCCTTATATTACTATTATAGTCCCTTATTGTTGTTAGTGTAACCCACTTATTGTTATTTTTGTCCCCTTGTAACCCCAATATTGTTATTATTGTGCCCTTACATTATTATTGTTAGGTTGGCTAGGATTACATTGTGGCCCCATGGACTCCTATATATAGAGAGGAGGTTTTTTCATTTGTATCATCCAAGAGTTGTTAATTTATGTAATTTATTGGAGGTTGCCCCCTCGAAGTGGCTATTTCTAAGGCATTTGTCTCTATTTTCTTCTATTTTTGGAGTTGGTTTCATAACACTCTTGGAACATATAAAAACATGGCAGAATGCAACAGGGTTTTCACCATTCAAGATTGATTCTAGAAAACACCCATCATTTCCAATAGAATTTGAGATCAACACATAGAGAATAACTCTCCAGGTAGGACTAGATCTATCAAAATCTCGGAAACATTGACTGGAAGAACTAAATGAGATGGATGAAATTCGTGTAATGAATGTCCAGAACATTGTTGCAATCCAGCATCAGAGAGAAAAATGACATGATAAATTTATCAAGAATAAGGTGTTTCACCTAGGGGATTGGGCATTACTCTATGATTCCCTCTTTAAGGATTTTAGAGGAAAATTTTTCTCTGGTTAGATGGGACCTTATGAATTCGATGTAGTGTTTGGTAATGGAACTGTCAGACTTGTCACAATTGATGATACACATGCCTCTTTTATAGTAAATGGACATCTTCTTAGGTTGTTTCACCACCCAAATTCTACAGATGCCTTCATCAAGCATCTCTCTGATAAATCCGGTTTGAAGGTTGTTAGTGTATAGAGTTCCTCCCCTACATCCTCCAATTAAAAAAAAATACTATATATAATAACCTATATACCTAAATAAAATATTGTTACTACTCACTTTTTTCTTTCAATTACTATTACTGGAGTCAATTATGTGGAGATCACAAATTTTCTAAGTACCTGGTGTTGTTACTCCTTCAGTGTTATTACTACGATGTTGTTACTCCTCTCAGTGGTGAAAATTATTCTAAGTACTCGGTGCTATTACTCCTTCAGTTATGTTACTCCTTTGATGTTGTTACTCCTACGGTGTTGTTGCTCTATAAAATTTTCTAAGGACCTGGTGTTGTTACTCCTTTGGTGTTATTACTTCGATGTTGTTACTCCTTTGGGTGGTGGGATTTTTTGTAAGTACTCGGTGATGTTACTCCTTTGGTGTTGTTATTCCGATGTTGTTACTCCTCCGGTGTTGCTACTTCATAAAATTTTTGAAGTACCCGATGTTGTTACTCCTCTGATGATGTTAATCCTTCGGTGTTGTTACTCTATAAAATTTTTAAAGTACCCAGTCTTGTTATTCCTTTGGTGTTGTTACTCCTCTGGTGTTGTTACTCCATTAAATTGGTTACTCATCTGAGGCTGGTACTCCACCTAAGTAAGTTTCCAGGTATGTACCCAATCAAATTTTGCGTATTTGATTAATAATTATTTTGACATGAAATTGACATGGCCATGGATGGTCATCCCTTAGTTGAGGGGAGGCCTTGTCATATCTGAAACAAAAGCATAATAAAATTGTAATAACGATTTTCTAGCATTGTCATCAGAACTTGTGCCAATATGTACACTCCATGATCCTTACCCCATTCCTCCCAATTATTAATATGCACTGGGAGTTGAGATAAGTACGTTTATGTTATTTAAATAGTCCTTTCTAGATCTACAGAATAATTACCATAATTAGCCTCCATTATTACCATAATCCACCATGATTTTTCCCATTTTCCAAAAAATTACCTTCCATATTTTACTATTATCACACTCCATTTTATACCATTATATCAGTACAAGGATTATTAGATGATACTCTCTGCTAATGGCCCTCTGTTACTCCAAATTGTTGTTACTGAGCTATCACATAATGGGTGACTGGACGTAAGACATGAATCATAGAATACAACTCTAGCTCAAAACAATGTAGATGTATGGCAAATATTTTTAGATGTAGGATGGCATGTGCACTTTGATAGGCTGCAAGGATTCGACAAAACTATCACAGCCAAATTTTCATTCAACTTGGAGGTAAATCACTCTATAGTGCAGGGTTTGGATATATTTTTCATGGACGAATCCATCTTGGTTGTATGTGGATTGCCACAACAAGGGCATAAATGGTTCTCTCGGAAATACCCTTTGCTAGAATTCCCATAATTTTTTTTACAAGCCGGGGAAAAAATAGTTCAGAAAGGAATGAGGTATGATTGTAAGTCTCTACCATATCCATGGGATGAGGTGGTATATTTTGTGATAATGTATACAGCCTGTTGACACCTAATCCTATGGGTTGGGTGTGGATATGTAATATTGTATAATAAATAATATTAGGAAATAAGGAAGGCCAAGAGTCATTGAGAGATGAATCCCAATAGCCTCACCTCCATGTATAAATACATGTACATTCTTCAGCTAATACACATTCTGATTTGAGGAGTTACCTCCTGGTTTGACATGGTATCAGAGCCAGTCCCACTATTGGCATTTTTTCCTATGGTGTAACTCCCTCATTCCTTTTCTCAGTCAATTTTTATGCTAGTTTCTGCTGCTCCATTAAATTGCTATACTGTAATTCTGCATTTTTTTTAATTTATCTTTGCAACTTCTGCACAGCTCTGAATTTTGCAGATTTTGAAGATTCTACTATCTGCAATTCCTGCATTTCTGCAGTCCTGCTAATATCTGCAGTTCTGCAGCCCTTGAAATATATGCAATTCAAAATTTGTAACGGCCTCTCGGCCTCCCTCTCTCCAACGCTCCCTTCCTCTCACAACCCTGCGTCCTTCCACCCTCCCTTTCGCTCTACCTGCTCTCCCTCGCTCGAGCTCCTCCCTATCTCCTCGTTCCCATACACTACTCGCCTCCTCTCTCCTGGCCTTACGCCCCCCCTCTTCCCCAACACCCACGACATCTATCCACGCACAGCTCCACTCACCAACGAACCACACCCGAACTCTCCCTACTCCTCCTCCATACAGCTAACACCGCTTCCGCTACAACAAACGCCGCTCCAAAATACACGCTGTCTTAGCTCTTTTACAATTAACACGCCCACCGCCCATATATAAATTTCTATACCATTCCATATCTCCTACCTCCCACGCTCAATACCACCTCATGTTATACGTTGTCTGTCAATAATACCATACGCTGTCTGTCAATGTTATATGTTGTCTGTCAATAATACCATACGTTTTCTATATAATACGCCCTCCATATTAAAACGCCGCTCCATTTGCATCGATATGAACTCCACAACTCTGTCTATATAATACGCCCTGCATATTAAAACACCACTCCATTTGCTTTATAAATACTGCCACAGCTCTGTCTATATAATACGCTCTTCACTTATAACACCGCTCCTCTGCATATATAATACCATACGCCCTCCACGCTGTAGTTTAATGGTGACAATTCCACGATGTTCCAGAATTGAAGATTTTCTAGCAAAATTTTTCCTCTTCAAAAGATTTTTTTCCAGCAAACTAATGCATTCTCTCATATCTATTGTTGGGGTGGTTCTCTCTGGCAAAGAGAACTATCTTGAATGGTCTCGGAAGATTAAACACACACTCATTTTTAATGAGTTTTGGAAAGGAATCTGTGAAGGACAAGAAGGAAATCCACCAGCAAAGCCCACTTCAGACAAAGAGCTCGCCATTTGGGAAAACAAGAACTGCAAGGCCTATGCCTTGATTGCAGCTTCCGTAAATGAAGAGGTGAGTCACCACATTTCATCATTCTCAAATGCCTATGATGCCTTGAGCAAGCTAAAAGAACTCTATGACTCACATTCAGAATTAGAAAATGTTCAATTGATGATTAATTTGTTCAGTCTTTAAATGAAGAATGATGATCCCCTTACTTTAGCTTCGGAAGTTAGATCTATCATGCATGATATTGATAGCACTGGTGTAAAAATGGACATACCTCTCATAGCATATGTTAAGGCATTATATCCGACTTACTCACATTATCTTGAGTCCTTGCAAGCAAGTGGGAACCTTGAGCATATCACCTTTGATACACTTGAGAAAAAGTTTGCAGAAAGAGAGAAAGCTTTCGGGAAGATGACAGTCCCTTCGTCTTCCAAAGAGGCTGCATACTTGGCACATAGAGAAAAGAGTCATGCTCCAGATTCATCCAGAGGAAGAGGTGGCAGAAGAGGAAGAGGAAGAAGAAACTTCATAGAAAGGGGGGGCAGACAAGCTGACAAATCCAATCTTCATTGCACACGTTGCAATAGAGATGGACATGATGCATCCAAATGCAGAACACCATGGGAGAAAATTGAGCAGCAAATAAATCAAGACAAAGGTAAAACTAATGACAAAGACAAAGGTAAAGCACCTGAATCCGCTCATTATGTTCTAGCACATTGTAACAATGGAGTAACTGAAGACTTGTTTGATGTTTCATTTACTTCATGGAGAGATGATTGGTTGCTAGATTCAGGAGAAACATGTCACATGACATTTAGAAAAGAATTTTTTGAAGAATTCACTGAAAAAGTTGATGGAGCGGTATATTTCGCAGATAAATCCAAACTCAAGCCATTAGGGCTTGGCACAGTCAGGCTTAAGTTGCCTGGTCTTCCAGATCATATCCTACATGAGGTTCTATACCTCCCTGAGTTGAGGAGAAACTTGTTGTCCCTGGTCCAAATCCACCAGCAAGGACACTCCATTCACTTGTTTGATGGCAAGGCAGAGGTCAGAAAAGCATCAGATCACTCACTTGTCATGGAGGGAATAGAAGAAGGGATACTCTTGAAGCTGAAAGGTTCATCTGCTCATGCTCATTCAGTTCACATCATGATGAAGGTACATTCCCATCAAGTCTTTTATAGCATGCTAGATTTGGACACTTGAACTATGAAAGCCTTCGTTTGTTGAAGAAAAATGGTGTTAATGGACTGCCTACAATTCCTAGAAAACCTAAGGAATGTGATGCTTGTATTCTAGGAAAGCATAGCAAACAGCCATTTCATGATTCACACTCCAAAGCACATAGAAAACTTGAACTTGTTCATTCAGATTTATGTGGCCCTATGCCTATTGCTTCTGCAAATGGAAACAAATACATGATGACATTTATTGATGACTACACCGGAATGTGTTGGATTTACTTACTGAAGAATAAGTCTGATGCTTTTCAAACTTTCAAGAATTTTCATGCATGGATTGAAAATGATGCACAAACACATATTGGCTCTCTACGTACCGATAATGGAAAAGAATACACTTCAAACGAATTTGAAAATTATCTTCGTCAACATGGAATCAAACATCAAACAACTGTGCCATATAATCCACAACAGAACGGTGTAGCTGAAAGAATGAATAGAACTATTTTAAATATGGTCCGCTCCATGTTATTTTTCAAGAATGTGAAATTGATGTTTTGGGCTGATGCAGTTCTATGTGCTATTTACATAAAGAATAGGTGTCCTTCAAGTTCAATTAGAAACAAAACTCCTTTTGAAATGTGGCATGGCCACATTCCTTCGGTAAAGCATTTCAGGGTCTTTGGGTCCACCTGTTATGCCTTGATACCCAAGGGTCAAAGGAACAAACTTGGTGCTAGAAGCAGAAAATGTATCTTCTTGGGGTACTCTAATACCTCCAAAGGATATTGTCTCTATGATGAAGCAAATAAGAAGTTTGTGATAGCAAGAGATGTCATATTTCTTGAATCTTCCAAGAGTGACAAGGTTGTTGAGCGGCAACTTGATCGCCTGGATAGATTCACACATGCAAAGTCCTTCCAAGAATTTGATAATGTGATTCCACATCTTGAAGGGGGATTCCGATATTGAATCAAACTGTGGAATCATGTCCTGAAGCACTCTCTCCCCCACATGAAGAAACAACCACGGATGACACATTGGATGATGTGATTGACAGAATTGGGAGATTGAATCTTGAATCAATCCCAACTCGGTCAAATGACCAGCCTGGGCCATCTCAGAAAGGTCCTCCCAAATGGCTGACAAAGACACTGGAGAATGTTCATCCTGATGAGGTTGGAAAAACAGGAACAAGAAGTTCCACTCAACAAATCGAAGGTGATGTAGATAATTCTGATTCCCCTGTTGATATGGACATTGCTTATAACTGTGAATTGAGTTTGTCTACAAATCATGAACCAACTTCCTTAAAAGAAGCCGCTTCTCATGATGAATGGAAAGAAGCGATGCAGAAGGAGTATGATGCCTTGATAAAGAATGGCACTTGGAAGCTGGTTGATCCGCCTTTGGGAACAAAACCAATTGGCTGTAAGTGGGTCTACAAGAACAAGTACAAAGCAGATGGCTCACTTGACAAGCACAAGGCCGGGCTTGTGGCAAAAGGATTCGCACAAAAAGAAGGAGTCGATTATGAAGAAACTTTTTCTCCCACAGCAAAATGGACCACCATCCGGACTCTCTTTGCCTTAGCAGCTCAGAATGGATGGAAATTCCATCAGATGGATGTAAAAATAGCCTTCTTGAATGGAGATCTAAAGGAGAAAGTTTATATGTCCCAGCCAGAAGGATTTGTGATAAAGGGTCAAGAACACAAAGTTTGCAAACTTGTGAAATCCTTGTATGGCCTCAAGCAAGCACCACGAGCCTAGTATGAGAAGTTGACCGAGCATCTTCTGAAACTTGATTTCAAACACTTTGATCTTGATGATGCAACTTTGTTTGTTAAGAAAGTTGGAAAAACAGTTGTATATCTTGTCGTATATGTAGATGATCTTTTGATAACAGGAAACAATGAGAGCTATATTGCATCCATGAAGAAAGAGTTGAAGAAAGGTTTTGAAATGACTGATTTGGGTCATGTTCATTACTATTTGGGTATTGAAGTAATTCAACATCCTAAATTCATATTTCTTTCTCAAAAGAAATACATTGGAGATCTCTTGAACAAATTTGGCATGGATGACTGTAATCCCTTAACCACTCCAATGGAACAAAACTTGAAGCTCACATCTATTGAAGGGAATGAATTTGAGGATGCAACTAAGTATAGACAGCTTTTAGGAAGTCTTATCTACCTGACCACCACCAGACTTGAAATTTCATTTGCTGTTGGAATCCTCTCAAGGTTCATGCAAAAGCCTTGTGAAGGACATTGGTCTGCTGCAAAAAGAGTGTTAAGGTACTTGAAGGGGACTCAAGACTTTGGACTCAAATATACACAGGTAGGCGACTTCAGCTTGATCGGATACTCTAATTCAGACTTTGATGGCGACAAAGAAACAGGGGTGTCTACTACAGGTTACACCATGAGTCTTGGATCAGGAGCTGTCTCATGGAGATCACGCAAACAGTCAGTTCCAGCAGATTCCACGACCGAGGCAGAATATGTGGCAGCAGTTGAAGCAACAAAGGAAATTGTGTGGCTCCGGAAAATCCTGGAAGATTTGCAGATGAAACAGATGTATTCCACTCCACTCATGATCGACAACACTTCTGCAATAAAGTTGGCCAAGAACCCCAAGTTCCATGATCGAACAAAGCACATCAATACAAAGTACCATCTCATTCGACATCATGTTCAGGCCAAAACCATCCATCTACATCATTGTTCCACAAATGAGCAAACTGCTGACATCTTCACCAAAGCACTTGGAAGAGAAAAATTTGAAAAGTTCAGATCGATGCTTGGACTCACCAACATCCCTTCGGATTAAAGGGGGGAATGTTGACACCTAATCCTATGGATGGGTGTGCATATGTATTTTTGTATATTATTTATTATTAGGAAATAAGGAAGGCCAGGAGTCATTGGGAGATGAATCCCAATAGCCTCACCTCCCATCTATAAGAGCATGTACATTCTTCAGCTAATACA